>CM042474.1:3705000-3782500 GCA_023621385.1 Quercus gilva | reverse complement strand
CTGATCCGTTCACCACTTGCCTGAGTTGACTCAGTGTCCATTGCTCTCCATCTCGCACTGATTCCTTGCCAGTCAGCCACCCTCTCACGGCCTCACTCAGCCGCCCCCCTCACGGCTTCGCTCAGCTTCACTCTCACGGCCTCACGGCCTCACTCCACCTCTCTCTATTTTTTTTTTCTTCTAGGTTCAGTTCGTTCATGTGAGTTTGTGTTTGTGTTTATGATCTCTGTGATTGTGCTTATGTTAGGATTTGTGTTTGTGAATTTGGAGGGAAAAATCATAAATTTGAAATTTGTGTTAGGTTTGAAAGGGAAAATTATAAATATGAAAGTTGTGTTTGTGATTTGTGTTTATAACATATGAGGATTTGTGTTTGTGTATGGGATTTTGGGTCGGAAAATGATAAATCTGAGATTTGTGCGTTTGTAATTTGTATTTCTGATGTTGGGATGGGAATGATGGGACGGGGCCCGCGGGGCCCGACGGGGCGGGTTCGGGTCATAGAAGCAGACCCGCAGGTCGGGTTCGAATATAGAAAAAACCGATCCAAACCCGACCCGTTGCCATTCCTAGCCAAAGCTTCTTGTCTTTATGCAGCCTGCAAGCTTTAGACAATAAGAGCCTAAAGATATGGAATGTTGTTTTAAAAATACAATTTAATAAGTTATTATTAAAACACCTTCAAATATACGTATAAGATTGCTGCATGTTTCCCAAAAAATAATAAATAGACAAAAAGAAAGGGAGAACTCAACCTTATTAGTTATTATGAATATCTTTTACCTCTAGTGTTGAATAGTTAGATTTTGAATGGAAGGGGACAAAGTTTGTTTTCTCTGGACCCAATTAGATTTAGGGCCTAATATACCTATAAAAAAAAAAAATCTGAAACTCATGGGCCAGGCTCCATTGGGCCCTTGTGTGGCTTTGTCCCTAATTACAGTCGGAATCCAATGCAATAAAAGAGTGTTGCATTAACCACTTCTCCAGTTAGTGAAAAGCAATTTTTGCTTCTCATGGGACCTGGCAGAAACTACAAGATTCAAAACCTTTAGACCATAAAACCACAATGTCTGATACTATTCAAAGAATTTTCCAAATCCTTAGGAGTATCCTTTCTATAATGACTTTGTTTATGCCCGCAACTCTTTGACATTTCTTTATGGCCCATCTGAATAATTTTACCCCGGGTCATTTCGTCCTAACATTGTTGCTACTTAACGTGGTTTCAAGTTTCAATGAAACATCAATCTATGATTGATCACATCCCATAACTATTTAGCCAAATAAAGAAACTTATAACTAAACATACTCCTTTGCTCAAAAAAAAAAAAAAAAAAAAAAAAAAACAAAACAAAACAAACAAACAAACATATTTAATTAGACGCCAGAGATTGACACAAAAATTGTTATGAAAAAAACTGTTTGATAGGTATTGAGGTATGGTTGTTGGTCCTAATACTAAGAAAAACTAAAAGACTCGTGGTTTTTTTAAAAAAAAATTATTTTTGGGTACATGGAATACTGTTTTTGAGTAGGGTTCATGCCTGTCACACTCCTTATTTGTTTTGTTGAGCCTCTTAAGGAGAATTGAATGCATTGGAATGCCTTTTTGCCAAAGAATTCATAGTACCTAAAGCCTGCTAACTTTTACAGATTCATTGAAGGGCCTTTAATTGCTAGGCCCTCTATTATTGTCAAATGGATGTGCCTTATTATTATTATTATTTTTGAGGATTTTTTTAAAATATCAATAAGTGGAGCTCATAATTCTTTTTTTGTAATTATTTTGTCTCCTTTGTGTCCTTGATCATGATTGTAGTCTTTTCTCAATAAAATTTCTTATATATATGTATATAATCAATAAGTGGAACTCTATGGCAAGCATTTGTATTGCTTTGCTGACATGAGGGCCTTATTTAGGATCCTTGCCAGTTAATTGTGGACACTTAATTAACTCGTATTTGTTAAAAAATTATTATATCTTTGTTTTTGATTATGAATAGTCCTTTGCAACATGAGCTTTTCAATTTAAAGTTAATTTGTGGTTTTTTCCTGCCTTTGATCCCTTTTGTTTGTATCTGTAGATATTAATACACTTGAATATGTGTTCTAGTGAATGTTGTATATTGTTTGCATGCCTGAGTGGTTCTTGAAACTTATTTAGATGAATATTTTAACCTATTACACGTGGGGTATTTCTAACTGAAATTTCTGATTGTATTTGCAGTGTTGCATTATTGAAACTTGCAAAGTTGAATTATTGTGGTACACAACAAGGTAGTGAATGTTGTAATTGTTAAATTACCGATTGTCCCAAAAGCTTAAGTTATTGGGATATGGTAAATTTAATCATTTAACCAATACTTCTAACACTCCCCCTCACGTGTGGGCTGAAACTACCTTTTGATAGGTGAGGCCCAACACGTGGGAATTTAAATGGGAGGTAGAGTGAAGGAGACAAGGATCGAACTCAGGATCTCATGCTCTGATACCATGTTAAATTACCGATTGTCCCAAAAGCTTAAGTTATTGGGATATGGTAAATTTAATCATTTAACCAATACTTCTAACAGTAATTTGCTCACTTAAAAAGATTGTGGAAGTGTGAAAATTAATAGCTTGTGCCATGTGTTTGTGTGCATATATTTTTATTGAATGGCTTCTGGATACTCAAGTGCTTTAGTGTTTATGATTTGGTTTGAGGATTATGAGGAACTGTGGAAGTTGGGTGCATAATGCTTTGGGCTTATTTGGTTTCTTCTCATAGGGATGTGTAGATCATCTAGTATAATGGCTTATGCCGCTGTGTGCATCATGTATTGGTTTTGATTTTATTTATTTTCTGGCCCAGATGGATGTCTAGATTGTCAACTTTGGTTTGGTATTTCTTCCTTTTTCTATGCTTTTTGTGTAAGGGCTTTGTAGTATAGGATGCAAGTAGTGATTTGTTGCTCAGCAAAGTGGGAAGCTCGAAAGCTCCACTTGTTTGGGGGGCTATGGCACTTTGTCTAAGCATTGAAGTGAAATTTGATATAATGCTTGTTATAATTTATGAAATTTAAGTTTTCTGGGAGGGCACAAACCTTAACGTTAAGGTGAGAAGTTAGACCTAAATGTGAACTTAAGGTTTGGGGTTGAACCTAATATGGATTAAACATCAATCTTTGTTCAGAACTAATTAATTTAAGTAATGTCGCGGTCTGATGCATTTTCTCTATTTGGGGCTTACAGGGTAATGCCTGTGGAGGTTACTGATTTATTCTTTGTTGGATTTCAAGTTTGTTTGGATGCCATAGTAATTTGGGGTTTATAGGGTGAGACCTGTGAAGGTCATTGATGTGTTTCTATTATGGAAGGTTTTGTTTGGATGTCATAGTAATGATTCTTCATGGAATTTTACTCATTTTTGTATGATGTGGACTTCATGAAGGGAGAGGAAAATAAGACCTTTATTTTTGTAGTGTTGGAAATTGTTGAGTGTTGGTAATTTGTTTTGTTGGTTCCAATTGGTTGCATCTGTTGAGTGGTGGCAGGAATTACAGATCTTGTTTTGGGCAGGAATATGTTTAGGAAGGGGAAAAAAAAATTTATTACCTATAGCCGTGTTTTTAAAAATGCGGCTATAGCAAAACCAAATATTGGGACCTATAGCTGCGTTTTAAACGCGGCCCAAAGCGGGTTTATGGCCGCATTTTTGTAAGCTATAGGTCTCAGCTTATGGGTTGTAGGAAAACGTAGCTATAGGGGGTATAAAAGGGAAGATGCACAAATTAAATTCTTAATGATGCGAGACACAGAAGCGACAAGAAATAGAACACGTTTACTTCTAGAAAATTAAAAAAAAATACGTTTGCTTCTGAAAGATAACCTCGTATAAATAAAAAAAAAAACCTAAACTAAAAATAATTAGAAGTTCTTCTCAAGAAATTTGTGGTTTTGTTGTAGTTGTTTGATGCTAATTACAGCTCCAGTTGTGAATATTTTTGCTTGAACATTTCATAAAAATGGAGTGAGGAAAGTGATAGAGGTTTTATTTAGGGATAGAAATTTTTTTTCTAAAGTAAGAAAGCGTAGAAAGTGGGAGAGAGTAGATATGTATGAGGAGTTGCAAAGAAAGATAGATTACAGTAAGAGACTTAATAAGGAGAGAGAAAAAAAAGATACAAGAAGTGTTTAGTAAGTAGAGAAATAATGAGGATGTTATTAATTAGGTAGTATTTAATGATGATATAGATAATGGTATTTTTTTTTTTTTTTTTTTGACCTTCAGATCTTTTGGAATAATCAAAGTCTAATAGTTAGTTTTATATTAAATGTGACACCAAATTTCAATAAGAACTATTTTTTTTTTTAATATAATAACTTTATAGCATATTGAAATTTTAGTTTTGAAATTTTTTTCAAAAACAATTAGACAACTTTATATATATATATATATATATATAAAGAATTTATCATTTGAAAGAGAGAATATTATTTTGAATCTAAATTGAGTAAGATAATTCAAGAATAAATTTTTTTTTTGTTTTTATTTTATTTTAATAGAAGCATGCCATTCAATTAATCAGAAAAATTAGCATCTTGGTACCAGTGGTGATTTTAGAAAATTTTTTTTTTCAGGGTGTTACTTAATAAGCATAAATTATATAATCTAATAAAAAGAAAATTTTGTATATTGACAACAACAACAATAAAAAATACGCAAATACATAAACAATAAACAATAAACTACGTGGTCTTCTTATCAAATATTTGTCCATAATTCTAGCAAAAAAATAAACAATAAACTATAAGTTCATTTGAAATATTAATAAAATTATTAATTATTGTTGTTTAGTTGTTTTATTAATTTATTTGTCTTTTATAAACTATAATTTGTTATATTGTTGCTTCATTAATTATAAAATTATTAATTATTGTTTAGCCTAACATAAAATTTTTTTTGAAACATTAGCCTAACATAATTTAATTTGTTTGTCTTTTATAATGTATTGATTCATTATTGTTTAGCCTAACATAATTTAGTTGTTTAATTTTTTTATCAATTGTCTTCTATAATTTGTTATGTGTATAACTAATATGTATAACATAATTAAAAGTTGAGTGGGTCAATCAAGTGATAAACCCAAGCCTTAAATTATACCCATGTCATAACCCAAACCATAAACCAAGGCCCACCCTTTAATTTAATTTAATTTTTAATAACTTTTTTTTCTCTTTTCCTTTGTTTTCTACGTTAGGTCCCTTTTTTTTTTTTTTTGACTAAAATTGTAGAAGTATATTAATTAGAAGAAGAAAAAAAAAAAAAAAAAAAAAAAAAAAACAGAAGAAAAAACGAAAAGAAACCCGGCCCAGAGAAAACATTGGACCTATAGTTCCAGAAACCTCCAAGGCTTTTATTTATTTATTTATTTTTAAACTTATGTGTCATTTTTGCTTTAACCTTTTTCCTCTCACTTTACATCTTATCTCTATCATGTCTCTTCTAGATTTTTCTTCAGGTCACTTTCCTCTTTTCTTTCTTCTATTCTTTCTTCGTCCTTATTTCTTAGTCACAGCTTTTCTTCTCTCTCAATGTTCACCTCAAGCATCGTTTTACGCCGTCACCATGCTTCTTTCAACAAGCATCGTTCATCCCTAATAGCACCTCCATGCTCCTCTCTCAAGTTGCCTCTACCCAGCACAACGTCTCCTCACCTCCATTACTAATCTATATTTGCTTTGTTTGGATTATAGGTTTATATTTTCATTATTTTGTATGGGAAATCAAGAGTTTTTGTTTAGGCCCGGAATTTGTTTTTGGTTGAGAGTATTCCTAATTTTGACTGAGGGTGTTCCTAATATTTTTTTAAGGGTAAACAAATAATTTTTTTTAATTATTATATATATATATATATATTTTCAGGTTAGAGTGTTCCTGGGAACACCCTGGCCTGAACGTGGTGTCGCCACTGCTTGGTACAAAGCTTCCCTAGCTATTGGAGGAACATCTTTCGTCCAAAACAAATCATAACTAATACTCCTAGCAAATTGAGCTAACTCATGAGCAACTCTCTTTTTAAGACTATAATTAAAAAAAAAAAACTTAAATAATAGTTTATTGCATCACAATAATAAAAGTGAAGTTAGCATTTTTAAAAAATAATAAAAATTGACTGATTGGTAATTACTCAAAAGCGAAGTGACAAATTCATAAGAACAATGGCTGTTAATATATAGGCTTATAGGTGATGCTCCCCATTCTTGTGGGTATGGGCTTGTCGTTATTCAGTTTTCTCAGGCTTATCCTTGTCGATGTGTAGGGTCTAATGATTGAACAACATAAGGTCCGGACTCTAGACTGTACACTATATGTAACCTTGTTACTGGGCTGGGCTGCTTGAACAAGTCCGATTTCATCGTACTAGACTTGGTTAGAAAATCTAAGGAAAGCCCAGTATCCACTTTGCTTAACTCATTGCTACCAGCTTATGTGGTCCCTGACAATCCAATCTAAAAATTCTAGCTCCCTCATTGCTCAAGGCCTGCACTGTCCAAATTTATTCGGCTTTTGAACATACAATGGGCAGTGTAACTCGAAGCCCAATTGGTATAACTGGGTGGTTCAGAAAATGAACATTGCATCTTAGTTGTACTCGTCGTTAACTGGTGCTATGCACTAAAAACCTTTGCATAAAATTATAATTTAATTATGTTTTTTGAAACTTAAACCAGTAAACTTAATTTATTATAATCGGATTGTGATCTTCACTAATTTGCATCAAGTCATCGGGGGAAAAAAAAAAAAAAAAAAAGAAGGAAAAGCCATAAAATATGCACTTCAAGAGGATTTATATGATTATTTATTTTTGAAAAGAAAAGGATAAAAAGTAGTACAAATTTTCACACATATTTTGCCTAGGACCTCATAAAATGAAATCTTCCAAAGGAAATAATATAATATAATATAGAATAAATATTATTCCTGTACCTTACCATTTGTTTGAATTTCATTTTTCTGTCAAAGAAATTCACGCAAACTTTAAGTAGGAAAATTATGTAGCTTAGAAAATAAAAGAAAACACATGGAATTTAAGCGGCAAGAGACTGAAAACTTATTTTGCTGAAACTGAAACTGAAATTTTTTTGTTGAAAATGTAAAAATTAAGGTTAAAAGCTAACTGAATAGTACAATGAGACTTATAAATAGTACCAAAAGGAATCTAAAAACTCAAATAAATTGAAAATTGTAGCTCATTCCAAACAGGCTTTTAGAGTGGAAATAGTCCTAATTTAGTTTGGTTTTGTTTTTTGGAATAGATTTTTTTTTTTTTTTTTTTTAAATTTTAAAAGTGAAAATTTGTTGGTCTCTTTAATTTAGTTTCGTCTTGCTTTTTGAAATAGAAAATTAACCAAAAAAAAGAGATCAGAACGTGGAAATTGGTCTTCTAGTTTAGATTGGTTTTGCATTTTGGAATAAAACGTGGAAATTTGTTGGTCTCTTTAGTTTCTTCTAGTTTAGTTTGGTTTTCCTTTTTGTAATAGAAAATTAATACAAAAAAAAAGATGAAAATTAAAACGTGGAAAGTTGTTGGCCTCTTTAGTTTAGTCTCTAAATTCAGTTTGGTACTTTGCCTTTTGGAATAGAAAATTAAGGACAAAAAGAAAAATTATAACGTGAAAATTTGTTGGTCTTCTAGTTTAGTTTGGTTTTACCTTTAAGAATAGAAAAAAAAAAAAAAAAAATGATTCTGACATAAAAATTTGTGAGGTCTCCAAAGTTACATGATAAAATATTAAAAGTACTGAAAAAAGTCACAAAAAGTGTAACAACTTTGACAATTATATTATTTATTTATTATATAGAAACCATGATAGATATAAATAGTCCATGTCAGACAACCATGCGAATTTTAATTATATAATTATTATTATGAGATTCTCAAAAAAAAAAAAAAAAATTATTATGAGCTCTGCTGTTGTGAGTTCATGATTTGTTGGAATTGTTAGGCTTTTTTAGTTTGTTTGGTCTTGAATTTCATCTTAATTTAAGGTGTTGAAAGGTAAACAATACTATTATAAATTGACTCTAGTTAATTAATTCAATTACCCAAATTGATTAATTATTCAAATTTTATGCAAATATCATGAGGGCACAAACAAATCACTAAATATTATTTAGTAGAAATTAAATTTGAACAAGCGATTACAAGTACAAGAAATTTTACCACTACCCTGACTATCCTAAAGTACCAACCTACAGTTCAATTCTTACGCTAATCTCCAATTACACTTGATCTTGTAGAGACTTCTTCAATTACATAAATATCCAATTTGTTACTAACTCCCAACAACTCGAAGTTTGTTATTGGATGCGAAGTTCTTCACTACACACTTGTATTATTGAAGCAATTTAGTTACAAAACTCTAAGATGCATAAGAGTGTAGTAGCTTCTCAAGAAGTATGTAGATTCTTTGTGTATGATGACGGTAGTAAAGTAATGCTTTTATATCATCCAATAGGATAGAGAACAAAACCCTAGAAAAACCAAGTAATCATGAGCCGAAAAATAAATCTAAAAATTTTAGATCTGCATAGTTCGATAAATTGAGAGGTATCAAGAGGTGTTGAGCCTTATTAATTCTCGATAGAGGCAGGTATCAAGTTAAGTGTCGAGATTCCTATTTTCAGCTTTTCATACTTGTTTTTTTTGTGCAGTTTTTATGTCTTCAATACTATCACTTAAAAAACCTTTTCAAGGTACTTCAAAATAAATATTCTTGAATCCATTTAGACTTATCCAAATACAAGTAAAATGTGTTTTGTCATATAATATGACAACTAAATAAAAATATGAAACTAACACTATCACATTTTGTTAGAGAATAAAATGCATTTTTCGCCAACTTATGTACTTACCTTTTATTTTATGATTTTGTCATTTACTTATTTGAATTGACACCATTAAACTTTGTCTTTCATCTTGCGTATCAAGCAGGTACATATCTAGTCTAAAGGAAATAAGATGCATGCCAATGAAAATATTACATAAAAAATAAGGAAAAAAAAAAAAAAAAAAAAAAAAAAAGAAGCAAAATTCTCAATTGATTTCAAAGTCAAGCTAAAGCCTAGATGCCATGGAGAGACTTCAATTTATTGGGTAACAGGTTTAGAAGTATCAAGTATGTTTGCTTTGGCAAAGAAATTAAGTAACCACTAGACATATCACATATTGTAGTCACTATCACTGAATCTTGTTTTTCGTGTAAGAGCATATCAAATACTTAGCTCATGGTAGGTCTTTCATCTTTGTCCTCTTTTACGCATTGTAGAGCTATCCAAACCAAAGTTTCCATCTTGCTCATGTCATATGTTCCTTCCAACATAGGATCAATTATCTCTTCATGATGTCGCCTAAAGAAAAGCACACACGATGCTCTCTTGATGGAACAGAAACTAAACTGTTAGTTTCTAGTAGTAAACCTCGAATCCACGAGGGGTTTTCCTGAATCCACAAGGAGAATAAAACTGGAATCCACCAGAAAAAAATTTGACAAAATTTTTGTGTTTATTGATAATATTCTTTTTGCCTCTGACAGTTACAAAACATTTGAATACTAAGAAAAATGTCTAAAACCTTAATTCACACTAATTACGTGATTAGGTGACAAAACCAAAAATAGAAAAATTGAGTTAAATGCAGAATCATAAATTACTGACCTCAAGGGTCGTCCCAAAATTGATGGGACCTTATTCTGACTTTTAAACTAAAAGTTATTAAGGAAAAACAAATATTACTATAAATAGCAAAAATACTGTTTTGGGACTTTAATGAAGGAATTCGCCTAAATTTTGGCGACGTTCATAGTCATGATTTTGAATTAGAACGCTGTTTCCTTTTAACCTGCCAAATTTCATGCAATTCTGACACTGTCACCTCGATAGCTTCTACCGGCACCTCCTTTTGATCTTACGTTGTGACTTCCTACGTGGCCACGCCCCTGCTGCTCTAGGAAGGTATGTGCTGTCTGTTTTACATCACTTCAAGTAAAGAAGTATTTGCAGCCACTCTATTCATTATTTCCCTCACCCACATCCCCAGCCTTTTGTGCTCTACCTCCTCTCCATCATCCATATCTTGGATACTTCTTGATAGACGCCTTCTGGTTACCATTTCCAACACAACAATCCCATAACTATAAACATCCACTTTGGAGGTGATAGGCAAATTGAAAACCCACTCAGGAGCCATACAACCTTGGGTTCTTCTTATCCTTGAAAAGCTTGAATTCTTAAAAAAAAAAACAAAAAAACAAAAAACAACTCATTAGTTATTACAAACTCATTTGGAGAAAAATGATTGAATTGCATTCCATAGAAAATAGAAACAGAGTATTTATACAATAGGAATGGAAGTAGCTAACTTTCCCGCTCAAAACTCTAACCAACTAACTGCTAACAGTACAACTGTCAACTACTATTCACCTAAACTACATGTAGTATACATACATAATTTTAATGTAAACGACCTGTAGTTTTCACTACTTCTGCAGCTGCTTCTTCTCTCCAATTTCTGCAGATTTGCTGCTGCTTGACTTCTTCTTTGCAACTTTACCTTCTGGTGTCTTGAGCTCATCTTTACAAAATTCATATTTCTGGCTCCACACGGCAACGTAGTAGAGAAAGCGAGGGAACGATTGGAACGTCAAGATATAGACTAGTCACCTTGAAACAATCTTCACTAGGTCAAATTTTGTGGTAGAAAAGGCATATAATCTTAAAGCATCAAATCTTTTCTTAACTGAATTCTTTATTTGCACCGATTTTTGAATTACAATCTATCGAACAATGAATCTCTAAAATTTGTAGATTTATAGATATTTATATTTGGTTGATTCTTATTTGTTGGAAACTTCTTATGGAACCAGCTTGTCGTTGTTCAGCTTTCTCAGGCTTAACCTTGTCGATGAAATGAAGCTCTTAACAAGGTGCTTTCATAATAATGTTGACAAAGGAATGTAATGAGAGCATGTAATTCAAAAAAACCACCGCCCATCTAGGTGAGTTGGTACCCGGGTTCCGTAGTGACCTATTGCTCGAGGGTTCAATCCCCCGCACTCACCAAAAAAAAAAAAATGTAATTCAAAAAAAAATTGAAAATTTATTTTTTCATTTTAACTAGCTAAACATTTTTTTCAGTTTGAAAACATAAGAAAATTGCTTTTTGCTTTTTTCCTAAAAACAAGAAATTAAAAATAGAAAACAAAAACATTTAATTACCACAAACATAGCCTTAGAGTTTAATGATTGAACGTACATACGGTCCGGAGTCTAGACAATAGACTATACGTAACTACTAACCTTATTAACGGGCTGGGATGCTTGAACACATCCGATTTCATCTTAGCAGACTCGGTTGGAAAATCTAAGGTAAAGCCCAGTATCCTCTTTGCTTGGAAAGGAAATAAGAAATTAAGAAGAAGAAAAAAAGTAACTCAGGCCTGGGCTGCTTCACTCATTACGGTCAGCTATTGTGGTCCCCGAAAATCCAATCTTAAAATTCTTGCTCCCTCCTTGCTCAAGGTCTGCACTGTCCAAATTTATCCGGCTATTTGAACATACAATGGCTGGTGTAACTCGTAGCCCAATTGGTATAGTTGGGTGGTATGAACTTTTCATCTTAGTCGCAAAATTATTTAGCCTATAAAATAAAATAAAGCATGTAGAATTTACACGGAAAGAGAGTTACAGTGGAAATAGTCCTCGTTTAGGAGAAATTATAAGATTCACATGGTGGATAAGTGATGTGGTCCACCATTCCACTAAAAAACTGCCACTTGTTTAAAATTGTTAGTTATAAAATTTTTTTAAACAGAAATTAATTACTGACTCAGCAATTTTAAACAAGTGAAAGTTTTTTAGTGGAATGATGGACAAGTGACATGGCTCCTAGTTTAGGGTTGTTATTGGGTATTGGGCTCATCTTTATGTAAGAGGGAGGGAATATATTCCATGACTACCAAATAAATTTCTCTAGTTTAGTTTGGTTTTGCCTTTTGGAATAGAAAATTAACCAAAAATAAAAAGATTAGAATGTGGAAATTGGTCCTAATTTAGTTTGGTTATGCCTTTTGGAATAGAAATAAAAAAGGATGTTGAAACTTGTTGGCCTCTTTAGTTTATGCTAATTTAGTTTGGTCTTGCTTTTTGGAATAGAAAATTAACCCAAAAAAAAAAAAAAAATCAGAATGTGGAAATTGGTCTTCTAGTATAGTTTGGATTTGCCTTTTGGAATAGAATTTTCTTCTTCTTCTTCTTCTTTTTTTTTTTTTTTTTGATGAACTCTTCTAGTGTAGTTTGTTTTTGCTTTTCGGAATATAAAATTAACCAAAAAAAGAAAAAAGAAAAAAGATCAGAACGTGGAAATTGGTCTTCTAGTATAGTTTGGTTTTGCCTTTTGGGATAGAATTTTTTTTATATTTAAAAATGGTGGAAATACGTTGGTCTGTTTAGTTTCTGCTAGTTTAGTTTGGTCTTGCCATTTGGTATATAAAATTAACCAAAACAAAAAGAGGTCAGAACGTGGAAATTGGCCTTCTAGTATAGTTTGGCTTTGCCTTTTGGAATAGAAAAAAAAATAGGTGGAAATTTGTTGGTCTCTTTAATTTCTCCTAGTTTAGTTTGGTTTTTCTTTTTGAAATAGAAAATTAACAAAAAAAGTAGAAGAAGATTATAAAGTGTGATTGTTTGTTTAGACCCCTTAAAACCAGATTGTTTAACCTAATTAATTAACCAAGTTGACACTTAGGTTAAACAACAATAAATCATATCATGCAATGCGAAAAAATAAATAAAACAATGATATGATTATTTAGGAAAACCAATGAAACCA
This sequence comes from Quercus gilva, assembly GCA_023621385.1. NCBI lineage: Eukaryota > Viridiplantae > Streptophyta > Magnoliopsida > Fagales > Fagaceae > Quercus > Quercus gilva. The sequence goes on along the minus strand of CM042474.1, from coordinate 3,769,625 downwards.
ACAGTTTCAAGCTAAAAAACCTAGGGAGGATTTGACTTAGCCATCTTCAAGGTAAAAAATTCACTATAGTAGAATGGAAGTTTTTACAGTAGACATAACCTTAAATCTACTACTACCTCTTGTAGTACTTACTCATAAGGCTGTCCAGACCCAACCAGAGCCTGATAACTCGGCCAAACTGCTCGATGTCGACCTGATTTTGGCTCGAATCAAAGGTCCAGTCGGTCGGCGCCGAGTTTCTGTTTTCAAGAACTGACATTAGCAAGTCGAGTGGCGGGTTTGGTTCTCCAAAACCTGAGCAACTCAAACCCGATAGGAGCCATAAAAAAAATCTGGTCAAATCCTGCAAAAACAAGGCATATCCGGCGAGATCTCAACCAGATCTAACTAGATCTAGTGGGATTTAGCTAGATCCAGCCAAACTAACCAATGCTCACCCTCACCTGAAACTGACTCGTTCAATTGATTCCGGTGGTCGATTTTGGGTTCCTCCGCCCTTCATCTGATGCCGGTGGGTCGAGTCCTGGTTGGGTCCAAAATCTACCCAGCCAAACCCGTGGACATGCCTACTTACTTGCACGACCACGTACAGCTCCGAATCCACAAACTTTTTTATCTTGAATTTGTTGCACACAAACACCTACATTTTTGACTTTGAGATCTACCTTAAAGGTTTTAGATCATCATTAGTAGTTGATCTTATATGCAGCAACTTCTACAACATTGGATTTTGAGATTCTTTAAGGAATATTGCCGATAGAAGACTTTAGAGAGTTTTGGGTACAAAAACTCTAGATCTATAATTAGAGGCACAAGATGCACTCTTCTCACTCTAAAACCACCATTAGGGTTAGCTTATAATGTCCTTTAAATACTGCAACAAGCAGATCACGATTTGGGCTTCAAACGAAAAAGTTTGGGCTAATGGGTCAAACTTAAAATTCTGTAGATGTGATTCTCAATCGGTCAAGCCTTGTTCTCGATTGGTCAAACTTGGCATGTTTCGAATTTCCTGAACTTGCAACTTCTTTTTTCTTGTATTCTGACTTGTAGCACTTTGAACATTGTCTAATAAATCCTATAGACTTTAAGATCTATACCTAGATAAGTTTGTGTTCACAGTTTGCCAATTGTTCTAAAGTTTTAGAATCTAATAATCTCCCCTTTGGCAATCTGTGACAAAACTTACATAAAAAATGAAATGCTCAAATACAAGAACAGCCCTATTACAATAAAATGCTCAATTGCATCACAAATCCCAATCTAAGACTCCTAACCTAGAAGTTGCAAGAAGAGGAAGAAAGTCTTGATTGAAATATACCTGTCTTTCCTGAAACACTTAAAAGAGGACAACAACGCATGTGTGGAAATAAAGACAGATAAACAACAAATAATAAATATGCAAACTAACTCTCGACCTACGTTAGATACATAAAAAAAACTTATATTTTCTCCCCCCTTTTAAAACAATTTCATCTCCTCCTAAATAAAAATAGTTAAAAACCTTTTCTTAAAATTTCATCTATTTTTCTCCCTTTTTGTCACATATTAACAAAGACAACCTAGTTAGAAGGTAAATAGGAAATATACATAACAGAGGACAAGAGAAAATAGAGAATTAAGGGAACAAAAAATATAAGCTCTATAGAAAATAGAGACAACTCCCCTAAAAATAGCATAGGTTTTTAAAAAAAAAAAAAAAAAAAACTGTCTTCCCCTATAAAAATGGGAAAAACAAAACATGTTTTGAGAAAAACAGTTTAGGGAACATTTTGGAGGTGGAGAAAACTAAAGCAACACAAACCTAACTTAAAAAATAAGTTGAGGATACACATGAATACAATTATTCTCCCTTTCAATATATGAAAACTTGACACTATGTGACCAATAAACAGATGCATACAAACACTCTAAGCACAATCAGTTAAGACTATACAATATAGATCTCAATGAAGTAAAAAAATCTAGCATGCAATGTGTTTTCATGTGTCAAGGTGTTTTGAAAACTCAAATCAACCTCAATAGTAGAGAAAATATTTGCACATTCATTATCCATCATATCTCAAAAAATAATATTTCCATTTTTTGGCAATTCACACATAAAGAAAAAATAGCATATACTAAAATGCATAGAACTCAAAAATTAATAAATCAATTTTTTAAATCAAGTTAAGTATCCAATTTAGCAAAGTGTATGCGTGTTGTGTGTGAAAACAATGAGAGATATGACTGCAAAAATACAAGATGGATAAAGAAAATACTGCAATGTATGTGAATCCTATCACAAATGATGCATGAACTAAACTGTTACTTTCTAGGTAGTAAACCTTGAATCCTATCTCAAATGATGGACATAAACTAAACTATTAGTTTCTGAGTAGTAAACCTTGAATCCATGAAGGGTTTCTTGAATCCACAAGGTGATAAAACTGGAATCTACCAGTGATAGAATTATACAGAAGTCTGTATTTTATTGATAATAGTCTAATTTGCATCTGACAGCTACAAAACATATAAATACTGAGAAAAACATCTAAAACCCTAATTCACACTAATTATGCGATTAGGTGACAAAATATCGAAATTTATCGAAAATGGAAAAATTGAATTAAATGCATAATTATAAACTATTGACCTTCAGGGTCATCCCAAAACAAACATAATTTTATTTTGACTTTTGGGTAAAAAGTTATTAAGGAAACAAAAAATTATTATAAATAGCAAAATCACAGTTTTTAGGGCCTAAATAGAGGAATTCGCCATTTTCAGGGGTATCTCATGGCGATGACTATTGCTCAGAATGCCATTTCGCTTCAGCCTACTAAATTTCATGCGATTCTGACTCCGTCGCCCAAATGATTTCTACTAGTGTCTTTTTACCTTGTGCGATTTCAAGCGCACTTGGGACTCCAAAAAGGCCATAGTGGTCTGTTCTAAATCAATTACATTTCTTTTTTCTTATATCCCCCATACTTGTAAAATTTCAAAAAGATTAAAGATCAATAGCTATGTCATCAATTAAATGTTTAAATTTTAAGTTTTTGTAGTCTAGAATTATACATAAAAAAGAAATTCATGGATCGAATATAAATAATATTTGATTGACATGAAATTTGACATGTTTTTTAAGAGCATATAGAACATGCAATTCAATTATTAGATTTTCAAAATATTTAGTCAATTTAATTTGTTTAATGAGAGTTTTAGTTTTAGGTTTCAACTAAGTTCGTAGCCAAATTTTGTCCTTAAACTTTGGTCCTCTTAATAATATATTAGGTCTTTACAAATAAAAAGAAAAGGCATTAGAAAAATTTTATGTAACTAAAATTTTGAAAGAGATGTAATTTGCAACATTGATAATGATATTATCATGCAACTATTTCAAAATAAGAAAATTCATATAAGGAAATTGTAAGAATTTATGTATTTGCGTGTTTTTTTGTCAATATATTAAGTGCTTTTTTTTATTAAATTTTGTATAATTATAGTTTTTTAGTGACTACGTTGAAAAAAATCCCTGCAATTGCCACTGAGTGAAACATTAAATGCTAATAACAAACGTTAGGTTTGTTTGGTTTTTTTTTTTTTTTTTTAATTAAAATTTTTTAATATCGTTTACTTAGGTTAATTAGCTTGTGGTATGAACTTTGATCTTAGTTGTATAACTGTGCTAGATAAAAATAGTCCTTGTAAGAGAATAACCATGCGAATTTTAGTTATCTAATTATGTGATGAAAGGTAAACAAAGCTATCACAATTAGTTAGAAAATAATTTTTTTTTTTTTTTTGTATTTACTTTTAGTGTGATGTTAATGAATGCTCTTAGAGCAATTGTTAATAAACTATAATAAGAAAGTTTTGACATTATTTTCTTGAGAAATAAAAGAAGTTATCAATAACATTTATTGTTTTATCACTCTCCCAATAAAATATTTCAAAAAATAGCTCCTAAACCAATGCCTTAAGAATATCGGTTAACATTTTCCTTACTTTTATTTTATGATGGTTTGTCATTTTGATTGACTAAACATCATCAATCTTTGTCTCTTGCGCATTGTGTAGGTACATAGCTGGTTTAAAGGGAAGATGCACACTAATGAGAAGGCTATATATATATATATATATATATCAAATTCTTAATAGACTTCAAAAGTGCAAGCTGAAGGCTAAATGCCATGGAGATACTTCAATTTGTTGGATAACAGGGTTCACAACTATGCATGCCACTTCACGGCACTAAATCTTTTTATTGGCACTAGAGCATTTCAACTATTTGGCTCATGGTAGGTCTTGTATTTTTGTCTTCTTCTACGCAATGTATAATTTTAAGAATGGAAATTAAAATCCAGGTGCTTAAAAATTTTAATTTGGAACGTTATTCATTAATCCACTTGTGTTCCATAATTGTTGGGTCCACTGATCGTTTTGGTATCTGTTTGGTTAAGATTATGCAGAGCGTATAAGAAAATATAAAGTGACAAATTCATAAGAGCAATAGGTGTTATAGGTGATGCTCCCCATAATTGATAATTGTGCTTGGCTTGGGTTCAAACTTCAAATTAGCCTGTGTTTATTTGGCTATAAATATGGCTAGAGGAGCTTCAAAATCCTTTGGGAAATTCTCACATACAACCTTATGAGCGGGTTTACACATATATCTGATCAATTTTAAAAGCACTTATTTTGAGTCACATATCACAAGAGCATAGTTTATACAAAATAGAATAATTTACTTAATATTAACAATTATTCCAAATACAAAGGCATATCGAAGATCACAATATCAAATTGAAACATAAATCAAAGGATGCTTGATTCTCTTAGGGAACGAATAGGAATTGAGGAGTTTATATAAATATTTTTACCATTCTTGAGTAAGTCTAAAAAACTCAATTTGCTAAAGAAACGTTTTAGATACCATTTGGAAAAGAAGAAGAAGAATATGAATATGAAATCACTTGGTTTTAAACAAATTTAAAGAAGAAGAACCATTTTAGAAAACTTATCTTGAAACTCTATTCTTTTTTGAAAATAGTTTAGTTTAGAAATAATCTTTTAAATGAGATTCGGATGTTCAAAACGTTATTTAAAAGTCAAAGTTTCTCTTTAAAACATTATTTAAAAGTCGAAGTTTCTCTTTAAAACATTATTTAAAAGTTGAAGTTTCTCTTTCAATGATGTAAAAATGCTTTTGATAAACTTTTAGAAAATGTATGCTTAAAAACATGCCTGTTTGGTAAGAGATTTCTAGTAACGTTGTTTAAGTGTTGTGGAAATATGTGTGGATGAAAAAATGTTGAAGAAATATGTGTTGTGTTGTTTAAACAACGAAAACTATTGTTCAAACAACATTACCAAACATGTCCCTTTGAAAACCTTTGACTTCTAGGAACCTAACGAACAAAACTTGTGCATATTATGCATAATTACTTACAACACTTGAATCACTCTAAATGTCCAACCGAAACAACCTCCAAAAAGTTTCAAAACACTCTTAAATAGAACCTATAATCAACCATGGAAATTATTTAATATCCTCCACAAAATATCAAGCTCATTGAATTATACAAACTGACTCACTATGATTATACTTTGCTGAACTAAATAATTACACTGATACAAGACATCTCTACCTAGAAATATGTTCCCTTGAATTTATCAAAACTCATAGGCAGTAGCTAAAACTTTAGAATTTAATATATGTCCTAAACGAAAAAGTAAAATCTTATACAGGATTTAAGCTTTATAACCTTGATTTTGTTAACATTAAAGCCATCCTAATATATATAACCAATGAAAACGTTAAACCATCCTAATATATAACCCCAAACGTTACAGCCATATTCATGATTAAGATTGTAATTCCATGATTTTGTTCTTAAATATAAACCGTAGGCAACTAACTTAATAATGTAAATCATATTCTAGGAAAATACCCCCTTTAAACAATCTACACACCACTAACGTTTCCATGATAGAATTCTAACCCTTTAATTCTTTGTTTCTAATAGTGAGAAATCATACCTTGAACAATTTGGTTGCCTCTTCAATTGTATTTCTTCTAAACTCCAAGGAAAAATACACCTCTTAGCCTCTTTAGTGATGAAACCCTTCCTATGAAAACCCTAATATATCTCTTCCTCTATCCTATATTTAACGCATCAGAGATGTGGGCTTGGTGGGATAGTGGACTGGAGTTACAAACAAAAAGTACTTATGATCCATCAATTATATATAAAAGAAAAATGTAATAATCTCAAATTAAGGTTTATTTGTTTAGATAAGCTGGAATTCCAAAGGATCCCAATAACTCTTAAACTTCTAATCCAAATAGGTTTTAATTCTCTAATCCTTTTCCTTAACTGATAAGGAGACCAAAGTTTTATATGAACAATCCCACAAAGTAACACTCCACGTTACATCTTCCTTTTTGATTTATTTATTTATTATTTTGACTGCCGCACTAAATTGTATGCACTAAAACTTTAATTTTCTCAACTATTTTGTAGCACCACAAAATTGTCTATTCTCATCTTACTGTGCACACAAATATAGTACCTTAACTCTATAATAATAATGACGATGATGTTGATGATTATAAAATAAAAAAAATTGGGGTATTACATAACACATTTAATCTATTAGATGATATGGGAAAATTAGAAGCAGACAATTCCTCAAGAACAACAAGTAATCACTTAGAGTATGTTAGTGTGGGGTCTAAGAATTTGGCAACCCCAGCTCACTTTATATTAGGCCCAAAGGCCCACGTCGAGGAGGTAGAAACGTCTGAGGATGAAAGTAGGAAGCACAAGTTCCCAAGAAACATCGCCGAGGATGATCTTGTCCTCGGCCAGCCGAGATCATAGAAGGGAAGAGCAGCATGCCACCAAAGGCAGCCTCCCAAAGCATCCTAAGAAAAAGACAAGTAAAATGGGTCAGCCATAAAAGCATGGTGGAGGGGCAATTCAAGGAGAAACTGTTACCTCCACATTAAATGCCCACAACTAACATTCTGGCCGTATTAATGATGAAATGACCCCTGAATAGTGTTGCCTAGGTTGTTGCAGCTCACATAAAGCTGAAAAAGGTGGCTGATGGGACAAGCACTCAAGTAGTAACCTGCATGATCAACAGATGGATGTCCAAGATCAACTGAGAGGGAGTATATTGAAATCTCGTAAATGTGTCGAAAACACATGAGCGGTTTAGACCCCCAAATTAAAATTACGGCTTGGTTGATTTTACACTAACTTAATGATAAGTGCGGAATAGTGTAAACACAAGCGTATAAGCAATACAACTACTTTAATCCATATTTAAAGAAACACAGCAGTAAAAATGAAATGAACAAGAGTAGGGAAGAAGGATGCAAACATAGATAACACCGAGACGTGTTATCGAATTGGAAATCGAAGAACTCGGCGAAAAACCTCTCCGCCGCCCTCCAAGCGGAAATCGATCTATTAGACAATCAGTTGGGATACATGGGTTAGCAAGAGACCCTCCAAGCCTAGTCTAACTGATGTACCTAAGCCCTCCAAGCTCCTACTCCAACAAGGCTTCTCGGAACCGTGTCTTGTCTTAGTTTTCCGGATCCCGCAATAAGCTCCATGTTGCATCTGCCATCCTTGGCTCCTTCCAATGCTTCCCAGCAGCACCAAAACGTCACTCAACACTCTCAAAGGTGTGGTAAGTTTTTGAGCTATCAACCTCTCAAAGATATGGAAAATGGAGAGGGCAGAGTTGTGGAAATACCATAAGCAAGTGTATAGAGAAAAGTGGGTATGATAATCTCTAATTCTCAATGTGTTTGGCTAGGGTTTTCTCTCTGAAGCATTCCTCAACATTTGTGGGTAATGAGGGTATATATAGGAGAGGTACAGAAAGTGTAAGTCATTCAGTACAGGCTGGCAGACCAGAATGCCTCGCGGGTGTCTCGCGGGAAGGCCTTACCCGCGAGATACTCGCGAGACACAGCTGTCTCCACCAGGCCTGACTCTTCGCATTCCAACATGTGCAGGGCACATGATTCACTTTGCAGGAAGCTAGGTCACGACATATCCGTGAGAATTCTTTAGCTTCCAAATGCTTGAGTCTTCACACTTTCTCTCTATCACACAACCTTTACAACCAATCCCACAAAAGATACAGGGTATAAATGATTGATAATAATTACAATAAAATTTGGCACAGAATAAAAGCCAACAAAATACATAGTTGTAAATTACAACTTTACAATCTCTCCCTTTGGCTATTCCATGACAAAACCCCTAAAACAGACTCTAGACTTAAACGTGAGTTTGGGAACATAGGCAAAACTCACTCACACCTAATCTAGAAGCTGTGTAGCACGTGCACGTATATACCTGTAACCTGAAACACTTGCACACAAAGAAACTTTCATTAAGCTTATGACAAGTGGAACACAAGGTATGTACATGAACAAGTAAAATGCGATCAAGCAGAAAAGGGATAAAAGAATAAACCATGGCTTGACCAAACAAGCAATCACTGTACAGAAGTGATCACTATGCTCATTCACACAGGGAATGGACATCCGGATATGCAAAAATGATAAGCTCATTTGAAGAGTATCATTTGCAAATCCAACACTCAACCAATGCAAAATACACGAAGTATTTGCATTTAGGAACAATCCTACAAGGGCACAAGAGTGACAGTACAAACAAAACAAAATGCATAGCATTAAGTTAGAAGTACTGATTTAACAAAGCACAAAGGCTACATAAACAAGGTGCTGCATATGCATGGCACAAACCATAAAAGCTTACAAACTGTGCATAAAAAAAAACCCTTCAAGCTTACATAAGCAACATGGGTACAAAAAAGAATGCCATAAAGCAGGTATGCCACAAAGCATAGAGATAAACACAAACAACTGATATTAATACTGAAATTAAGTAGAAGTTAAAAACAGAGTATCAAAGCTTTAAACCAAAAGAACTAGTAAAAGCAGTAAATAGACATAAACATAAAGCAGATATGAAAACTCGACTTCTTGCTGTTGCTTCTCCCCCTATCACTACACTCCCCATGTCAATGACATCATCTCCCTCTTTTTGTCATGGAATAGCTAGTTGTCATTCTCTTCTAGCTTCCTTTGAATTTCATCCATCTGAGTTTCGAGAGAGGTTAATTGTTTATCAAGACGGAAGTGTTGGCAGTACATGATCTGAGTAAGTCCTGAAATTTTGGTGCTAAGATCTGGAAGGGCAACCATGATGGTGTTAAACTTTTCATCATAGGAATGAAAAGTAGAACTCGAGCTTCCTTGAGGAGCATGATGTTCTTGCTTGATAGTCTTCTTAGTGTGACTCATAGTTGCTTGAAGAGTACGACCATTAATTGGGCTTGGCCTAGGGTGAGGGCGCTCATTTGCAGAGGGATACACACCTTTGAGCTTCAAAATCCGAGAAATGAGATGACCAAAGGGAATGCAATTCCTTGGGGTAGTACGGTTAACTGTTTTAGCCAAAATGTGGAAGATGTGGGAGCATACGTCAATTTCCACATCAGATACCAGATCATGAAAAAATAATGCTTGACCAAGGTTGATGAAACCGGTGCTTTACAATGGATAGAGATTGCTGCACATGATTGTTGACATGAGTCTTAATTCTGGAGAAAGTGAAGCCACACTGATTGACTTTCCACTAGAAGAGAATTCCAAATTTGCTCCTAATTGTCCCCGAAGTGTGTCTTCATTCGGATTTAGATCATCATACATAGGTGGTATAGGAAGAATCGGCTGGTTTATGTGTAGAATATCAAACAGGTACACAGGAGTTACCAAGAAACGCTTTCCTCTAACCCATCACCTGATTTCTTGTCCTTCTACAATAGCATTGGCATAAAACTCTTTCACCATGTCCTCATAGGCATCTTCAAGATCGGAGAGAAGAAAATTCCAATCTTTTGTGGCAAACCAGGTAGGAATTTTTGTATCTAAAAGAGAAGACTGATCAACAGCTCTTTCAACCAACAAAGGAGCATCTCGAAAGTGATTTTTATAGGATTCAAAAGCAGTATAAGACCTAAACAAGTTAGGATAAAAAATTCATGTCGAAAAACGAGCTTTCTTTGGTCTAGGGGAATCGTCATCAACATCAATGATTGGCTTTTTCCCTTTGTTGCTACCACCTTTCACAGCTGAAGTCTTGAATGGAGACATCTGCGCAAAAGAACACACAAAATAACAGGAAACACGTGCACAGCACACAAAACAGAACACAGAACTTGATTAGATTCAAGTTAGTTCAAAACAAAAGTAAAACTGTGCATGAAGCTAAACATAAGCACAATGCATGAAGCTAAACATAAGCACAATGCATGAAGCTAAGTAATTGTGCATGTGTGTGCATACGTGTGCACGGGCTGATTTGTGTGTGCGTGTGAGATGCATGAGGTGTGGTTATGTGTGTGCCTAGTGTGTGGATGGCAAGACATTGAGGCACAGAATGGGTAAGGTGTGTAAACCATAAAACCATTGACAAAAAACATGAAAAACATGGGACAAATGACCTAAACCAATTATTGGAACTAAGATTAGTCTAGTTCAAAGCACAAGTGTCATTTAGACATTTTGTCAAACACCTAACATGCACAAATGCGATCAAAGAATGAGCAATGCATGAACATGATAAAAGCTACCCTCAATACACGTTAAAATGCCTCAAGGGGCCAACGCAGATGCACAACCATCAAAAGGGACATAGCCCAATCATAAATTTTTCAAAAATTGAAACCCAATAATGAAAAACACCTAAAATTTCGAAAAACCCCAATTATTGAAACCCTAAGCAAAAATTTTGCAAAATCGAAGCAAAAAACTTACAAAGATTTGTTTAGAAAACATACCTTGAAGATAAAAATGCAGAGAAGATGCTTGGATTGAAGAGGTTAGAATGAAATAGTGATTTGGGTTGAAAAGGGTTCGAAGAAGGTTATGCGAGGGAAGTTTTATGATTTGAAAAAGACTGTCACAACTGCTATATAAAACTGAAAACACGTGTTTTTCGTGGGTTAGAGAGTAGCAAGATAGTCGTGAGACACTTGCGAAAGAGGCCACTGAAGCACAAATTTTTCGCGAGAAGCTTTAAGTCGCGAAATAGTCGCGAGATAGTCGCAAAACTCTCTATCTGATTTTGAAAAATCTCAGTTTTTGCCAAACAGCATTTCACGAAAAGCTGTTGGTCGCGAAACAGTCGCGAGACAGTCGCGAAAGTCTCTGAGTAAATTTGCAAAAAGTTTATTTCCCTCAAACACTTTTCGCGAGAAGCTCTAAGTCGCGAGCTTCTCACGAAAACAACCCCTGAACCAGTTTTTGATGAAAAAACACACAAAATGCATTTTGACCAAAAATGAAACACATGAAAGTATAAAATCACTTTCAAAAACATATAAAACTCACAAAAATCTTTTTGGATTTGATCAACAAGTTCATGGGCATACACATCACATTTGGACATATACAATCACACAAATGAGATAGGCATTGATTGAATCAAAGACTTATGTGTTGTGTGTGAGTATCAAATGTGAAATAGTCCTTAGACCAGAGCGAAGCTTCAATGATCAATTCAATTGAGTCATACATAACTGATACGAAATCAAATGGACTATCTCCATTATAGAAATGAGTATATATGACCTCCCACACAATGAATACATAACAGAGAAGCTTTTCATTTGGCTTTTGCATAAAGCATAACAATTGATCCATTTTAGGATAAAACATCTCCTTTTCGAGATCAGTGCTTAAAATTTTTGATATTTCATTACTGATTATTAGCCTTTGGCTTTTTGAGCACCATACAATATTCATTAAAAAGAGTCGCTTTCCCTTTTTCCTAGTCGAATACTAGTGTGTGCGACAGGCTTTTGCAGCTCAATATCTCTTTTCATTGGGAGATTTACATTTGGTGAGCTCTTTTTGCAAAAACATAAAAATAAAGTGGGAAGAGATATAGACACAAGTCTATGCAAGTATCAAGACCAACAAGACTATTGACCAATCATTCATGACAAGCTTGAAGATCTATTTACAACAGTCACACATAGTTTTCAAGATTTCTTCCACATAGAAAATAGTGCATACATAACAAGCTAAGATTGTAAATGCACTACGCCATAAGTACGAAGGTACTAGGCCAAACTCACATGAGATATGCATAAAACAAGTGATCAAACTTTTTGAGATTGTTCAATTTTTATGGGTTTTTGAAATTTTTGAACACACCCAAAACATATGATCAAAACAAGAACAATAAGAATGTAAAAACATTTGAGACAAAGAATGCAATGCATAAAAACCACAAGAGAATGTGTGCCCTACAAATATGGTAGCTCAAATTAAAGAGGTAAAGCACACAACACACTTGAGTTTCAAGGGATTGTACCAACACCAATGGTCTTATGAAGTGAGTCAAACCGTGGACCATCGAGAGATTTGGTGAAAATGTCTGCCTTTTGATTATCAGTGTGTATAAATTCAAGACAGACAACTTTTTCTTCCACCAAATCACAAATAAAATGATAGTGTATCTCTATGTGTTTTGACTTCAAATGCTGAACAGGATTCTTTGAGAGATTTATGGCACTGGTGTTGTCACAGAAAACACACATTTTATCTTGAGGAATCCCGTAATCATGAAGTAGTTTCTTCATCCAAAGAAGTTGTGTGCAGCAACTTTCAGTGGTTATGTACTCCGCTTTAGCTGTAGAAAGTGACACGGAGTTTTGTTTCTTGCTCATCCATGACACAAGATTGTTTCCAAGGTAAAAACAACCTTTTGAAGTACTCTTTCGATCATCTATACTTCTAGCCCAGTCTGCATCTGAATACTCGGCAAGACAAGCATTTGAGTCCTTGGAATACCAAAACCCATAATCTGGAGTACCATTGATGTAGTGTATAATTCTTTTTACCACTGTCAGGTGAGATTGCTTGGGAGCTACTTGATATCTTGCACAAACACCAACACTGAATGCAATATCTGGTCTACTTGCAGTAAGATAGAGTGAGCTCCCGTTAATACTCCTATACAAGGTAGGACTCACTTCCTCCTCAGAAGAATCGACATTCAGTTTTGTGGATGAACTCATAGGAGTAGAGGTATGCTTCTTGGAGTCTAGCCCGAACTTTTTGACAATATTCCTAGCATATTTCTCTTGTGAAACAAATATGCCTTCCTTCTTTTGTTTGACTTGAAGGCCTAAGAAAAAGGTAAGCTCCCCCACCATACTCATCTCAAATTCTTTCTTCATCTCTTTAGAAAATTCTATAGCCCGTTCATTGATGGTGGCACCAAATACAATGTCGTCAACATACACCTGAGCCACCAGAAAGTAGTCTTCCTCATTCTTGACAAAAAAAGTTCGATCAGCATAACCTCTTTTGAAACCTCTTTCCAGGAGGTAATAGGTGAGCTGATCATATCAAGCTCTAGGAGCTTTTTTTAAGCCATAAAGGGCTTTCTTCAATCTCAACACATGATTAGGAAAGTGAGGATCCTCAAAGCCTTTAGGTTGTTCAACGAACACTTCCTCATTCAGATATCCATTTAGAAACGCACATTTAACATCCATTTGATAGAGTTTGAAATTCATACTGCAAGCAATAGACATAAGAATATGAATGGACTCAAGTCTAGCAACAGGTGCAAAGGATTCATCAAAATCCACTCCTTCTACTTGAGTGTATCCTTAAGCCACTAACCGAGACTTATTCCTGATAATTTCTCCATCTTCATCTGTCTTGTTTTTGAATATCCATTTGGTGCCGATGACATGAACATTTTCAGGTCTTGGGGCAAGTTCCCATATATCATTTCTCACAAATTGATTCAGCTTTTCATGCATTGACTCTACCCAATTTTCATCCTGGAGAGCTTCTTCTACCTTTTTTGGCTCGAAATTGGGCAAGGTAGCAATGGTATGTGACATGATTAGCCATAAGTACGTTTCCTTTTCTGAGGCGAAGACCTTCATCTAATGATCCAATGATGTTACTATCCGGATGGTTCTTAATCACTCTTGATGATGGCTTCTTTGATGTGGAAACTTCATCATTTCGGGAAATGGGAGGATGAACTTCTGAAGGAGTGAGAGGGCTAGAAGTCCCTTGTGTCGATCTAGTCTCCCTTCTTGGTATAGGGGGTGTGGACTCTTTTTTTGGTGATTCTTTCTCAATATCCTCATCTTGTGACATGTTGTCCTCAACCTCCCCCTTCTTCAGGTTCGATCCTTCATCATCATCACTTTCCTTTTCAGATATGGTGTCATCAATCACCACATTTATAGACTCCATTACGGTCTTAGTGCGCTTATTGAACATCCTATATGCTCGATTATTTAATGAATAGCCTAGAAATATCCCTTCATCACTTTTAGCATCAAATTTTTCGGGATTCTCTCTATCATTGAGAATGTAACATTTGCTCCCAAATATTCGGAAATACTTCACTTTCGGCTTCTTTTCTCTCTAGATTTCATACGATGTCTTCTTCGTTCTTGCTCGGAAGTAAATCCTATACCCAATGTGACATGAAGTGTTTACAGCTTTAGCCCAAAACTTCTGTGGAAGGTTTTTGTTGAGTAACATTACTCGAGCCATTTCTTGAATCACTCGGTTCTTCCTTTCAACTACTCCATTCTGTTGTGGAGTCTTTGGGGCTGAGAATTCCTTTTTTATACCGTGTTCATTGCAAAATGCTTCAAACTTTGCATTTTCAAACTCTTTCCCATGGCCACTCCTAATTTTGATGATAGGTACTCCCTTTTCATTCATCAATCTCTTGCACAATTTTTCCATCTTGTCACCTATTTCCGATTTCTCTCTAAGAAAATCCACCCAAGAATACCTTGAGAAATCGTCAACTACCACCATAATATAATGCTTTCCCCCTATGCTTTCTGTTCTTGTTGGACCCATCAAATCCACATGCAGTAATTCTAAACAGTGAGAAGTTGCAACCACATTCACTTTAGGATGGCTTGACTTTGTTTGTTTTCCTAATTGGCACGGACCGCAAACATTCTTCTCTATTTTCTCAAACTTAGGTAGACCGACCACAGCCTCAAGCTTCGAGACTTTTGCCAGTTGTTTGTAATTTGCATGTCCAAGCCGTTGATGCCACAACTCTAAGAGGTTTATTCGAGCACTGCAACATGCTATGCTTGGTTTAGGAATAACCCCATAACAATTATCGGTGGTCCTTAGTCCCTTCAGAACTTGAACACCTTCTTCATTCAAGATTAGACATTCTTTCTTTGAAAATTGGATTAAGAACTCTTCATCACAAATCTGAGTGATACTTAGCAAGTTCACCTTTAGTCCCTTAATATACAGCACATCTATCAATAAAGGCAATCCCGGAATATCCACCGTTCCCTTTCCAAGAACTTGTGAATGACTACCATCTCCAAATGTCACAAATCCATCTTCCTTTTCCTTTAGAGTTTTGAACAAAGATTTCTCACCAGTCATATGCCTTGAACAACCACTGTGGAGATACTACAAACATGAGTTAAATACTTTCAAAGCGGTATGAACAAAAAGACATGCATGAGAGAGACATTCTTGACCTTCAAAGCAGGACTCATTTTCCTTTATTTCATTCAAGGATGAATGCAGTTTCCTTTTTAGATGATCAAGTTTATCACTCAAGTGTTTATTTTTCTTCTTATACTTACAGACTAAGGTCATAAACTCACATAAGCTGTTATGTATTTCGTGGTTCTTATGAACTAGGGATTTCAGCATGTGACAGAAGATTTTAGCATGTTTCTTTGATTTAAATAACTCTAAAAACATATTACTAGAACAGTCTTCAAAAATCCTTAAAGAGTCATTTTCACAAACACTTTTACAATCCTTCATGGTGGATCATACAAAATCACTATTAAAACACACCAAGGGGTCAAGGATCACACTTAGGTATTAAAACCACAGCAAGTGTATCCGCTCTGATACTAATTGAAATCTCGTAAATGTGTCGAAAACACACGAGCGGTTTAGACCCTCAAATTAAAATTACGGCTTGGTTGATTTTACACTAACTTAATGATAAGTGCGGAATAGTGTAAACACAAGCATATAAGCAATACAACTACTCTAATCTGTAGGGTTTAGACCCCTTTAAACCACAAATAGATTGCGTAGCCTAGATTAATTAGCCAAGTTTTTACTTAGTCAAATTAAACAATTCTAGGTTAAAACAATCAAATAATCATATCAAGAATATATAGCAGTGGAATAATAAAGAACACAAGATATGATCACCTAAGAAACCACATGGAAAAACCTGGGGAGGATTTTACCCACCGATCCTCAAGGCAAAACGGAATCCACTAAGAAAGAATTGAAGTTCTTACAAAAGGACTTACAAGCTCCCCGCTTGACTTCCTAATGCTACCCACTAGTAAAACTTCCTGACACGACCACGTGCAGGCTTCGAGTCCACGGACTACTTCTTTCTTTGTATTCCTTCAATCAGGTACAAGCTCCCCACTTGTTTATCTTTAAACTTCAGTGGCAGCAACCAAGTTGATCATCAAGATGTTGAAGAATCTCAATCTTGAAAACCCTAAGTTTATGTGAAGAAAAGCTCCTCAAAGATCTCACAAGAGATTCACATAAACAGCAATGTATGAGCAACAATACAACTTGTGCAACTCTAAAAACGTGGCTAGGGTTTTGCCTTATATACCTAGGGCAAAAACAGAAAACCCTAAACGTTTTAAAAGAGTTTGGGCTGAGCTGGAATTTCTGCAGAATCGTAACTGGGCCGATTTTCGATCGATCGAGAATTACCTTCGATCGATCGAGCCAGGCCGAGAAGCCCCAATGCTTCTGCAGTCACTCGATTCCAACTTTACAAAATTTAACCAACTTTGAGCAAGCCTAAACAAGACTAAATACGTTGTTTTGATCATGGTTTGCCAACATTACAAATTAGAGTTCTAAATACACAAAATCCTAAGACCTTAGAACCTAACATAATCCATATTTAAAGAAACACAGCAGTAAAAATGAAATGAACAAGAGTAGGGAAGAAGGATGCAAACACAGATAACATCGAGACGTGT
Organism: Quercus gilva; assembly: GCA_023621385.1. Lineage (NCBI taxonomy): Eukaryota > Viridiplantae > Streptophyta > Magnoliopsida > Fagales > Fagaceae > Quercus > Quercus gilva. The sequence continues at coordinate 3,752,513 of CM042474.1, read as the reverse complement.
TATCGAAGAGGAAACCGAAGAACTCGGTGAAAAACCTCTTTGCCGCCCTCCAAGTGGAAATCGATCCACTAGACAATCAGTTGGGATACATGGGTTAGCAAGAGACCCTCCAAGCCTAGTCTACCCGATGTACCTAAGCCCTCCAAGCTCCTATTCCAACAAGGCTTCTCGGAACCGTGTCTTGTCTTAGTTCTCCAGATCCCGCAACAAGCTTCATGTTGCATCTGCCATCCTTGGCTTCTTCCAATGCTTCCTAGCAGCACCAAAACATCACTCAACACTCTCAAAGGTGTGGTAAGTGTTTGGGCTATCAACCTCTCAAAGATATGAAAAATGGAGAGGGAAGAGTTGAGGAAATACCACAAGCAAGTGTATAGAGAAAAGTGGCTATGATAATCTCTAATTCTCAATGTGTTTGGCTAAGGTTTTCTCTCTGAAGCATTTCTCAACATTTATGGGTAATGAGGGTATATATAGGAGAGGTACAGAAAGTGTGAGTCATTCAGTACAAGCTGGAAGACCAGAATGCCTTGCGGGTGTCTCGCAGGAAGGCCTTACCTGCGAGATACTTGCGAGACACAACTGTCTCCACCAAGCCTGACTCTTTGCATTCCAGCATGTGCAGGGCACATGATTCACTTTGCGTGAAGCTAGGTCGCGTCATACCCGTGAGAATTCTTTAGCTTCCAAATGCTTGAGTCTTCACACTCTCTCTCTATCACACAACCCTTACAACCAATCCCACAAAAGATACAGGGTATAAACGATTGATAATAATTACAATCAAATTTGGCACGGAATAAAAGCCAACAAAATACATAGTTGTAAATTACAACTTTACATATATAATGTAAGAATTCCTTCAGAATGAAGGGGGGAAATGAGAAGCAGAGAGAATATTGTAACAATTGGTGTAATACTTGAAACCTTTGTAACCTGACGTGGAGGCAATAATAAGAACTACTAGTTCCTTAGGCTAGGGCCGAGGAACAGAATTTCATACTTTAGTTCAAGTCCTTCTTATTCAATCCATGCGTAGCCATGTTTAATTGTTGTAATCCTCACTAGGGCCTAGTTCTTAAACCTATTCTCTACAAATTTATTGTATTGGGCTAGTTGGGTCTGAGTCCACTCATCTAATAAAAGAAGTGCTCAAACCTAGACCCTACAATTGGTGCCATATATAGGAAGAACTTGTGTGTTAGTACGGGCAGCAATTAAGTATGGTAGGATCAGGCCCTCATCAAGCAGGCTCCCATCAACCTGAGCTGGCTAGATCCCAACAATAGGGTAACTTTCCCAACCCTGAGCGAGATCAAAATGAAGAGAATAGAAGGTTTCAAAAGGGAAGTGTGCACACCATACAAACTAGCAGAAGCCACTCTCGTGGGGGCAGTCACGTGCTCTAAAGACAAAATAACAACCGGGCCATGCAACCAAAAGAAGTTAGGAGCCACGTATCTTAGAGACAGGATGATAAGCTGGCCATGCAGTGAGAGATAGACGACTTGAAGAGAAAGCTGCGCCATGCACAACGAAGGCGGTCTCATTCTACCCCGGACGTGCCATATAGAAGAGGCTATACTTCCTCGATGGTTCCAGCAGCCAACCTTCGCTGTTTATAACGGCAAAACAGACCCTGTGGAGCATATGAGCCAATTTAACTAGAGGATGGCTGTCCATTCCAAGAACGAGGCACTGATGTGCAAGGTTTTCCCATCTAGCTTAGGACCAGTGGCAATGAGGTGGTTCAATGGCTTGAAGACGAATTCCATAGGTTCATACAGGTAGCTAACCCAAGCCTTTAGCTCTCACTTTGTTACCAACAGCAGAGCTCTTCGGCCCTTAAGTACGTTATTGTCCTTATCCATGCATGATGGAGAAACTTTAAAGGCCTACTTGGACAAATATTGGGAGATGTATAATGAAATGGATGGCAGTTTGGACGATGTTGCCATTAGCACCTTCAAAAGTAGTCTCCCAGCTAGGCACGACTTGAGGAAGTCTCTAACTGGTAAGCCTGTCACCAGTATGCGCTAGCTAATGGACCGGATCGATAATTACAAACGAGTAGATGAGGACCAGCTGCAAGGCAAGGGAAAGGAGAAGGTTATCCCTCAAGAGAGGAGGGATTTCAGGTCGGACCGATATACCAGCAACCGCCTGAGAAGAGATTTCATAGGGCAATCCAGAGCAACAAACACAGAGACTGTCAATGCTGTATTCTGAGAACCAGTACACTGGGTGTTGGAGAAAATCAAGACTAAGCCATACTTTAAATGGCCGAATAAGATGTCAGGAGAGCCCACGAGGCGCAATCAGAACCTTTATTGCCAATACCACTAGGACCATGGACATACCACAGAAAACTGCAGGAATCTCTGGAACTATTTGGACCAATTGGTCTGAGAAGGAAAGTTGAAGCGCCTTCTGCACCAGTCCAGTGGTCATCAAGGCCAGACCTATCAGGAGCCCTAGAGAGACATTGCATTGAGACCACTTGCAGGGACGATTAATGTAATCTTGGTCGCACTAGGAATAACAGGCACGCTCCTTTCACAAGTGTTGTTTGTAGCTCAGATGCCCGTCGAGGAGCCCCAGCTTGAACCGAAGAGGCCAGAAAGAATTTCCACCAAATCTTGAGTTTTTCAAAAGAAGACAAGATTGGGACCACCTAGCCCCGTGGTGATGCATTGGTGATCACCCTCAGAATCGGGGACTATGATGTAAAGAGAGTGATGGTGGATGATGGTAGTGGGGCTGAGATTATGTTCCCTGACCTCTACAAGGGTTTGAAGTTGAAACTGGAAGATTTGATGCCCTATAGCTCTCCCTTGATGAGCTTCGACGGGAAGCTTGTTATTCCAAAGGGCATGATTAGGCTACCCATCCAGACCAGGCCAGAGATAGTGGAGGTGAACTCTATGGTGGTGGATACCTACTCTCCATACACGGCCATCGTCGGTAGACCATGGCTCCATACTTTGGGGGCTGTTGCCTCCTCCCTGTACTAGAAGGTGAAATTCCCGACAAGGGACTAGGTTCTCGAAATCCGTGGTTGCCAATCCACAGCAAGGCAGTGCATGGTGGCTACCATTTCACATCGGTTTGATGCGTAGTCCTCGACATCTGCTGAAAAGAGCTTATAGCAATCAAAGGCCCCTGTGGCATGTCCTGATGCAGTTGCCGAGGAAGCAAAATGCGAAGATCTAGAGAATGTGGTAATTGGTGATGACCCAGAGTAGTTCTTTCAGGTCAGGGCCCAGCTGCCTCTTCAGGAGAAAGAGGAGTTAATTGAGTTCCTCAAAAGGAATATTAACGTGTTTGCATGGGATGCCTATGATGCTCCAGGGATTGATCCAGCCTTCATCTGTCACCATCTCAATATCAATCTGTCCATCACTCCCAAGAAGCAGCCACTTCGGTGCCCATCAAGAGAACATGCTGATGTGATCAGGGAAGAAGTGAAGAAGCTTAAGCGTGCAGGGACTATCAAAGAGGTTTTTTACTCTAAGTGGTTAGCCAACACCGTGGTGGTGTAGACTTTATGGACCTAAATAGGGATTGCCCAAAAGACCCATTCCCTATGCCTCGGATAGACTAGTTGGTGGATGCGACTGCAGGCCATCCTCGGATGAGTTTCTTAGATGCCTTTCAAGGCTATCATTGAATATCACTAGCCCTAGAGGATTAGGAGAAGATAGCTTTCGTGACATTTATTGGAAACTACCACTACAAGGTGATGCTGTTTGGCCTGAAGAACGCAGGGTCTACTTATCAAAGGATGATGTTAAGAATGTTCGAGCTATAATTGGGCAAGAGCATCGAAATCTATGTTGATGATATGGTGGTGAAGAGTAAAGTGGTATCCGAGCACTTAGAAGACCTTGGCTGCACCTTTGATGTCTTGAGGAAGCACAAGCTGTGCCTGAACGCTTCCAAATGCTCATTTGGCGTGGGATCTGGCAAGTTTTTAGGTTACATTATTACTCACAAGGGAATTGAGGTTGATTCTGAACAGATCAAGGCTATTAAGGATTTAAAACCACCACAAAATGCCAAGGAGGTCCAAAAGCTCACTGGAATGATCGCGGCCTTAAATCGATTCATTTCCAGGTCGGCTGGTAGATGCAGACCTTTCTATCTCCTGATTAACAAGTGGAAAGGATTTGAGTGGTCCGAGGATTGTGTCGTGGCCTTCCAATAGCTCAAGGAATACCTATCTCGGCCACCTATCATGTCCAGTCCTAAGACCGATGAAGTCTTATACGCATACATTACTGTGGCTCTTCATGCTGGTGAGCATGGTGATAATACGGGATAACAATGGCATTCAAAAGCCAGTCTATTATGTGACTAAGTCACTACATGAAGTTGAGGTTAAGTACCTACCCTTGGAGAAAGCCATACTAGCTGTGGTCCACGCTACACGAAAGCTTCCCCACTATTTCCAGGCCCACACAGTAGTTGTTTTAACCCAACTACCCTTGAAGTCTGTACTTCGAACTGTTGATTACACGGGAAGTATTGCCAATTGGAACACAATTCTAGGGGCTTTTGACATTAAGTACCTACCTCAAACCTCTATAAAGGGCCAGGTCTTGGCTGACTTGGTGGCCGAATTTGCTGAACCACCAGTAGAGATGATAGTAGAGAAGCGAAGTATGGATGGAAAATCAGTTGGGGCAACCTCTATTCCAGGGCCCCCATGTTGGAGGGTGTACGTTGATGGTGCAGCAAGTCAAAGGGGTTCTGGAGTGGGGCTGGTCCTAGTATCCCCTAAGAAGGTTATCATAGAGAAATCCCTGAGACTAGGGTTCTCAGCCACAAATAATGAAGCCGAGTATGAAGCATTGTTGCAAAGGATGGTCATGGTACAGAAAATGGGAGGAAAAGTAATAGAGATGTTCTCAGATTCGAGATTGGTAGTGGGCCAGGTAAAGGGAGAGTTGGAAGCCAAAGATGTGAGGATGCAAGAGTACTTAAGCCAGGTCAAACGCTTGTAGTTAGACTTCGACCTTTTCAGCTTGTCACATGTCTCCAGAATGGAAACACCCATGCAGATTCATTGGCCACACTTGCTACATCCTCGGTAGGAGATCTGCCTCGGATTATTCTTATTGAGCATCTAGAAAGAGCAAATGAGGGGGCAAAAGATATGGTTCATATCCATCAAGTTAGAGTGGGTCACAGCTGGATGGACCCTATAGTGAGATTCCTCAAGGATGATGTTTTACTAGAGGAAAAGTCAGAGGCTGAGAAAATACGAAGGAGTGCTTCTCGGTTTTGGCTATCCGAAGACCACAAATTGTATAAGCGCTCCTATTTCGAGCTATATTTGCTGTGTATTCACCCTGAGGCATTAGAATTGCTGCTTGAGGAGCTGCATGAGGGGATTTATGGAAGCCACACAGATGGAAGATCTCTGTCACACCGGGCCATTACCCAGGGATATTGGTGGCTGGGGATGTTAAAAGAAGCCCTGGAATACGCTAAGAAATGTGACCAATGCCAAAAGTTTGCCCCAAATATTCATCAGCCAAGAGGGGTCCTCAACCTCTTGTCCAGTCCATGGTCGTTTGCCCAATAGGGCCTGGATATTGTAGGTCCTTTCCCAAAGGCGCCAGGAAATAAAAGATATATGTTGGTCAGCACAGATTATTTCACCAAATGGGTCGAGGCTGAGCCATTAGCCAATATTAGGGACGTCGATGCTAAGAAATTTGTCTGGAGGAACATTGTTACACGATTTGGGGTCCCTTATACCCTCATTTTAGACAATGGACTCTAATTTGACAGCAAAGCTTGCAAAAGATACTGTTGCAAATTGGGGATCACAAATAGGTACTCAACTCCAGCCTACCCTCAGGGAAATGGACAGGCTGAGGCTATCAACAAGGTTATAGTCAATGGGCTTAAGAAGAGGCTGGATGACACCAAGGGAAGATGGGTAGAGGAGCTGCCACACGTCCTATGGACTTACCGGACTACACCACGGCGGTCAACAGGGGAAACACCTTTTGCCATGACCTATAGGGCCGAGGCTGTTATCCCTTTAGAGGTAAACTTCCTAATGCTGAGGACGAGCTCCTTCACTCCAAGCAGTAATGATGAACTACTAGGGAAGAGCCTAGATCTGATTGATGAACAAAAGGAAAAGGAAATGATCCAATTGGCCTATTACCACCAGAAGCTCAAGTAAGGATATGATGCCAATGTGAAGTTAAGACCACTAGCACCAGGGGACTTAGTATTGAGTAAAGTTGTGGGTGCTACCAAAAACCCCTCTTGGGGAAAGTTGGGACCCAATTGGGAGGGACCATACTGAATTACCTCAGTAGCAGGGGTAGGTGCATACTACTTAGAAGACTTAGATAAAAAAAAACTATACCACGTCCATGGAATGTAAATAACTTGAGAATGTATTATTATTAATGAAAGCATTTCTCCATTTCAAATTCTAAGTCTATTATGGTTATCTGTCTTGTATTTTAGCAAAAACCTAAGTGTTAGACAAAGCTAAGGTCTTGCATGGTCCTCGGACTCAAACCTATGAGAAAACCAACTACTTTAAGAAAAATCTAAGTGTTAGATAGAACCAAGGTCCTACATAGTCCTCGGACTCAAACCTATGGGGAAACTAACTACTTCAAGAAAAAATTAAGTGTTAGACAGAACCAAGGTCTTGCATGGTCCTCAGACTCAAACCTATGGAGAAATTAACTATTTTAAGAAAAATCTAAGTATTAGACAAAACCAAGGTCTTGCATGGTCCTCGGACTCAAACCTATAGGGAAACTAATTACTTCAAGAAAAATCTAAGTGTTGGACAGAACTAAGGTTTCGCATGGTCCTCGAACTCAAACCTATGGGAAACTAACTACTTTCAACAAAGATGTGAACAAATACAAGCCCATGAGCATCACTTAAGGAATTTTGGGGCACATTGAACTTAACTCCCCAGCATAATCAGCAGCTAACTGTTTTCTTAAGGTCAGTAAATTTTAGAACATACCTATGAGTACCTTTGTGCATTATGCCGCGGTATTTGATCTTAGGGTTTAAAGGCTTATCTTTAAGATTGCTGTGTACTTAGCATTTTTTACCATTTATGTTAACCAATTCATGAGGTACAGGATTAATATTGTAAAGTTATTCCCTTAGTATCAAATTCAGCAAAAGCAAGTCATAGTACTAAAGTGGCTCAATTATTAACCAGAGTCTAAGTGGAAATTATCACTATGAACTTTACATTTTTTGGCTGTTGATTCAAAATTGAAAGCAAGTCACCCTATTAAGATTGTTTAGCTAATAATCAAAGCACAGGTTATGTAAGTAGCAGAACCCATCACAATAACAATAAACACATAATGTAAGAAAGAAGTTTCATACATTCGATCTAAAAGTTTCATTACAATGTTCACCAAAAAAAAAAAAAGAAAAAAAGAAAAAGAAAAAGAAACATAAGGCAAAAGTACAACTGGAGCTAGCCAAGTAGGCTTATTTCTTTAGTTTTATTTTGATCCATTCCTTGGGGGGCTGAGTAGGAAGGGTCTGAGGATCCTTAGAGCCCTTAGTTGGGGGAGCAACCTGCAGAGGATCAACTAGAAGAGGTGCCTCATTGTAACAGGGGCTTGGGCACCAGCTAAGAACTTTGTAGTATCCTGGGGTGCCTCATTGTTTGGACCTTTGTCTGTTTTTGTCACCCCAATAAGCTCAGCTTCCTTGGCAAGCATATTAGAAGTGGTAACAACCATACCAGCTTCATCTTGAATAGTCCCAGCTTCCTCAGGAGCCACTTCGGCCTCGGAGTTTGAGGGAACAGCCTCACGAATGGCAGGAGGGTAGTATATATTCTTTACCTTCCGTAGGTCAAATGAAACCTCAACTTCAGCTTGTTTTAAAGCTTCATTCTAGACCTAGGAACAGTGCATACCCTAGGCACTTGAGCCTTAAGAGCGGCCTCCGTTTCGGCCACCCCTAGGGCATAAGCCTCTTCCTCGGCTGTTTCCTTGGAAGCTTGAGCCTCTGCCCTGGCAAAATCTGCCTTTTCCTTGGCCCTCAAAGCTTCGTCCCTGACAAACTCTGCGACGTTCCTGGCCCCTTTTGCCTTAGTCACATTCTTCTTCAGGTCGACAATTTGCTCTTTGGCAATCCTTAGCTGATCTTTCGCTTCAAGCAAGCGCCTCGTCTGGTCTTGGGCCTATTTTTGAGCGCCGGCCAGGCCTGCTTTAGCATTATCTTGGGCCCTTGCCATCTCTTTCAGCTCCTCCCTTGCTTTGGAGAAATCGGCCTCGGAGATTCTAAGAGTCCGAACAGCGTCCAGACGCTTGTCGCGCTCAATATCTAGGGCCCTGCTCTGGTTGTTGGCCACCTCTTCTAGCCTGTAAGTGGCCTGGACAGCCTGCCAATTGAAGCAAACACACGGTAAGTTAGGAACCAAAGAACAAAAATCAACCAAGTCATAAGTATTAGAAGTCTAACCATACCCAGGTACCTCTTGAGGTTAAGGAAGACTTCCTGCCTTCCTAAGTTCCCCAACTTAGCCATATTGGCAAGAAATAGCAAGGACCTCTCCAGTGCGTCGGCCACATACGAGCCTTCACCCCCTCGGAAGTCCCTGAGGGAGGCGTTGTCCATTAGAGGTTCCCCATGGAGCATTGGGGCAGGGAGCTAGGCCTGGGCCTCGGACTGAATGGCAACCTCTTTGTCTTGGCTTTGGTGCCCTATTTTCAGTTGTTTTGAAGGCCGTCGAACGTCGTCCTCCTTTTGAGAGGAACGAGATTTATCTGCTCCCACGGGCCATTTGCCTTTGTCCTTCTTTTGTTTAGGATTAGTGGGCTCGGGCCTTGGTGGCAAACTTGGCTGAGGTGGAGGAGGTGAAAGACTGGACTAGGTAGAAGATGACCTGGTCTAAACAGGCTGAGACTTGGGTGGAGGAGGAGGAAGCTTGGATTGAGACTTCCCTGGCATATCCTTCCCCAGCTGGCCCTCAATCAGGTTGAGCAAGCTGGTCTAGGGTTATCTCTTAAAACCCATCTCGACCCGAAGAAAAGTTCCTGCTGACAAGGGGTTTGCTTCGGTTAAGTTGGGGTCACCCAAATCACCAGAAGGATCCTTGGACAGGTTAACTTGGTCGAAGGCACCAAATTTGTCCTCGGATAGACCCAAATCAGCTACTTCTTCTTTCTTTTCTGTACTTCCTCCCTCAGCCTCTACAGCTCGATAGGATGAAGAAGGTCTAGCCACTAGAATACCTTATGGGATGGGAGATCCTTCAGGGAGCAAGAACCCGTGCTCTGCTACAGTGATCCTATGAAGCCGAGGATCTTTGGCTCTGATCATGTACTTTGGAGCCGAGAACGATTTTTGAATGGGGTCGTATCCAAGGATCTTGTGAGCAGCTCTAACTTGGTTGTCGGCTTCGTTCGCAAAGACCTCTACCCTAAGGATGGTCTCCAAATCTTCCCAGTTAACTAGGTGAAAATGACGTTCAAAGGCATGTGGATCTGCAAAAAAGAAAGCATATTTTTGTTAGCACTGAACAATGCAAACGGTGACAACAACAAAAGATCAAACCCCCTCATACTCTAATTACCCCACCTGCTGTCCCCTCCACTGTCGGACAATGAAGGCCGTCCTGCCACTCTCCAGACACAATGAGAAAATTCTTATTTAACCCTTTGCTAGACTCAGGGAGGCACTGAATAAGCCGGACCTTATCATCCCTCGTCTTCATGTAGTAGGATTTGCCCTTTAGGTGTTAAAGGTTGTAGCACCAGTTTACATTGTGATGGGTCAACCTCAACCCCATTTTTTCGTTTAGGGCATCCACACAACCCAGAATCCTAAACACGTTGGTGGCGCACTGGGTGGGAGCTAATCAGAAGTGCCTAAGGTAGTCCCTCATTATCGGTCCCATAGGAATCCTCATGCCACCTTCTAAGAAGGCAATTATGAGAATCACTACTTTACCCTCCTACCTCCTAAAATACCCCTCACCTTCTTCACAGTATCTCAAGTCCACGTTGCTTGGTATCCTGTAATCTACGATGAACTTCTCCATTGCCTTTTCAGACTCAACCAACTTCTTAAACCTACAAATTCCTAGATACGGCTAAAGGACTCAAGGAAAGATGAAAGAAAAAGAGGAATAAAGAGGAAAGAAGCTTAGCGAGAGAGAGAGAGAGAGAGAGAGAGAGAGAGAGAGAGAGAAGAACTTACAGAAACGAGGAAAAGCTCCTCGGACAGGCTTTTTATGTTGAAGAGAGACGTGAATTTTGTTGGAGATTTGATTGAACTCAGGATACATGCGCAAGAACTCTTGAATGCAAAAGTAAAGAGGCGAATCGGTTCAAATGGGTATTTATACCTTTAGTTAAAAATAACTGTGTTGGTTTTCCCGCCCATAAAGTCAAAAAGATCACCACCGTTAGATTATCATCGCACCGTTATGTGTGGGGAAACATAAAGCCGCCAGAATTTAATGAGGGCGCACTCCATATACTGAGGCACCAGGAACGTGCCCTGGACAAGTGAAAAGACTTTGGCACTGATGGAGGACACGACTTGACAAGCCATAACAAGGGCCCGAGGACATCAAAATCCTCCTCCCCGTTCGAGGAGCCGAACAGTAGGATTTTGAAGGGCTATTGTGGGGCCTAAGAATTTGGCAACCCCAGCCCACTTTATATTAGGCCCAAAGGCCCACGTTGAGGAGGTAGAAATGTCCGAGGATGAAAGTAGGAAGCCCAAGTTCCCAAGAAACATCGCCGAGGACAATCTTGTCTTCGGCCAGCCGAGATCATAGAAGGGAAGACCAGCACGCCACCAAAGGTAGCCTTCTAAAGCATCCCAAGAAAAAGACAAGTACAATGGGTCAGCCATGGAAGCATGGTGGAGGGGCAATTCAAGGAGAAACTGTCACCTCTACATTAAATGCCCACAACTAACATTCTAGCAGCATTAATGAGGAAATGACCCCTGAACAGTGTTGCCTAGGTTGCTACAGCTAACAAAAAACTGAAGAAGGTGGTTGATGGGACAAGCACTTAAGTAGTAACCTGCATGATCAACAGATGGATGGCCAGGATCAACTGAGAGGGAGTATATAATGTAAGAATTCCTCTAGAATGAAGGGGGGAAATGAGAAGCGAAGAGAATATTGTAACAATTGGTGTAATACTTGAAACCTTTGTAACCAGACGTGGAGGCAATAATAAGAACTACTAGTTCCTCAGGCTAAGGCTGAGGAACAAAATTTCATACTTTAGTCCAAGTCCTTCTTATTCAATCCACTTGTAGCCATGTTTAGTTGTTGTAATCCTCACTAGGGCCTAGTTCTTAAACCCATTCTCTACAAATTTATTGTATTGGGCTAGTTGGGCATGAGTCCACTCATCTAATAAAAAAAGTGCTTAAACCCAGACCCTACAGTTAGGGACCAAGATTGACCATTTAAATTTTTTAGGTACTAAAAGCGATCGCTTTAAGTTTGTTAAGGACCAAAAGTGATCACTTTAAATTTCAAAAACTAAAATTGTTAATATGCTAAAATTTAGAGATCGCCAATATATTTTAACCAAAATTTTTTAACATATTATTGAAGTTTTATTCTTTGGAAAGGATGGTGAATATTTATCTATAACAAACGAGAAATTGAATTTGCTTTCCTTGTGTATTAAACGAATGCAAAATAATATATTATTTGGCACTCTCATTTGTCATATAATAATAATAATAATAATAAGAAGGGTAATTATAGGTTTACATTGTAATATCAATATAAATCTTACATTGTAAACAAAACAAATATATATATATATATATATATATATCTAAAAGCTTAAATGTAGCATTTATTGTTGCTACTTGTTGAGCCACATCAGCGACCACATCATCCACTTTTTTTTTTTTTTTTTTTACCTCTTCTTTACTCACTTTTATTATCCCTATTAAAAAAAAAAAAAAAAAAAAAAAACTCTTACTCTCCCTATAAGTCCGCATTTGCTGTTACATTTCTTCCAATCTTTCCCCTCCCTCTTTACCTCTTTATCTCTCTACTACTCTCTCCTTTATGGTTACTTCAAACCTGAGTACTCTATGTGTGTGCGTGTGGATTTTTGGTTAGACGGCATACTTTACAAAAAAGACTACTTGAGCAGTTCATGCCTATTTGAAAACATTGAATATGGGCAGCAAGTTGTGGTCATGGTTTTATATTCCACTTAGAATAGAAACTGATGGGGCTTACATTTAGCTCAAATAACACATTATCTTCTTGAATATGTAAATTTCTATGATGCATTGCTTTTCATACACGTTCTTCATACCATAATAATGCACCACAATAGGGGCATTTGCATGATATGATTGGCCAAAGTTCCATGGTTCATAATATTTTTTTGTATTATAATTTAGTTTAGAGTTTTAGATTGACATTTGATGTTTAAATATTTAACAAAAAATATGATTTAATGTAAAAATATGTTTATTACTAAGATGAAGACTTTGTTTTGTTGGTTGCTGGAAATGATAGGAAATTATAGCTAAATTGTTTGGTATAGTATCTGCATAAACATGATTATGTAACTTTTTCTGATGAAGCGTAAGTTTGTCAGTCAGATAGGGTAGATGGAATCAACCTTCAGCCTGGATGATTGTATCCTCAAGATGGTCACCGGTGTGGTGCCTGCTACAACGTCTCCGATACCAAAGTCAATATCAAGAAGTTCGTTGGGAAAAGAATAATGCAATATAACAGAGCAAGAAATATATCTGAGTATCTCTATGTACCTTGTGTTGGTAATGTGAGGGCTTTATATATGTTGCCTTGGATTCTGACCGTTATGGCTAATAATGGGATGTTAATGCCTTTCTTGGTAACGCCTCTTGCTTAGTAATGGGGCTTTAATGTGCTCTCAACGGTCTGTGTAGTTGTTGTTCTAACTGTCCGAGGTGTTACTAGCGGTATTGAATGGTCTTGACAACTTCGTCGATAATGTGGGCACTTGTTTGGGCTCGTCTAAGAGAGTGGTCTGGTCTGTCTTGCTGGGTTTGTCGGTAGTTGATTTCGTCAGTCCCATCATTTTCAATAAAAAAAAAAAAAAGAAAAAGAAAAGAAAAAAAAGAAGCTACTACAACACAATATATGTTGTATTTATTGCAAAATAATTACAAACATAAATGTTTATAAAAAAGAAAAATAGAAACAAAAATGTTCTTATGCCAGTTGTATTTCTAACATTGTTGAGATCTTCTCTTCTAAATTGTAGTCACGTTTTAGTTTAAAATGAATAAAGCAAGTTAATTTTAGATACTATGGGACAACGCAATTTTATATGTATTCATAACGAAAACAAAAAAGTACTTGCTATATCTTCTCTGCTTTCTTATTGCTTAAATTGACTTGGACCTACATATATTGGAGAATGTGGGTAGCAATTTGTTGCTTTAAAATTTTTTTTTTTTCATCTTTGCCTCTTTATCTTTTTTGCATTGTTTATAAAATTCTACCAAAATAAAGGGAATTAGTGCAATACTTCTTCTAGACAAACAGAAGACTGAAGACCCCATTAAATTAAAATATAAATTCTAATAATATATTAATATTATCTAATTAAAACGTTAAACAAAGAGAAAAAAAATTAAAGCTTATACCTTCCTTGAAGCCCACAAACTCAGATTCTGTTTGGATATTACCTCACTTCATCTCAGTTAAAGTCTAAACCTATTTTAATAGGTTTTGGTGGTGTAGGGCATGAATCAGGTATTTCATTAATTCATCCAACAATTTGAGTGAGAGTAATGATACAATACAATTAGAGATAGAGGTGATTCCATTCAAATATTGTAAACAATCCGAATTACTCTAAACTTGAAGGGACAATCATATATAAATTTAAGCAAATATTGTGATGCAAAGATGATACCTCCTAAGTCTTTTCCAATTCCAGACGAATGTGGTTTTCAACTCTATAAGTGAAGAGCAAAATAATAAATTAAATTACATTTAAGTGAAGAATGGAATGTGTAATTGGAGGTTTTAGGGGTTATGATGGGAATTTGAAATGGCAACAAACCTTAATGAATCACACCCTTATGGCAATGCGATTATTATAATAGTATAAATTCATTACAAATTTAAAATATTATCTTAACCTAAATTAGGATGAAACAAAAGGAATAAAAGATAGACTTTATAATAATTTATCACTCAAAAAATTGGTAGGCATTTTCAGATTCATATCCATATAAATTGTGTTTTAACGTAAACTCAAATTCCTACTTCCAAAAAAACTAAGTATAAGCTTTATGCCGGTGAACTATTTTTGAATAGTCTAGGTGCTTCCAATTGTTTTTCTATCATTGAGTTTCTTTGTACTCTTAGAATTGTCCCTTGAGTTATTTTTTCTTTGATGTTGTTTGTTGTTTGCTGTTGTTGTTGTTGTTGTTGTTGTTGTTGTTGTTGTTTTTTTTTTTTTTTTTTTTTTTTTTTTAATGATAATATTACTCTTATTAACTAAAAAAAAACTAAGTACTAACCCAAATCAAAATGCGAAGCTATATAAAAGGGAGAGAGAAGACTTTGTAATGAGAAATTAAAATAACATAATATCATAACACATTTTTTTTAAACCATCAACCTTAAATGGAATTATAAGAAAGAAAAAATCCGAGAGAGAGAGAGAGAGAGAGAGAGAGAGAGAGAGAGAGAGAGAGAGAGAGAGAGAGAGAGTGAGTTCACCTTAGAAAAATATTAATCAAACATACAAAAAATAATAATATGATATATTTGTAGATATAAACAGTGGCGGCTCCAGAAATTTTTTTAGGGTAGTCATTAAGAAATTGAAATTATACAATATTTGATAAAAAAAAAAAAAAAAAGCTATATCTCATTATCAATGCTGCAAGCTATATATTTTTCAAAATTTTAGTTAAATAAAATTTTTTTTTTTTGGATTTTTCTTTTTGTTTGTAAAGGCCCAATATATTGTTAAAGTGACCAAAGTTTGACTACAAACTTATTTTAGTCTAAGACTATAACTTTTACTAAACAAATTAACATGACTACTATGGGAAGAACGAATCTTTCCCCAATCAGGTATGGTTCGCTTTGGGATGCGTAGGGTCGACCCTTGCTCCCACCCATATGAATTTGCTCAATCTCACATCGGGGAGAAATGCCTCCCACCCTTACCTTATAAGCATTTAGCCTAAGGAAGCGAAGTGCTTATAAGGCAGGCCAAGTGCTTATAAGGCAAGGGTGGGAGATGTCTCTCCCCGATGTGAGATTGAACAAATTCGTGAGGGTGGCATCGGCTCCTCGGCCCATTCCCAAAGTGAACAATATCTGATTGGGGAAAGATTTATTCCTCCCACAATTACATATTTTGAAAATCTAACCGTTGAATTGTATGTTTTTTTATGTTCTTAAAACACACGTCAAGTTTCATGTCAATCGGATGTTATTTACTATTTGATTCATAAACTTATTTTTTGCGTATAATTTTAGACTACAAAAACTCGAAAATTAAACATTTGATTAATGAAATAAGCTATTTATCTTTAATCTTCTTGAAGTTTTGCAAGTATGGAGGATATAAGAAAAAAAATATAATTTAATTGTGGAATTGTAAAAATTCATATCCAATAAAAAAAATATTGAATAGAGTTGTAGCCTTAATTTACAACCAAGTTTGTTGCTAAACTTTGTCCAAAATTTAATTATATTGAACCTAAAAAAAAAATTTAGGAGGGTCACACATTTTTTTTAAGGTAAGAAAAATCATAAAAATTTTAAATTTTATATATAATAATGATTTTTTTTCCAGGCCAGGGTGGTCTTGTGACCACCTTGACTCTAACGTGGAGCTGCTAGTGGATATAAAAAGAAAAAAAAATACTTTATAGAAATATTTAAAAAAAAAAAGAAGAAAAGATAATACTTGAATTAATTGTTATTTTTCATATACTACACCCAATCATATAATATTTATATATTCCCACGTATCGCGTGGGTCTACGGCTAATATATATAATATTGTAAACATTTATTTAGTTTACAATGTAAATCTTACATTACTAGTATAATGTAAACTAAAAACTTTCCTAATAAATTAATTATAATAATTGTCCTCCTTTATTTTGACCAGTAAAGTTAAAATTAGCTACTATGATTTATCATAGTACATTTATATAAATGATACGCAACTCTTGCAAGCCAACGAAAACATTAAATAAATAAATAAATAAAAACACTCATACACACTTATTTCACTTAAATGTGAATGCTAAATGCCAGCCCAATGTAAAGGATAGACTCCAATTTATTGGATAACTGGTTCACAACAATGCTTGCTTTTTATGAATCTTTTTCCTGGCCTAATAGCATCTCAACTACTTGGTTCATGGTAGGTCTTTCATTTCTGTCTTCTTCTACACATTGTAAAGCAATCCCAACCAAAGTTTTCATCATGCCAATGTCATATTTGCCTTCCAACAATGGATCAATAATCTTTTCAAGTGATGAGGAAGTATTTGCAGCCGTTCTATTCATTATTTCCCTCACCCACGTAACCAGCCTTTTGTGCTCTGCCTGCTCCCCATCATCTATAGCATGGACACTCCTAGATGGACCCATTCTGGTCACCATTTCCAGCACAACGATTCCATAGCTATAAACATCCACTTTGGAGGTAATGGGTAGATTGAAAACCCAATCTGGAGCCCTATATCCCCAAGTTCCTCTTATTTTTGAAAAGCTTGAATTTTTAAGGACACCTCTATTTTGTAACTTTGATAGGCCAAAATCTGCCACTTTGGGTTGATAGTTCGAGTCCAAAAGTATATTTTGAGACTTTACATCGTAATGTAAAATCCAGTCCAAACAATCTTCATGCAAATAGGCTAGGCCTTTTGCAGTGCCCACAATAATTTGGAACCTTTTCTCCCAATCAAGTGCATTTGCTGAGAGGTTATCTGCTAAAGAACCATGCTCCATGTACTACATACACCAAAAGTTTGTGCTTTCCCTCTGCGCAATACGCCCACATCTCTATTAAGTTCATATGGTTAATCCTTCCAATGATGTTTACTTTTGCAAGAAATTCACCTTCTCCATGGTTGGCTTCATTGAGACATTTGATTGCGGCAACTTGATTGCCCGACAACACCCCTTTGTAGACAATACCTCCTGCACCTCTTCCAATTTCCTGAGTAAAATTCCTTGTGGCCTTTTTGAGTTCAGCATATGTAAATTTTCTGAAACGGATGGCAGCACGATCATAGCCTTGCTTGTCAACAACTAAACTTTTCAGGGTTCTGATGAAGAGAAACCACACCACAAAGATATAGATGATTTCAAGTCCACCCACTCAAACCTGAGCATGAATTTAACTGTTATTTTTTTACTGCTCTGTAGTGTACCATAACTTGTGCAATTTAAACTGAATTCTTCTAGAAAATTGGCGTGCGACAAGAATTTGCTTTTTGGCAGTTTCAAATAGATGTCTCCATTTAAATCTGACGAACGATATCCATTCAACAATCGTGTCTTAGGATAACAAATTGAATAACCGTAATACTCTTCAAAGTTGTATTGGAAAGCTTTGCAATCACATGCTGCCAAACATAGGTCCCTACATTGATCAAAGGTGTAATTACTGAAGATTTTAAAATCATACCCGTAAAAGTCAACATGGGATAACAACAGAAATTCTGGCTCATCTATGTTGCAAAGATCAACTTCGGGTTCACAGCCATACGCCCAATCGCTACGATTTTTCATCTTATATCCTGGAGGGCAGGAACATTTCCTGCCAGAACCAATAACATAACTGCACAAACTGTTGGCCCCCCAAGCACCAGGAATCTCGCAAGGTTTCTGAATGCCTTGCCATGAAACAACCCAAGTCTGCCCCTCCTCTTCCCAACTGTACAATCGAATATTACCATCGTAATCAAGTGTCAATCTTCTATGAAGCACTGCTCCATAGTCGGCTGAGATAATAGTTAAATGATCGTATGAACTAAAATTCCCTAAGGAATTAAAGACAAGTGTGCTACTATTGTAATACCCATGCAATGAATAATAATAATAGTAAGTACGGGAAACATCGGGAGTTCAGGACCATTATAAACACTTTGAAGATAGCTATCGTTGTCGAAGGAAAGCTCATAGAAACCAGAGGAAATGGTGGTCTGGCTTCTTGAGGAGACAAGCTTTGTTTTTCTAGTCATTTTTGGGGTTTTAGGGGTATTTTTGTCATTTTTTAGGTTTTGGGGGTATTTTGGTCATTTTTTGGGTTTTATGGGGTATTTTGGTCATTTTAGAGATTTTGGAGATATTTTGGTCATTTTAGTGGTTTTTAAGCATATATGGTGATTTTAGAGATATTAGGGGTATTTTGGTCATTTTAGAGGTTTCATGGGTATTTTGTTCATTTTAGAGATTTTGGGGATAATTTTGGATGTCCAATGGTATATTAGTAATTTTGGAAGTGTAGGGAGTATTTGTATCATTTTAGGTATTTAAGGGTATTTTGGTAATTTTGGAGGTCAATAGGGTATTCAAGTAGTTTTAGAGGTATTTTGGTCATATTGGGTTAAATGGGTGGGTTACTAATTAAATGGGTTGGGTTGGTAATGGATAATTAATTTATATATAAATGGGTCATAAATGGATAAATGGGTAATTACACACCCAACCCATTTATGACCCAACCCGCCCATTTGCCACCCCTATCTGTAGGGAAGTCAAAGCTTTGCCACAAAACATGTTCCTTGTTACGTAGAACAAGATTACCGGTGTTGTTCAGAAATAATTGGACTGAGGAGAGTGAGACAGTGTTTGTGGCCCAAACGGTGACATTTAACTTAGTGGCATCAGTTAGAATGAGATTGCCAGTATTGAGGAGGGAGAGCTTTGAGCGCTTTCCATTTACTGGCTGGTCACGGTTTGCCATCCAAACTACGGTGCGTGAGTTGCTAAACCATATGGCAAAGCAATGGGCATTATCACCCACGTAATAAAACCCAGCAGAGAAGTCGCCATTTGGCGAAGTTAGAATATCTGGTTTCTCTACCGATAAGGATGTGCCTTTACTGATGATAACTGCTGAAGATGAAAGTGGGAAAGAAAATGCCAAAGAGAGTAGAAGGAAATACCAAGTGAATTTTTTTCTTTTCTTTTTTGTTTTTTTGTTTTTTTGTTTTTTTTTTTTTTTGTGTGTGTGTGGATGAAAATGACAGAAAGAAATACCTTTATTCCTTTTTTTTTTTTTTTTTGGGATAATCACCTTTATTACTTTTTTGCCGAAAGATGTTTCAACTTTGAATCTAAATTCATAGAGAAATATAACACACTTTAAACATATATAGGAGCATTCATATTTACTTGTACAAAATTTACTTACTATTTTAGTATATAAGAATTTTTTTTTAGTTAATCACTTTTTAAAAACATGCATATTCGATTTTACTATTTTAAACTCTTTTTTTTAGTTAATCAGTTTTAAAAACAAGCATAATCGATTTTCTATTATAAAATTGAAAGTTCAATTTGGGTATGAAACACCCTTGAACGTTTAGACCCCAATTACAAAATTATCAACCCAAGCTTAATATCAAACGATTAACATGCGGAACATGAAAATAAGTCAAACACAGAATTGATAAACAATCTAAGCCAAATATAAACACATCCACAGCAGTAAATATAAGGTAAAGATAAAGGAAGAAAAGAAGCAAACACACGGATAATACGCGATGTGTTATCGAAGAGGAAACTGAAGCTCTCGGTGTAAAACCTCTCTGCCGCCCTCCAAGCGGTCAAATAATCCACTAAAGAATGTAGTTGAGATACATAAATAGCAGAAGACCCTTCAAGCCTAATCTACCCAAGTACCTAAGCTCTCCAAACTTCTTGCTCCAACAAGGTTACGCGGAACCTATTTCTTCTTTAGCTTTCCAGATTCCACTACTAGACCATAGCATCAACCAATGTAAATTGGTTTCTTCCTAACTACTTCCCAATAGCACCAAATAAATCTTCTCACAGACGTGGGTGTGGTGAGATAAGGATTTGGTAAAAAGGCCTCTCAAAGGTATAATAATGGAGAGGAAGAGAGAAGAGGAATTCGTAGAGTCTCTAAGGTGAAGATTAGGGATGAGGTAATCTTGTTTTTCTCTAGGGTTTCTCTCACAAAATTCTTTCTAAAAGCTCTCTTCATTTGGTGGGTTTAAGGGTCTATATATAGTGGGGTGAGAAAGGAATGCGAAAAGTCTGTTTTTGCCAAACAGGGCAGATTGGCGGCTTGGCCTCGCGACTTGTTTAAGTCGGAAGTTCAAGCCGCGAGCTAACGGCTTGGCTAGCCTGGAACTTTTGTCCTGTAGTGCGACAGTTGGCGCGACCTTTCAACTTTCCTGCGTGCTTCTCACGTGCTAGCATTTAGCGGCTTGCTAGTCACGAGTCAGCCACGAGTCCTAGCCGCGAAACTCTGTCATCTTGCACATACTTAAGCTTTTCTTCACATCTTCTCACACATTACCCTTACAATGATCCCACCCAAATACAGGGTTACTAAGTACTTAAATTACAAGCAAATTGGCAAGGAATAAAGCCAACAAGATGGTTGATTAAATTCAACCTTACAATCTCCCCCTTTGGCTATTCTATGACCAAACCCTACAACAGACTATAGACTTAAAGCGTGAGTTGGGAACAGTTGAACAAAACTCATTCACACATAACTCTAGATTTTGTAAAGCTCTTGAACATATGAACAAATAACTCCTGAAACATAACAACACAACAATATCATTGTATGTAGAAAACTTAAAATGCATATGGAGCAATAGAGGCATGATCAAGCAAAAATGAACTTAAGCATTAAAGCAATAAATCATGGCTAGATCAACCAAGCAGTCACTTAAACAAAAGTGATTACTATGCTCATTCACACAAGGAATGAATATCCGAACATGCAAAGTGATAAGCTCAATTGAAGAGTATCATTTATAAGTCCAACACTCAACCAATGCATACAAACATATATGCATCTAGGAACAATCCTACAAGGGCACAAGAGTGACAGTACTTAAACAAAAGGAATGCATAGTATTACATTTGAAGTACTGATTTAACAAAGGACAAAAGCTGCATAAAGCATGGTACAAACCACAAAGGCTTACAAATGTGCATAAAATCAAACCCTTAAAGCTTACAAAAGCAACATGGGTACAAAATGCATAAACCATAATATACTGATAGACTGAATAAACAACACAAGTTTTGAGACAGACTACAGACTAAATATAACATAAAACATAACAAAATATAAGGCACAAAATGTAAAGCTCCCCCTTTGATTTTGCTCTTTCTCCCCCTGTCATTTTACTCAGTACTCAGATATCTTCTCCCCTTTTTTGTCATGGAATAGCTAGTCCTCATCTTCTTCTAGCTTTCGTTGAATCTGATCCAATTGAGCTTGGAGAGAGGTGAACTTTGTGTCCCACCGAGTGTTGTTATGGTGCATAATGGATGTGAGACCTGACACTTTAGTGCTCAATTCATGGACAAATGCCATAATGATGTCTAACTTCTCGTTGAGGAAGAATGAGCTGGAGCGCGAACCACTGTGAGACGCTGAAGCTTCAGTTTTTATTCCCTTCTTACTATGGCCAATGCTCACGTTGAACGTATGCATGTTGATTGGGTTGGGTTTTGTGCAGCGAGTTTCATCTTCAGATGGATGGATCCCTTTGAGCTTCAAAATTCGAGAAATGAGACAGTAGAATGGAATACATATTCGGGACTCAGTTTGCTGCACCGTTTTGCATAAAACATGAAAGATATGTGCATAGATGTCAATCTCAACATTAGAGATCAGATCATGAAGAAATAAAGTTCAGCCGAGGTTCATGTACCCGGTGCTGGATGGGGGATACAAGTTGTTAGACATGATGATTGTGAGCACTCTCAATTTCGGAGGAAGAGAGGAAACACTGACTGAGTTCCCGTTTTGTAAGAATTCCAAGTCTTTGCCAAAGGCGTCCTAAAGTAATTCCTTGTCCGGACACAGATCATCATACACTGGTGGATTACCAAGTATCGATCGATTGATATACAAAATCTCAGCCAAATACGCAGGAGAGATAGAGAAACTTTTTCTCCTAACCCAGCACTTAAGTTCATGACCTTCAACGATTGCATTAGCATAGAATTCTTTGACCAAATCCTCATAAGCATCATCTAGGTCAGAGAGAAGGTAATTCCAATCTTTGTAAGCAAGCCATTTTGGAATGTCAGTTGCAAACAAAGAAGGTTGATCAACAGTCCTTTCAATTAATGGTGTAGCATCTCTGAAATAATTTTCATGAGTCTGAAAGGCAGCATAAGATCTGAATTTGATTGGGTTGAAAACACTTGAAGGTGAACGGGTCCTCTTTGTGCGAGGAGAAGGATCATTGACATCAATGATAGGTTCCTTCCCTTTGCTGTTGCCCCCTTTCACAGCTGCTCTCTTGAATGGAGACATATCCACTTTGCAACATGGATTATCAAAGAAAAGGAAAACACCCAAAAAAGTCCAAAACAATATTAGAATAGGGTTAGAATCAAAACATGTGCATGTGGAGAAACCCTAAGAATTTGGGATTTTGGGTCCAAGTATGACAATGAGTGTGTGTGGGTGTCAAAAGTAACATAATGAACTCACAAAAGGAGTAAAACAAAATAGACTCAAGGACAAATACCACCACACAAACCGAGACTCAAATACGAAAGGAAGATATACCAACAGCACAGTTCCACTTAAAAACTACAAATCAACAACTTAGCTCACAAAAAATGTTCAAATCATGAATAATGAAGTGAAAATAGGAAAACCCATACCTTTATCTCGACGATTGAAGGGAAAATGGTGCAATAATGAAGGATTTTCACAGATGAGCACGGCGAGTTTCAAAGAGAGAAATGGAGAAGATAATGAACAGTCACAAAGTACAAGGGAAAAATTGAAAAGTTTTTTTTTTTTTTTTTTGAAAACTGACTTTAAAACGCAAAACACGCGTTTTTTGCGACTGGAACAAGTCACCAGGGTAAGCCGCGGAACACTATGAAGCAGGATTCTTGAAAAATCTTCTAAGTGTTTTTCATGACTAGAAGATCCGTGAGAGAGTCGCGATATGAGTCGCAAAAATCTCTGAGTAACCCTTGCGACTGGACCCTCCACCCGCGAACAAGTCGCCAAACTGAGCCGCGAAAATCACAAAAACTCAAATTTTGAAAAATTTTCTAAGTCCTTTTCGTGCCTAGGGCTTTAACTCACCAGTAAGCTGTGAAATATCTCTGAGTGGGCTCGTAACTAGAACATGCGATTGGGTTTACCCGCGACTTAGTCGCCAAAACAGGGCAACACTGTTTTTGAAAATTTTGACATTTTTGTAAAAGCAAAGTACTTTCCAAAAACAACTAAAAACACTCAAAAATCTTTTTGTGTTTGATCAAAACAGATTGAGCATATGAAAACACATTTAATCAAGTACAATCACACAAATGAATATGGCATTCATTGAACATAGACTTGTGTGTTGTGTGTGGATATCAAAAATGAGATAGTCCTTAGTCTAATGTGAAGCTTCAATGATCAATTCAATCAAGGCATACACAACTAGCACTAGATAATGTGACCTATCTCAATTATAGAAACATGCATATATGACCTCCCACATGCACTTGATAACAATACTTTGAAGCTTTTCATTTGGCTCCATATTCAACAAATCATTTGCATTTTTTGAGCAAAGAAAATCTGATTGAGAGATAGATGCCTGAAATTTTTGATATTTCAATTGATGAGTTAGCCTTTGGCTTTTTGGGCATCATAAATTTTATTTTGGTCACTTTCCCTTTTTCCCAGTCAAATACTAGTATGTGCGACAGGCTTGTACATCTCTATATCTCTTTTCATTTAGAGATTTACATTTAGAGAGCTCTTTTAAGCAAAAAAAATAAATAGTGGGAAGATATATAGGCATGAGTCTATGCATGTCTCAAGATCAACAAAACCATTCACTAATCATTCATGACAAGGTTGAAGATCTATTTACAACAGCCACATAGATTTCAAAATTTCTCCCACAAAGATATGCGTGCATATGTAACAAGCTAAGCATGTAGATAAACAAAGCGATTAGTACAAAGGTACAAGGCAAAATGTTATTTGAGACAAAACACAACAAAGTTGATCAAACTTTTTGGATTTTCTACTTTTTATGTGTTTTTGAATTTTTGACACAACAAAAAAAATGATCAAAACAACAACAATAATAATGTAAAAACATTTGAAACAAAGAATGCAATGCATAAAAACCACAAGAGAATGTGTGCCCTATAAATATGGTAGCTCAATATAAAGAGGTAAAGCACACAGCACACGTAAGTTTCAAGGGATTGTGCCAACACCAATGGTCTTGCGGAGAGATTCAAACCGTGGACCATCAAGAGGCTTGGTGAAGATATCTGCCTTTTGATTATCAGTGTATATAAATTCAAGACAGACAACTTTTTCTTTCACCAAATCACGAATAAAATGATAGCGTATCTCTATGTGTTTTGACTTCGAATGCTGAACAAGATTCTTTGAGAGATTTATGGCACTGGTGTTGTCATAGAAGACACACATTGTATCTTGAGGAATCCCGTAATCATGAAGTAGTTTCTTCGTCCAAAGAAGTTGTGTACAGCAACTTCCAGCGGCTATGTACTCCGCTTCAGTTGTAGAAAGAGACACTGAGTTTTGTTTCTTGCTCATCCAAGAGACAAGATTGTTACCAAGGTAAAAGCAACCTCCTGAAGTACTCTTTCGATCATCTATACTCCCAGCCCAGTCTGCATCTGAATACCCAGCAAGACAAGCATTTGAGTCCTTGGAATACCATAACCCATAATCTGGAGTACCATTGATGTAGCGTATAATTCTTTTTACCGCTGTCAGGTGAGGTTGCTTGGGAGCGGCTTGATATCTAGCACAAACACCAACGCTGAATGCAATATCTAGTCTACTTGCAGTAAGATAGAGTAGGCTCCCGATAATAGTCCTATACAAGGTTGGACTCACTTCCTCCCCAGAAGAATCAACATTCAGTTTTGTGGACGAACTCATAGGAGTGGAGGCATGCTTCTTGAAGTCTAGCCCGAACTTTTTGACAATATTTCTAGCGTATTTCTCTTGTGAAACGAATAAGCCTTCCTTCTTTTGTTTGACTTGAAGGCCTAAGAAGAAGGTAAACTCTCCCACCATACTCATCTCAAATTCTTTCTTCATCTCTTCAGAAAACTCTATAGCCCGTTCATCGATGGTAGCACCAAATACTATGTCGTCAACATACACTTGAGCCACCAGATGGTAGTCTTCATCATTCTTAACAAACAAAGTTTGATTAGCATAACCTCTTTTGAAACCTCTTTCCAGGAGGTAATGGGTGAGCCGATTATACCAAGCTCTAGGAGCTTGTTTTAAGCCATAAAGGGCTTTCTTCAATCTCAACACATGGTCAGGAAAGTGAGGATCCTCAAATCCTTTAGGTTGTTCAACGAACACTTCCTTATTCAGATATCCATTTAGAAATGCACATTTAACATCCATTTGATAGAGTTTGAAGTTCATACTGCAAGCAATAGACATAAGAATTCGAATGGACTCAAGTCTAGCAATAGGTGTGAAGGATTCATAAAAAATCTACTCTTTCTACCTGAGTGTATCCTTGAGCCACTAACCGAGACTTATTCCTGATAATTTCTCCATCTTCATCTGTCTTGTTTTTGAATGCCCATTTGGTGCCGATGACATGAACATTTTTAGGTCTTGGGGCAAGTTCCCATACATTATTTATCACAAATTGATTCAGTTCTTCATGCATTGGCTCTACCTAATTTTCATCCTAGAGAGCTTCTTCTACCCTTTTCGGCTCGAATTAGGCAAGGTAGCAATGGTATGTGACATGATTAGCCAGGAGTATGTTTCCTTTTCTGAGGCGAAGACCTTCATCTAATGATCCAATGATATTACTATCCAGATGGTTCTTAATCGCTCTTGATGATGACTTCTTTGATGTGGAGACTTCATCATTCCGGGAAATGGGAGGATGAACTTCTGGAGGAGTGAGAGGGCTAGAAGTCCCTTGTGTCGATCTAGTCTCCCCTCTTGGTATAGGCGGTGTGGACTCTTTTTCTGGTAATTCTTTCTCAATATCCTCATCTTGTTGTCCTCAACCTCCCCCTTCTTCAGGTTCGATCCTTCATCATCATCACTTTCCTTTTCAGATATGGTGTCATCAATGACCACATTTATTGACTCCATTACGGTCTTAGTACGCTTATTGAACACCTTATACGCTCAACTATTTAATGAATAGCCTAGAAATATCCCTTCATCACTTTTAGCATCAAATTTTTCGGGATTCTCTCTATCATTGAGAATATAACATTTGCTCCCAAATAGTCAAAAATATTTCACCTTTGACTTCTTTTCTCTCTAAATTTCATACGATGTCTTCTTCGTTCCTGCTCGGAAGTAAATCCTATTTCCAATGTGACATGAAGTGTTCATAGCTTCAGCCCAAAACTTCTGTGGAAGGTTTTTGTTGAGTAACATTACTCGAGCCATTTCTTGAATCACCCGGTTTTTCCTTTCAACTACTCCATTTTGTTGTGGAGTCTTTGGGGCTGAGAATTCCTTCTTGATACCGTGTTCATTGCAAAATGCTTCAAACTTTGCATTTTCAAACTCTTTCCCATGGTCACTCTTGATTTTGATAATAGGTACTCCCTTTTCATTCATCAGTCTCTTGCACAATTTTTCTATCTTGTCACATGCTTCCGATTTCTCTCTAAGAAAATCCAACCAAGAATACCTTGAGAAATCGTCAACTACCACCATAATATAACACTTTCCACCCATGCTTTCTGTTCTTGTTGGACCCATTAAATCCACATGCAGTAATTCTAAACAGTGAGAAGTGGCAACCACATTCACTTTAGTAGGATGGCTTGACTTTGTTTGTTTTCCTAATTGACATGGACCGCAAACATTCTTCTTAATTTTCCCAAACTTAGGTAGACCGACCACAGCCTCAAGCTTCAAGACTTTTGCCACTTGTTTGTAATTTGCATGTCCAAGACATTGATGCCACAACTCTAAGAGGATTACCCGACTCTGACATGCTATGCTGGGTTTGGGAATAACCCCATAACAATTATCGGTGGTTTTTAGTCCCTTCAGAACTTGAACACCTTCTTCATTCAATGTTAGACACCCTTTCTTTGAAAATTGGACCAAGAGCTCTTCATCACAAATCTGGGTGATACTCAGCAAGTTCACTTTTAGTCCCTTAATATACAGCACATTAGTCAACAAAGGCAATCCTGAAATATCCACCGTTCCCTTTCCAAGAACTTGTGAATGACTACCATCTCCAAATGTCACAAATCCATCTTCCTTCTCCTTAAGAGTTTTGAACAGATATTTTTCTCCAGTCATATGCCTTGAACAACCACTATCAAGATACCACAAACATGAATTAAATACTTTTAAAGCAGTATGAACAAAAAGACATGCATGAGAGAGACATTCTTGACCTTCAAAGCAGGACTCATTTTCCTCTATTTCATTCAAGGATGATTGTAGTTTCCTTTTTAGATGATCAAGTTTATCACGCAAGTGTTTATTTCTCCTTTTATACTTATAGACTAAAGACTTTGACTCACATAAGCTGTTATGTATGTCATGGTTCCTATGAACTAGGGATTTTAGCATGTGACAGAAGATTTTAGCATGTTTCTTTGATTTAAATAACTCTAAAAATGTTGACACCCCATTTTGCAACCCGCATTTAACCTCACATGGAGGGTAAAATGGTACTTTCACCTTGAAAATATGCGTCTTGATTTTGGCCATTAGATCCTTAATCTCATTTCATCAAAATGATCTTGATGTTGTAACGATCAAATTGACTGGTCATGAGCCCTAATCGGACCACTAGATTGAAAGTTATCATCATATTAATTTTTAATGGCTGAGATACACTATCACAAATTGAGTCCGACTATATGTGATTATGAACAATTGATTCCAATTGGTTATAATTATAATCAATTTGAGATTAATGATGTGTCATAATTTGACTGGTTAGGACTACATTTTATGGTTAGGTTGCATACACCTAATTAATTAGATAATTAAACATTAATTATTCAATGAGTAATTTGTGTAATTATCTTTTAATTAGAGTAACTTTGGAACCAATTAAGTCTGAAATGGAGTGATTTGAGCCATTTAATGTTAATTGGGAGCTAATTTGGGACCTATTAATATTAATTGTGCTGAAACCATTTTCTAACAAATGACCTCTGCTCACCATTTCATCAATATCTCTTAGAATATTTTGAATCTATGAATGAGGTTAATTTTCTCAGAAACTAGATATCTGGGGCTTCAATTTGAGTACAAGAACGAGGAAATTCTGATCAAAATTGAGTTAGATATGATTTTTCGAAGTTGGCTCTACAAGCCGTTACAATAGCTATGGGAAAACCGAATTTTGGCTTGCTCCTTACTCCCATCAATCTTTCCATTTAATGCACTAGATTTTCCCCAAGGCTAAAATGAGGTCTAGGTTCATGATTCTTTGTCAACCTTCATTAAATGGTCTTCCATTCATATTCCCTCCACCACTACTATATAAACCCTCCCTCTCTTTCATTCCAAAGCACACCAAAACCCCCTTTCTTTTCCTCTCTTGAGTTCTAGGAAGTAGAGTAGTCTTGTCATATCTTGGTCTTCCTGAGACTTAAGGTATTAAGTGAGACTCACTCTTTCTCTCCTAACTCTTCTTTTTCTCCACCCTTAGGACTTCTACCAAGAGTCTCCTCTTCCACCATATGGATCTTGCATGAAGGTATAATCTCTTTCCCTAATTGGTTTTTTGTGTTGCCATGATGAGAGTTTAAAATTAAAGCATGATGGTAATTACTTAAATTCTCTTGAATATGTTTGAATGTTCTTAATTGTTCTTATATGTTCTTCACATGTTCTTGGTTGTTAATCACATGTTCATGCATATCACTAGTTTTAATTTTAAATCCACATCAAAAAATATGAAAAACATGTTTGTTTCATAATTCTTTCAAATTCTTGAATCTAGGATATCACCATACACACACATTCACTAGAATTTATTTTCAATCCAAATGCAATGCTTAATAAATTGAATTAGGGTTCATCACATGCACACACATTAAATTCAACATGTAAATTGATTGATAACATATTGGATGATGTGATATGAATGTTGGCCACCATAGTCTAGAAGACCGGTTTTCATCGGGCAAGGTGGGTGCCTAACACCTTCCCACCTTGTAACATAGCCTCCGAACTTAGATTAAGGGTTGATAGACCAATGCTTATCTTTGTAATTTTCAATTTCTAGATTGTAATTAGGAAATAAAGCCATGTACTTTATCTTAGATTGTATCTAGGACTAAAGCCATGTAATTTTCCTATGATCAATGTAAATTCAATTGCAAATCAATAAAATGAGGAATTTTTCAATTATGGTTTTCTTATTTTTCCAACAATTAAATAAGTGGCGACTCCATTGTAAAACCCTTAATCTAAAGGGGAAAATATAACTAGTCGAACCTCCATTTTGAGAAGCAATAACACGACTCCACCTATTTACGTGGGTTTGGCCTAACACTTCTAAAAAATGGGGCCGGGGGCGCGGTCTCTCACAAAAAACACATTACTAGAACAGTCTTCAAATATGCTCACAGAGTCATTTTCACAAACACTTTTATAATCCTTCATGGTGGTTTTTACTAAATCACTTTTCAAAACACACCAAGGGGTCTAGGATCACACTTAGGTATTAAAACCATAGCAAGTGTACCCGTTCTAATACCAATTGAAAGTTCAATTTGGGAATGAAACATCCTTGAATGTTTAGACCCCAATTACAAAATTATCAACTTAGGCTTAATATCAAACAATTAACGTGCAGAACATGAAAATAAGCCAAAAACAGAATTGATAAACAATCTAAGCCAAATATAAACACATCCACAGCAATAAATATAAGGCAAAGATAAAGGAAGAAAAGATGCAAACACACGGACAACACGCGATGTGTTATCAAAGAGGAAACCGAAGCCCTCAGCGTAAAACCTCTCCGCCGCCTTCAAGCGGTCAAATAATCTACTAAAGAATGTAGTTGGGATATATAAACAGCAGAAGACCTTCCAAGCCTAATCTACCCAAGTACCTAAATCCTCCAAACTTCTTGCTCCAACGAGGTTACGCAGAACCTATTTCTTCTTTAGCTTATCGAATTCCGCTACTAGACCATAGCATCAACCAATATAAATTGGTTCCTTCCTAATTGCTTCCCAACAGCACCAAATAAACCTTCTAACAGACGTGGGTGTGATGAGATAAGGATTTGGTAAAAAGGCCTCTCAAAGGTATAACAATGGAGAGGAAGAGAGAAGAGGAATTTGTAGAGTCTCTAAGGTGAAGATTGGGGATGAGGCAATCTTGTTTTTCTCTAGGGTTTCTCTCACAAAATTTGCTCTGAAAGCTCTCTTCATTTGGTGGGTTTAAGGGTCTATATATAGTGGGGTGAGAAAGGAATGCGAAAAGTCTGTTTTTGCCAAACAGGGCAGATTGGCGGCTTGGCCTTGCGACTTGTCTGAGTCGCGAGTTCAAGTCGTGAGCTAACGTCCTGGCCAGCTTAGGACTTTTGTCTTGTAGTGCGACAGCTGGCGCGACCCTTCAGCTTCCCTGCGTGCTTCTCACGTGTCAACATTTGGCAGCTTGCCAATCGCGAGTCAGCCGCGAGTTCTAGCCGCGAAACTCTGTCATCTTGCACATACTTGAGCTTTTCTTTACATCTTTTCGCACACTACCCTTACAATGATCTCACCTAAATACAGGGTTACTAAGTGCTTAAATTACAAGCAAATTGGTACGGAATAAAGCCAAAAAGATGGTTGATTAAATTCAACCTTACAAAAATCTATTTCATTATGGATTGAACAATGTTCTTTTATGGTATTCGACATCGTGCCCCCCTAAGCCAGTTTTTAGAGTGGTGGTTGGGACTCGAGTTGCAATTCCTCCCAACAATCCCTCCTCCCCTCATAATGATGGTTTCAGAATCCAAGCTTATGACTTTGACTCTGATATAATTTGTTTAGGCTGTGAGATGTGTCACTCTATCCCAAAATCAATTGGTGATATGAAAGACACATTTAAATTTTTTATGACATTCAACATTGTGTCTTGGCCTATTTTAGAACAATCGTAATTAAGAATCAAATTGTTGTCCCCCAATAGTAAGAAATCACTGTAGCAGAATTGTATTTTAGAGGATGTGCTTTTGTCCTATTATAGGGAAACAAATGGGATTTTGGTGCCTTCTACTCATAAGGCGTTAGTTGAATTCTAGAGAAAGAGAAACTCTTAAGAGAATTTTGATTAAAGAATAATCGTTTTCAGACTTGAGATCAATTAAAAAGTTTAATAAAACTTGATATACAAGTTAAAATACTCTAAAAGAGATTACAGTACACCATACCATAACAAGACCCTAATTTATTTAAGACAATATTAAAAACACGTAAAATGAAGAAACATAGTAAGCTACAAACTAAAATCCTAAAAATTACATCAAAATTTTAAAAGTTAACAAACAACAAAAATTAAACACTATAATCTATCCTACATCAACAGAGTTTAAAGTGGTCTTCGCCCAATTCAATGTTGGCCAAAAGACATTCATATTTAAATACAGCAGCGATGCGCATTTTATTTTACGCACTAAGACGATATATAGGCATGGGTTGACCACAACGGCGCCAATGACCATGTTCATAGCTTTACATTATTTCTACGATCATTTATACATAAATTTTCTGAATGTGGCAGTGGGGAAGAAAATAAGTTGAGAGATGTGCCCCATGTTTCATCTGCAACTGGTCGAAACTCGAAAGGAAAGATGGAGCCCATGGCAGGGACCATTACCGTGGTCAGGGGACTGAAATGCAGTCACAAAGTTACCACATTTTTTTTTTCTAGTTTAATCATTTCGCTTGAAAGTTCTAAGCTATTGCTGCTGTGACTTTGCACTGTAATTCAACGAAAAGTCCTGAATCGTGTTTTACGTTTTTTTTTTTTTTTTTTTATGCTTTGGGCTCAAAAAACTTGTTTTACGTTTCTAGGTCCCAATAGACACAAATAGACAGTAATGAAAATAACTTACACGTAAAGAGGGATATGTATCGAAGTTGATATTGGGCCCATGTGGCTTGAATTGCGAAGCCCAAATTTGGTCAATCCAAATTGTAAAAGGAATGCTTCTTTGCTGACTTGGTTAATAACACACATGCGAGCAAGCGCACGCACACACACAAATATATATATAAATATATATATATATATATATTGTTATGTACGGCACTAAAAAGTGACTTGAGAATTCCTAAAACCTAGCAGTAGCCGCATAAGAAGAAGAGTAGAGCTTTTTTGTCTTGTGGGTGAGAGAGAGTTAGTGTAATTAGGATTTGGGTTTTTAGAGAGTGTTATTATGCATTATTATATCTCCCTATTTTTATAGTGAAATTTTTCCGTTGTCGTTGTGGAGGTAAGTAGTTTGCCGAACCACATAAATTCTTATGTTCTTTGTGTGTGCTTGTTATTAAATTATGCTTATTCACAGTTATTGATTTGAGTCCTGGATGCTATTTGCACAACAATTTTGGGCTCAAAAAACGTGTTTTATGTTTCTAGGTCCCAATGGAGACAAATTGACACTAATGAAAATAACTTAGACATAAAGAGGGATATGGATCGATGTTAGTATGTTACACTAAATATTTTTCTCCCTATAATTAATTACACTCCTCTAAATGATTTTCTCTCTCTCAAACTCAAGATCCATTTGTTGAAGAACCGGTTCACCAGATCCCATTTTCTCTCTCCTCTAATTTATTCTCTCACTATATTTCTTCCATTTTTTAATGTAAAAATTTATACTAAACTTCACTTTTGGAAAGTTGAGGATTATTTTTGTGATATTTTTTATATTTCGTAATTTTCATTTTGGCTCTTTATGTATGTTTTCATTTTCATATGGGTTTTGCCATCAATTTTTGATAATAATTTAACCATTAAGTGCCTTCATGTTTAACTATTTCACGAACTACTGACTCTAAAATGTTATGGAATGAAAAAATTTCATTGTTGTATGCTAAAAACCATACTATGGATAGTTAGAGTACCAGTGGAGATTGATGTAATGCCAATATGAAAACAAAATTAAGCATGAAGGATCAATACAAAATTTTGAGATGTAATGGACTATAAATGAAAACAATCCTAAGTTTTAAGGACCAAAAATATACTTTGAATCTAAATTCACAAATGACAGAAGATAGTAGAATAGTTACAAGAAATAGAATTTGAGTTATTATAGAACCACAATTTTTAACACACACTTTCTCACAATTATCCTATGCGGCACATTATCACTAGCTGTTTGTCACATTCACATGAATCCATCACCTTTTTTTTTTTTTTTTTTTTTTTTTTTTTTTTTTTTTCCACCACTCATAATTTACTAGATTAGAGTTGTGGGCCTTGTGGCAAAGTTGTAGCACAAAGGGTTGTGGTCTCAAATTTTTCTAATAGAACTTATCTATTTAAAACTAGTACTTTATGGCAAGTTTGGCTTAGTTTTTTGAAATTGAGTTTTTTTGAAAAAGTAGTTTTTTGGTCATTGCTACTCATCTGGCACAGTGCGAAAAAGAAGAAAAATTACATTATTGGACCCAAAAAGGACAATTTGTAAATTTTACCAAATCCATTATATCACGTTTTGGAACCACAAACGTGGTTTTTTACCAAAATATGGTAAATTCAATTTAAAACTGTGTACTAATGTAGTGATCATTCGAATTTGTTGAAAAATTCGAAATCGTTGAATGAACAAAATTGTGTAAACTCAATGGAAAATCAAAGTACATACCAAATCATTAAGTAGCACATGCAGCACTGTGAACATCAGGGTAGCAATGGTGGACAGCTCACCCCTAAAATTGATGCATAAACTTTCTAGGAATGCTTTGCATCCTTGAAAACAGTGCATTACAAAGGGTTGCATATCTATGTATACACGTGAGTGTGGATGGATACTTTTGGTCAAGGCTCAACATTGTGGAGCTGTTGAGCAGCACATGTAGAACTGTTTATTGTCTTTAGTCATTTTCAAGGATGCTAGTCAAAACGCTCTTCCTGTAATTTGTGACTACTGGTTAGAAGTAATAGCACATGGTAAAGCCATCTTGAACCCGAAAATTGAGTTGTCAAACAATCACATCTCATAAATATGTACATTAAAAGTATCACTTTGCTCTTAAAACCATCACTCTCACAAATTAAGTAGCCCCACAGCCTGAAACACTGAAATATCTCTTGTAATTGTAGCCAATTACTATTACGCTACAGATTTTGAATGCATATTTACAAAAAGTTTTATGCATTGTTAGAAACATTGCAGAACACTTACATAGTATTTTTGCATTATCCCCTCCAAACTCGGCTATCCTTGGTTGTTGAATTTTTTTTTTTTTATCATAAAAGTTATGGTCAACTAAGCTATAAAAGAATTCTTATGCATTTGTAAATTTTTTTTTTTTTTTGGTACCAATCTAGGATTGGAAGAGAATTTTTTATTGACTACTAATTAGCAATACAATTGTATTTGCTAATATTGAAGTATTTCAACATAGTAAATATATGTGTTGATATATTTGAACCTTTACACATCTCTAGTGATTCAAAATAGATTCTTTGATCTAGCATAAGTCTAACAATTGCATCATGCTACACTCTGTCTGCAAGCTTGCAGTAATGAAGAATTCAGATGCTAGTGGTCATGCCATAAATGATAAAACATGTCCTTAATTTTTCCTCCACCTTCAGTTACACTCAGAAAGCATAGGAATTTCCCATAAGCTCCTACCTTTGGTCACCCTTTCTTTGAATAAAAAGAACTTCTAGTCATTTTGCCTTAACATTAGTTCATTCTACATTCATTTGGGGGTGATAAAGGCATCTTTTAAATCAATCATTATTGTACTTATGCAACCTTCATATTTAAAAAAAAAAACGTAAATAAGAAAACAGTAAACAATTTTTTAAATAGTAAACAGAGAATAATTTATGCAGAAAAGAGGGTGAACAATTTTTTAAATAGTGCTAAATAGAAATTTTTTTTATGCAAAATCGTAGAAATAATTTATGTAGAAAATAGTGAACAATTTTTATGAGAAAACAATGAATAGTTTTAATTAATGCAAAAAACAAATTTTATGAATGTAATAAGCAAATTCGAATATATAGTAAACTTGATATGCAGGGAGCAAATTTTATTAATGTAGAAACAAATTTTATCAATGCAAAAAAATAGATTTGATTATTGTGAAATTCAAACATGAAAAAGCATTCAGATTTGGCTTTTAAATTTAGAAAACACAATTTCACTAGGTGTTTTATGAGAAAGCAGTGAACAATTTTTTAAATAGTGAATAGAAAATAATTTATGTAGGAAAGAGAGTGAACAATTTTTTAAATAATGCTGAACAGAAAATAATTTTATGTAGAATGCTAGAAATAGTTTATGCAGAAAACAATGAATAATTTTTATGAGAAAACAATGAACAGTTTTAATTAATGTAGAAAACAGATTTTATTAACCATTAGGGAGCTCTAACTTTGTTATCTGTTCAAACGAAGCCTTAGGGAGCTCTGACCATGGCCTCCAATCGCTATTGTCAACCATTTTTTTTTCTTACTTCTAGACCCCTTGAGATTCGTGTCATTGCGCCACCCTCGCAGTGCCATGCCTACCTTCCCACAAAGAGAAAATATAGTTTAGATTGTGCATATGGTTATACACTCATAATAGTGGCTTATTGTTTTATCCCAATTTTCCACATTACATGCTTCGAAGTTGGTCAAGAGGCAAAGTATACAACAAATCTGATATTGAAAGACTTTAAAGAAACAAAATATTTGGTCAAGAACCTGCTTCGAAGTTGCATGTGAAAACTTAAAACCCAAGCTACCACCTTTATTTGATCAGGTGGATGTAGTTTCTGTTTTTTTTTTTTTTTTTTTTTTTTTTTTTTTTTTTTTGTGGTTGGTTGGTAATTCATATATGTTGCTTGTGACAACTTATTTAAGTACAGCAATAATGCCACTCAATTTTTTATTTTGGCGGTTCTTAGGTCTGGATTTCTTGCCATGTATTTCTTGGCATAGATTTTTGGATAAACCCAAAAATGTTTAACTTTTTAGATAAACTAAATAAGGAGTAATAATAATAATAATAATAATAATAATAATAATAATAATGTAATCAAGGGAGATTTTCAATACATTATGATTCATTGTATTCAAATCATCTCTAATTTCTACTCATTTTGTTACACTTGTTCTACACTTCTACATGGCAGATTGTAGGTGAAGTAGAAAAAATAGTAAGTTTATTAGAAAGTAATAAACAACCAATCACAGTCTATCATTGTTGGATAATTTTGACAAAGTGTGTATCAAAATAGATTTTATCAATGCAGAAAAATAGATTCGATTATTGTGAAATTTAAACAAGAAAAAGCATTCATATTTGGCTTTTACATTTAGAAAACACGATTTTTCACTAGGTGTTTTATGAGAAAATAGTGAATTTTTTTTTAAATAGTGAACATAAAATAATTTATGCAAAAAAGAGAGTGAACAATTTTTAAAATAATGCTGAACAGAAAATAATTTTATGCAAAATCATAGAAATAGTTTATGCAGAAAATAGTGGACAATTTTTATGAAAAAAAAATGAACAGTTTTAATTAATGCATAAAATAGATTTTATGAATGCAGTAAGCAGATTCGAATATACAATAAACATGATGTGCAGAGAGCAAATTTTATTAATGTAGAAACATATTTTATCAATGTAGAAAAATAGATTCGATTATTATGAAATTCAAACATGGAAAAAGCATTCAGATTTGGCTTTTAAATTTAGAAAACACGATTTCACTAGGTGTTTTATGAGAAAGCAGTGAATAATTTTTTTAAATCTTGAATAGAAAAAGAAAATAATTTTATGCAAAATGCTAGAAATAGTTTATGTAGAAAACAGTGAACAATTTTTATGAGAAAACAATAAACACTTTTAGTTAATGCAGAAAAAAGATTTTATGAATGTGGTAAGCAAATTCGAATATACAGTAACAATGTCGCTCAATTTACGTTGCTTGTCACAACTTATTTAAGTACAGCAACAATGCCACTGAATTTTTTATTTTGGCGGTTTTTTGGTCTAGATTTAATATCTCTATATTTTACAATGCTTCTATTTAAATAAATAAAAACATAAAAAAACTACTTATTTTTATGTTTATGTTTTATTTGTCGATTATCCCAAAAAAGAAGAAGAAGTATTTTGAAATTAAAATCTCTATATTTTACAATGCTTCTATTTAAAAAAAAAAAAAAAAAAAAAAAAAAAAAAACAAAACTACTTATTTTTATGTTTGTGTTTATTTGTCGATTATCTCCCCCCCCCCCCAAAAAAAAGGTTATTAAGAACTCGAGTTTACTAAACTCAAGTTCCTTACAAGGTACTTGAGCTCACCAAGCTCGAGTACCATAGAAATAAACATAAACATAATTTTTTTTATAAAAGGTACTCAAGCCTGGTATACTCGAGTATTGTGTTGCATGAAACTCGATTTTACCATGCTCGAGTACCACATAATTTTTTTTTAATCGCACAAATTCCAGCTCAGCAGTGCCACGATGGCAGAACTGATGAGGAACTCAAGTTTCTAAAACTCGAGTTCTAGAAAAAGTGGTAGTTTGCCATTTATTTCTGAAACAGTGTTTTTTTGCTAAAAATTTCCAAAAAAATGTGGTATTTGGCCATTTTGGCCCATTATGGAAACTAATAAATATAAATTGAAGGAAATATAAATTAAATGAATGCCAAAGTGAAGAGAGAACAAAAACACAACAGTTACGTGGTTCAACTTTTTTTATTTTGAGAAACTTACATGATTCACGTGGTTCAACCTTAACAACTTATATTAATGATATAAAACAATGATAGCTACATTTTTTCTATATGATGTTCCATATATAGCACATATTACAATGATATTAATAGGGTTTATATAGAAGCTGTAGGTTCTAGGATTGAGTGTAGATGGCATTACAAGCAT
This sequence comes from Quercus gilva, assembly GCA_023621385.1. Lineage (NCBI taxonomy): Eukaryota > Viridiplantae > Streptophyta > Magnoliopsida > Fagales > Fagaceae > Quercus > Quercus gilva. Next base: position 3,714,166 of record CM042474.1, on the reverse strand, counting down.
TCACTCACTCATAAGGGTTAGGGTTTGTGTTCTATGCTGGTTTCAAGGTTGAAAAGAAAGTATATAAATTTATATAAAAAAAAGTGTAGATGGCTTTATACTACAAGTGGGCATCTTGGGCCATATAAACCCAAATATATGTTTAACAGAGACACAGAAACAAAGTATAAGACAAGAAATTTTTTTTTTCAAAATTCTTAATTATTTCTTAATAATGGGATACATCTGGTCCATAAATCCAATCTCATCATTATAATTATGGGTTAAACTTGAGAATCATAATTTCAGTTGGTTTTTTTATTATAATAATAATTATTATTATTATTTTGTGTTGTATATGTAAAATAGCTTGTGTGTAATAAACACTTCTCACCACCGCACATCCTTGGCGTGATAGTTACTCCACAAATATTAAGTGCATGTGGGGTGTAGGGATAAGGGCTAGAGTTCAAGTTTTTAGGAAAGAGCTTTGATAGAAATTTAGACCCCTTAAAAACAACCAGATTGCGTAGCCTAGTTAATTAGCCAAGTTGTTACTTAGTCAAATTAAGCAATTCTAGGTTAAAACAATCAAATAATTATATCATGTATATAAAACATATAAAGCAACGGAAATAATAAAGAACACAATGATATGATCACCCAGGAAAACCAAACCGGTAAAAAACCTGGGGAGGATTTGACCTAGCTATCCTCAAGGTAAACCTGAATATACTATGAAAGAATCGAAGTTCATACAAAAGGACTACAAGCTCCTCGCTCGACTTCCTAATGCTACCCACCAGTAGAACTTACTAACACGACCATGTGCAAGCTTCGAATCTACGGACTCCTTCTTTCTTGGATTCTCCACAAGATACAAGCTCCCCGCTCATTTTTCTTTAAGCTCCAATGGCTGCAACCTTGTTGATCATCAAGATGTAGATAATATCTCTACCTTGAAAACCCTAAGTTTATGTGAAGGAAAACTCCTCAAGGATCTCACAAGAGATTCACATAAACCGCAAATATGAGCAACAAAGACTTAAAAAGGTTTGTGTACAAAACCCTAAAAATAAAAGGAGGCACGAGAGACACTCTAATCTCTCTCTTCCAAAGTCACAAAAACGTTCTAGGGTTTTCCTTATATATATAAGAGTTTTACTTGAACCCCAAGACGTTTAAATAGAGTTTGGGCTGAATTGGAACTCTGCAGAAAAATAAATCTATACGTGGTTCGATCGATCGAGTCTAATTTTCGATCGATCGAGCCTTACAGATTTAGTCCAATAAATCTGCAATCACTTGATTCCAGTTTTACAAATAAACATACTTTGAGCAAGCCTAAACAAGACTAAACAGCCTGTTTTGATCATGGTTTGCCAATAATACAAATTAGAGTTCGAAATACATAAGTTCCTAACTCTTTAGAACTTAACAAGCTTCACACACATATACATCTAGTTTAAGTTATAGTAGAATTTCTATTTTGTATTAAAAAAAAAAAACATACTTTTCGTTAATTGTTATATTCTTTGTTGTGGGTACGAGTATGAGTTGTTGACTTCTTGTTGTTAGTTATTACTACTTATAAATTTTTTTTAATGCTGTGTGGGTGTGACTTTGACTCTATGAGTTACCAAAAAATGGCATCTTGTGGGTTTTAGTTTATTCAATTGGTAAAGTCTCTGATAATTGAATAAGAGATTTGAGATTCAATTCCCACCTATATCAAAAACCGACTATTTTTTGGTCTGATGATAAATAACACAATCATTAGAAACAGACGTCACAAGTTGAAATTTTCTAAAAAAATATAAATGGCATCTTGAATTTTTGGTGCCACTAATTTTTCTCGTGTATGCTTCGGGCAAGTAGGATTATGCGGAGCATTTAGGAAAATATTTTACAACTGAATGTCAATTTAAGGTTGCTCAAGCAACAACTATTACTGACCGGTACCAACCTTGTCTCACTGAACCATGCTGAGTTGACCGGCAAACGTGGTTTTCGACAAAATCTTACAAGATTGATTCATTGGTCAAGAGAAAGGCTTTGAACTCAATTCTAGCAAATTCATAAAAAATCATTGTTGTTATAGGCACATGAAGGTGCAAATACCTATTTAATTTACTTGCTTCAATCTGCCGGTGGAGTTTTTTTTTTTTTTTTTTTTTAATTTTAATTTTATAAATAGTTTGGAAATTCTCATATCAGTGCATGCTCATACTGCCGTAGAAAGCAAAAAGAATTTGGACAGGTTATATGGCCTATCCTAGAGTTTCTTAGTAAACAGTTTTCCTGGAAAATATATTTTGACAGAAAACAATTTAGGTTGAAACAACTGAAATTTATTCAAAAAAGAAGCACCTAATTTTATCACTCAACACCAAACTCGTGCAGAAGTTTTAAGAGAGAATGCACTTCAGTGAAATGTTTTTTTTTTGGGGGGGTGGGGAGCTGAAGTTCTTAATTTACTTCATGTGCAAGATTAATGCCATCCCAATATATGCACTGAATTTTCTCATCACATGGCAGTTGTTTTTGTCCTATTAAAAATATGAAACAGAATCAGATCAATATCTATTGTTTGTTTGTCTTTTGTTTGACAGTACCATCCAAAGATCGACACACTCCAATTTTTTGGGTAATATTTAATAGATTTACAACTATGCCTGCGTTAAGAATAAATTGTATAGCCACTAGACATATTATATTTCGCAGGCCACAAGATGGCACTGGTCATACATTAATTATACCATACAATACATTAATTGAGAATCATTTTGTTGGCGTAAAAACATCTCAACCACTTGGTTCATAGTAGGTCTTGCGTCTTTGTCTTTCTTCTATACATTCAAATGGAGGGTATGATGTAGGACGAGATGGGAGGTTAAATTTTATCATTTGTTAATTTTTGAATTTTTAGATAATTTTCATTCTTTTAGCATTTAAGATTTTATTTCCTTAATTTTAGTTGTTTTTAAGGTTTTTCTTTACAGTACTACAATGGTAGTGTAACAATTAGGACCAGTTTAGGAATATTTTTAATAGATAAGATAGAAATTCAATCAATGAGTTTCACTCCATGATGATTATTTTTTATCAGCAGGTCTAAGACACTAATTAGTTTCCTCACATCTTTTATTTGATGTCAAGAAATTTTACCAGTTGAGTTAGTTGAAACCATTATTACTAAATTTTTTTATTTAAATATATTTTTGGGTTACAATCTATCCAACAATAAATCTCTAAAACCTGTAGATTTAATTATAGGTGCATCAATTTGTTGATTCACATTTATTGGAAGCTTCTTATGGCACCAACCAACCGACCAGGCCATAAACCATTAAACCCTCGAAACAGACCTTCTATTTTGTTGATGGGTATGGGCTTGGGGTTGTTCAGCAGTCTCAGACTTAACCTTGTCCATGTTTAGGTTTAATGATTGAACAGAAGGTTTAGAGGTAGATTCTAGACTATGTAACCTTATTAATGCTGGGCTTCCCGAACAAATTAGAATTCACCTTTTTAGTAGTCTCGGCCTCCTCCAGACTTTGAAAGGAGATTAGAAATTTATTATAAAAAAAAAAAAAAAAAATCTAACTCGGTCCTAGGGTACTTAAGACTCATTACAGCAATAGCTTATGTGGTCCCTGAAATTCCAATCTTAAAATTCTGGCAACCTCCTTGCTCAAGGCCTGCACTGTCCAAATTTGAACATACAATGGCCGGTGTAACTTGAAGCCCAATTGATATAGCTGTATGGTTGATAGTTCACAAAATTTTAATGCGGAAGAAACTAAAGTCTAATTCTATGAGAACTGTTTGTGAAAAGGTAGGATAAGAATATCCAATTAACTTTTCTAATATACGATTTAAAAGCAAAAATTAAGGAAGATTTAGCTCCATTGAACATAATTCTGATTGTTAAAAAAAAAAAAAAAAAGGAAAAAGAAAAAGAAGAAGAAGAACGTAACTCTAACATAACCTATTAACAATGGTAAAACAACAGCTTTTTTTTTTTTTTTTTTAAAGAACAATGGTTAAAAAAAAAAAACCATTATAAAAAAAGGGTTAGTTATTTTAATTATAGTTAGCTTGTCACATGAACTTTGCATCTTAGTTGTATTATTGTGCTAGATATAAATAGTCCAAATCAAAGAAACATGCGAATTTTAGTTATATATTATGCGCTCTATAGATGTGAATTTATGATTTGTTGGGATTGTTAGGCTTCCTTAGTTTGTTTGATCTTAAATTTCATCTTAATTTGAGGTGATAAAAGGGAAAAAAAAAATGCTATCACATTTTGTTATAAAACAAAATGCATTTTTCGCCAACTTATGAATTTACCTTTTATTTTATGATTTTGTCATTTACTCATTTGAATTGACACCGTTAAAGTTTGTCTCTTATCCTGCGCATCATGCAGGTATATCTAATTTAAAGGAAATAAGAATCATAAAATGCACCCTAATGAAAAGGTTAAACAAAAAAGAGAGAAAAAAAAAAAAAGGCCTAATCGTTTAACAAAAAAGAAAAAAAGAAAAAAAAAAAGCCTACTTCTTAATTGACACCAAAATCAAGCTAAAGCCTAAATTCCATGGAAAGACTTCAATTTGTTGAATAACAGGTTCACAAGTATGAAATATGCTTGTCTTACGAGAGAAATTAAGTTGCCACTAGACATATCATATAGAGTAAGCCACGAGTTCGTAGTTACTATCACTGAATCTTGTTCTTGAGGTAAGAGCATATCAACTACTTGGCTCATGGTAGGTCTTTCATCTTTGTCTTCTTTCACGCATTGTAGAGCTACCCAAACCAAAATTTCCATCTTGCCCATGTCATATTTCCCTTCTAACATTGGATCAATGATCTCTTCAAGTGAGGAAGTATTTGCGGCCACTCTGTTCATTATTTCCCTCACCCATGTCACCAGCCTTTTGTGCTCTGCCTCCCCTCCATCATCTACATGCAGAACACTTCTTGATGGACATTTTCCGGTTACCATTTCCAACACAACAATCCCATAACTAAAAACATCTACTTTGGAGGTGATAGGCAAATTTAAAATCCACTCTGGAGCCATATAACCTCGAGTTCCTCTTATCCTTGAGAAACTTGAATTCTTAAGGGCGTTTCTGTTTTGTAGCTTTGACAGGCCAAAATCTGCCACCTTTGGTCGATAATTCGAGTCTAAAAGTATATTTTGAGGCTTTACATCGCAATGTAAAATCCAATCTAAGCAATCCTCATGCAAATAGGCTAGGCCTTTTGCAGTTCCCATGGCAATTTCGAATCTTTTCTCCCAAGCAAGTACATTGGCTGAGAGGTTATCTGCTAAAGAGCCATGCTCCATGTACTCATACACCAAAAGCCTATGCTTTCCCTCAGCGCAATACCCCCACATCTCTATTAAGTTCATGTGGTTAACCTTTCCAATTATGCTTACTTCTGCTAGAAATTGACCTTCATCTTGGTTGGCTTCATTGAGGCACTTGATTGCTGCAACTCGATTGTCAGACAACACCCCTTTGTATACAATACCCCCTGCACCTCTTCCAATCTCCTTAGCAAAACCCTTTGTGGCCTTTTTTAATTCAGCGTAGGTAAATTTTCTTAATCTAATGACAGCAATAGCGTGGCCTTGCTTGTCATGAACACCTAAACGTTTTCGGGTTCTAGTCAAGAGACACCACACCACAAAGATACAGATTATTTCAAGTCCACCCACTCCACCAGCAAACCAGAGCATGAATTTCACTGTACCATTATCACCGTTTTTACTGCTTTGTAGCGTACCAACACTTGAGCAATTTAAACTGAATTCTTCTAGAGGATTGGCGTCTGATAGGATTTTGCTTTTTGGCAATTTCAAATAAGTATTTCCATATAAATCTGGCGAACGATATCCATTCAACAGTCGTGCCTTCAGATAACAAGTGTTAGAGTTGTATTTGAACGCTTTGCAATCACATGCTGCCAAACATTGATTCCTACATCGATCAAAGGTGTAATTATCGAAGATTATAAAATCATACCCGTAAAAGTCAACATGGGATAATAGCACAAAGCCCGATTCACTTTCTTTTTTTTGGTGAACACTTTTGTTGCAAGAGAGATCAACTTCAAGTTCACAGCCATCAGCCCAGTCGCTACGATTTTTCATCTTGTATCCTGGTGGGCAGGAACATTTCCTGCCATAACCAATAACATAACTGCACAAACTGTTGGCCCCACAAGCACCAGGAATCTCGCAAGGTCTCTGAGTGGCTTGCCACGAAACAACCCAAGTCTGCCCCTCCTCTTTCCAACTGTACAACCGAATATTACCATCGTAATCAAGTGTCAATCTTCTATGAAGCACTGCTCCATAGTCGGCTGAGATAATAGTTAAATGATCGTATGAACTAAAATTCCCTAAGGAATTAAAGACAAGTGTGCTACTATTGTAATACCCAAGCCCTGAATAATACCCATAACTACCGGAAACATCAGGACTATTATAAACGACGACAAGATAGCTATTGTTGCTGGAGGAAAGCTCATAGAAACCAGAGGAAATGTTGGTCTGGCTTCTTAAGGAGACAAGCTTTGTTTTTCTAGTGAATGGTTGTTCAGGAAGAAGGGTATCTGTAGGGAAGTCAAAGCTTTGCCACAAAACATGTTCCTTGTTACGTAGAACAAGATTACCGGTGTTGTTGAGAAATAATTGGACTGAGGAGAGTGAGACAGTGTTTGTGGCCCAAACAGTGACATTTAACTTAGTGGCATCAATTAGGATGAGATTGCCAGTATTGAGGAGGGAGAGCTTTGAGCGCTTTCCATTTACTGGCTGGTCACGGTTTGCCATCCAAACTACGGTGCGTGAGTTGCTAAACCATATGGCAAAGCAATAAGCGTTTTCACCCACGGAATAAAAGCCAGCAGAGAAGTCGCCATTTGGCGATGTTAGAATATCTGGTTTCTCTACCGATAAGGACGTGCCTTTACTGATGATAACTGCTGAAGATGAAAGTGGGAACGAAAATGCCAAAGAGAGTAGAAGGAACAAGACTGGCGAACCCATGATTGAAAGTCCAAAACTAGAATGGATTTGGGCAAGGCAAGACCATCGTTATTTTATAGTATTTAAAGCTGACGTAGACAATTCATACTGAAATTTTGTGAAAAAATTCTTATACAGAGTGTAGACTGGAATCTTTGCGACTTGGGGTAATGACGCGGCTAGTGAGGTTCTAACCGCGGAAAAACTCTATTGTGTTTTCGTTGTATGTTTCTTCCCCTCACACGGAAACACTATGTAACTTCTCCTAACTGAGAAGTTAGGAAAAGTTCGTAGACTGTAGATTGGAGCATAGTAGTCAAAGTTCGCAGGGGACAACTTTTTTGCGCTAAAAAAGGGGTCTAGTTAATGTATGCATACATTAACAATTTCACTTTTAAAAAAATTTTATTGAAGATTGAAAAAATTGTCAATTATCAGTAAAATTTTTTCTAAAAATAGTATATTATCGTGTGTCTTTAGTGCACACGTTAGTAAAATTTTTTTAAAAAAAATCTTTTACTTTTTTTATTTTTTTTATGAAAACGACAGAAAGAAATACCTTTATTCCTTTTTTTTTTTTTTTTTTTTTTTGAGATAATCACCTTTATTACTTTTTTGCCGACAGATGTTTCAACTTTGAATCTAAATTCATAGAGAAATATAAGGCGCTTTAAACATATATAGGAGCATTCATATTTACTTGTACAAAATTTACTTACTATTTTAGTATATAAGAAGTTTTTTTTTTAGTTAATCACTTTTTTAAAACATGCATATTTGATTTTACTATTTTAAACTCTTTTTTTGTTAATCACTTTTAAAAACAAGCATATTCGATTTCCTATTATAAATACTATTTCATTATGGATTGAACAATGTTCTTTTATGGTATTTAACATCGTGCTCCCTAAAGCCGGTTTTTAGAGCGGTGGTTGGGACTCGAATTGTAATCTCTCCCGACAATCCCTCCTCCCCTCATAATGATGCTTTTGCAGCTTGAACTCATGACTTTGACTCCGATATCATATGTTAAGTTGTGAGATATGCCACTCTATCCCAAACAATTGGTGATGTAGAAGAGATATTCAAGTAAACAAATGGGATTTTGGGAATGTGTCCTTCGACTCATAAAGCATTAGTTGAATTCTAGAGAAAGAGAAACTTTGAAGAGAATTTTGATTAAAGAATAATCGTTTTCAGACTTGAGATCAATTAAAAAGTTTAATAAAACTTGATTCAAAATTAAAATACTCTAAAAGAGATTAATTACAGTACACCATACCATAACAAGACCCTAATTTATTTAAGACAATATTAAAAACACCTAAAATGATGAAACATAGTAAGCTACAAACTAAGTCTGATGATAAAAAGAGCTATCATCAGGAGCGGACGCTGCAAGTTGAAATTCTCTGAAAAAAAAAATCCTAAAAATTACATAAAAATGTTAAAAGTTAACAAACAACAAAAATTAAACACTATAATCTATCCTACATCAACAGAGTTTAAAGTGGTCTTCGCTCAATTCAATGTTGGCCAAAAGATATTCATATTTAAATACAACAAAGATGCACATTTTATTTTACACACTAAGGGTTTATTTGAATATCACTTATTTGTTGAAAATTAAAAATTTATTGCTGAAACACTGTAACAAAATATTTTTTTAAAGGCAAAACACTATTCACGAACATTGTTTACGCGTTTTTATGCTTTGTCTGGTCCACGAACAGTGTCATGAGACCAGCCAAAAAAACGTAAACGCAGCTTAAACGCAATCGTAATGCTAGGCAAACGCACACTAAGATGATATATAGGCAGGGGTTGACTACAATGGCGCCAATGACCATGTTCATAGCTTTACATTATTGCCACGATCATTTATACATAAAATTTCTAAATGTGGCAGTAGGGATGAAAATAAGTTGAGAGATGTGTCCCATGTTTCATCTGCAATTGGTCGAAACTCGAAAGGAAAGATGGAGCCCATGGCAGTGACCATTACCGTGGTCAGGGGACTGAAAGTCACAAAGTCATTTCGCTTGAAAGTTCTAAGCTATTGCTGCTGTGACTTTGCACTGTTATTCAACGAAAAGTACTGAATCGTGTTTTACGGTTTTTTTTTTTTTTTTT
>CM042473.1:65125454-65525454 GCA_023621385.1 Quercus gilva | reverse complement strand
TGAATTTATTCTTCGATCGATCGAGACCGACCGAAATGCCCCAATCCATCTATAGTCTCTCGATTCCAACTTTACAATAATTAATCAACTTTGAGCATATTTTAACAAGTCTAAACATGTTGTTTTGATCATGGTTTGCTAATATTACAAATTAGAGTTCTAAATACATAAATTCCTAAACCTTTAGAACCTAACAAGGATGATATAAAAGGAAAAGAAGGCAACAAGAAAAGGGGATCGGAAATTAGAAGAAGAAACACTGTAGCATTTAGGAACCAAACGTGTAACCCAATTTAAGAACAGTATACAAGAATAGTGCATCGAGGACTTTGCCGAGGACTATTTCTCTTTAATACAACCTTATTTCTTTTCATCCTCTTATCATCTGAATCCATTCCAATGTTTGTTGGATTAACTAAAGCCCAATTTTCTAACCCATTCTTTATAAATTTATTGTTTTGGGCTTTTTAGGTTTGAGTCCATCCACGCAATAAGCTACGAGTTCAAATTTGATCCTTACAATTAGTGCCGTCTGTGGGAAATTACTGGTATGATAGTGAATTCAGCTTTCAACAATGGTAGGTTTAGATCCATATCAATTAGAGTCCATGGGATCTCAGCGTCAAGATCACTTCCGTGATCTTAAACTGCAAAGAGACCGGAAGGGAAGTGTACGTACTACCCACACTAGTAGAAGCCAAGCTAGGGGTAAAAGCCATGCCTCTCACGAGGATAATACTAGAGAAATGCAGAGGGAAATTAACCACTTGAGGAGAAGCCTGCGTCATGAACGACGAAGGCAAACCCCATCCAACCTTGACTTCTTTTCTGACAACGAGGATGAGAGCTATAGGCGCAAATCGAGAACACCCCCTGGCGAGACTTTCTCGTATGATGAAGATTATCATCATGAACGTAGAGATAGAAATTCATCCTCGGTCAGCCTGGGAAATGACGTTATGAGTAGAGTACTGAACTAGATTGCAAGGTCACCTTTCACACGTTGGATCAAGAGGGGGATACTTCCTCAAATATTTTCCGAGCCCACGTTCACCATGTACAACGGAAGAATAGACCCTGTGGAGCATGTCAACCACTTTAATCAAAGGATGGCCATACACTCCAAGAACGAGCCTTTGATGTGCAAAGTATTCCCGTCCAGTTTGGGGCTCGTGGCGATGAGGTGGTTTGATGGTTTGAGGGCAGGTTCCATTGATTCTTTTAAGGAGCTTACTCAAGCATTTGGATCCGATTCGTCACGTGTAGAAAGGTTCCTTGGCCTTTAGCTTCTTTGTTGTCTTTGTTCATGAGAGAAGGAGAAACCCTGAAGCCATATTCAGACAGGTACTAGGAGATGTTCAACGAGATAGATGATGATTTTGACGACGTTGCCTTTAGCACTTTTAAGCTCGGCCTACCAGTTCTCCCAGTCTAGGTCTAGGAACCAAGAGAATGCTTCCTCAAGGCCTCCAATAGGCACAATTAACGCCATCTTTGCAGCACCTAGGAGAACTGTTTCACAGCCCTCGAGAGTGATGTCCATAGCTCAGCTCCCAGCCAGGAAAACTGGCTTTGGACCGAAGAGGGCTAGAGTAGAAAATTGACAAGCGTTGAGCTTTTCGGATGAAGATAAGGCAGGGACCATTTAGCTACATGATGATGCTTTGGTGGTAACCCTCAGAATATGAGGGTATGATGTGAAAAGGGTGATGGTAGACCAGGGCAGTTGTGCAAAGATCATGTACCTTAATTTATACAAAGGGCTAAACCTAAAACCCGAGGATCCAACCGCCTATGATTCACTTCTAGTGAGTTTTGATGGGAAGGTTGTCATCCCAAAGGGCCAGATCAGGTTACCTGTGCAAATAGGCTCAGAAGTAGTGGAAGTGAACTTCATAGTGGTGGATGCATACTCCCCTTATACGACCATTGTGGCTAGGCCTTGGCTCCACACCCTATGGGTTGTTTCTTCAACTCTACATCAAAATGTGAAATATCCGCTAGGAGATTGGATTGAGGAACTAGTAGGAGACCAATTCATGGCTAGGCAATGCTTTATGTCTGCAATTTTGCATCAGCCAGCAGCTGAATCCTCAGCTTTGGCTAAAGAGGGCTTATAGTAGTCAAAGTCTTCAGAATCACTCGTCAAGGGGCTAGCTGAGGAAGTTAAGTGTGAAGATTTAGAAAGATTTACCATAAGTGATGATCCGGAAAGGTTCTTCCAGGTCGGAACTAAACTACCTCCTCAGGAGAAAGAGGAACTAGTAGAATTTCTCAAGAGAAATGTCGATATATTTGCGTGGAATGCTTACGAAGCTCCAGGTATGGATTCGAGTTTCATATGCCATCATCTAAATGCTAATCCATCTGTCACCCCCAATAAGCAACCGCTTCGGCGTTCATCCAAGGAGCACTCTGATGTTGTCAAGGACAAGATGACAAAGGTTAAGCAAGCTGGGGCTATTAAAGAGGTTTTTTTATCCCGAATGACTAGCTAACATAGTAGTGGTAAAAAAAGAAGATTGGGAAATGGCGCGTATGCGTAGATTTCACGGACTTGAACAAGACTTACCCAGAGGACCCTTTTTCTATGCCTTAGATTGACCAATTGGTGGATACGACTGTGTGACATCCTCAGATGAGCTTTCTGGATGCATTCTAAAGGTATCATTAGATACCTTTAACTTTGGACGACCAGGAAAAAACAGCTTTTGTCACTCCTATTAGAAATTATCATTATAAGGTGATGCCTTTTGGTTTGAAAAATGCAGAGGCTACCTATCAGAGGATGATGACTAGGATGTTTGAGCCACAGCTAGGAAAAAACATTGAAATATACATCGATGATATGGTGGTAAAGAGCAAGGTGGGGTCCGACCATGTTAATGACCTCGGAAACATTTTTGATATTTTGAGAAGATACAAGCTATAGCTTAATGCCTCCAAATGTTCTTTTGGTGTCAAATCAGGGAAGTTCTTAAGTTACATGGTCACGCACCGAGGAATTGAAGTCAACCCCGATCAAATCAAAACAATTAACAATCTGCAACCACCTCGAAATCCCAAAAAGGTCTAGAAGCTTACGAGGATGACTGCTACTTTAAATCGATTCATCTCTTAGTCGGCAGACAGGTGTAAACCTTTCTTTCAGCTATTAAATAAGTGGAAGGGGTTTGAGTGGACTAAGGAGTGTGTACTGGCTTTCCAGCAGTTGAAAGAATATCTGTCTCGTCCACCAATCATGTCCAGGCCTGAGGTGGATGAAGTTTTGTTTGCTTATATCGTAGTGGCCTCTCACGCGGTGAGTTTGGTGTTAATACGTGTTGATGAAGGCGTACAGAGGCTAGTTTACTGCGTGAGTAAGTCATTATATGGGGCTGAGGTTCGTTACTTACCACTAGAAATGGTCATTTTGGTAGTGGTGTATGCTACACAAAAGCTCCCCTACTATTTTCAATCACACACAGTTGTCGTCTTAACCTAGCTTCCACTTAAATCTCTACTACGGAGTGCGGATTACACTGGAAGAGTTACAAAATGGGGCACGATTTTAGGGAATTTTGACATCAAATACATGCCATGAACCTCTATCAAGGGTCAGGTTCTTGTCGATCTGGTTGTTGAGTTTGCTGAATCCTCGGAAGAAAAAAAGATAGAAAAGCAAAACATGGATGGAAAATCGGTTGGAATGATCTCTGTACAAGAACCTATATCCTGGAAAGACTATGTTGATGGTGCAATGAACCATAGTGGATCTGGTGTGGGGCTAGTCTTGATATCTCCAAAGAGCATCACGATTGAAAAATCTTTAAAATTGGGCTTCTCGACTACAAACAATGAAGCTGAATATGAAGCTCTGCTTGAAGGGATGCTCATGGTACAAAAAATGGGTGGAAAGGTAGTGGAATTGGTATTTGATTCAAAATTGGTCGTTGGCCAAGTTTGAGAAGAGTTGGAAGCTAGAGATCCTAGAATGCAAGAATACTTAAACCAGGTTAGACATTTACAGTCTATATTTAAATCTTTCAATTTATCACAAGTTCCAAGAAGTAAAAATACATATGCGGACTCCCTTACTACATTGGCAACCTCCTCGGCACAAAGTTTACCTTGGGTAATTCTCGCAGAAGATTTATGTAGACCTACCGAGGTTGGAAGAACCGTAGCTCATGTTAATCAAATGAGGGCGGGTCCTAGCTGGATGGACTCTATTGTATTGTTTCTCAAGGAAGATATTTTGCCAGAGGATAAGTCCGAGGTTGAAAAAGTGCAAAGAAAAGCTCCTCGCTTCTGGCTGTCTGAGGACCAGAAGTTATATAAAAGGTCTTTTTCTGGCCCATACCTTCTATGTGTACACCTGAAGGGAGTTGAGTTAATCCTGGAAGAATTGCATGAAGGAATTTGCGGAAGCCATATAGGGGGTAGGTCTTTATCATATAGGGCCCTTACGCAAGGCTACTGGCGGCCGAGGATGCAGAAAGAAGCAGAGGACTATGTAAAGAAGTGTAACCAATGTCAGAGGTTTGCCCCGAACATTCACCAACCTGGAGGAGTCCTTAATCCTTTGTCCAGTCCCTGGCCTTTTGCTCAATGGGGCCTGGATATCATAGGCCTTTTCCCTAAAGCAGCAAGGAACAAGAGGTATTTACTGGTCAGCACAGACTATTTCACCAAGTGGGTTAAAGCTGAACCACTGGCCAATATTGGGGACGTGGATACTAAGCAGTTTATTTGGAAAAACATTGTCACTAGGTTCGGAGTCCCTCGCACTATCATCTTGGAAAATGGTTTGCAATTTGATAGCAAGGCCTTTAGAAGCTATTACTACGACCTAGGCATAACGAATAAATATTCCATCCCGGCATATCCACAAGGGAATGGACAAGTTGAAACTGTCAATAAGGTTATAGTAAGTGAGCTCAAAAAGAAGCTTGATGATGCCAAGGGGAAATGGGTCGAAGAGCTATCATACATTCTATGGACTTACCGGACTATACCTCGTAGGTCCACAGGGGAAACGCCATTTTCAATGACATATGGGACCGAGGCTATTATTCCTCTAGAACGAATTCCCCAACCTAAGAACAAGTTCTTTCACTCCGAGCAGCAATGATGGGCTATTGGGGAAGAGTTTAGATTTAATTGAAGAACGAAGAGAAAATGCCATGGTCCAGTTGGCATATTATCAGCACAAGCTCAAGTAAGGGTATGATGCTAACGTAAAGCTAAGGCCGTTAACAGTGGGGGATTTATTCTTAAGAAAGGTCGTGGGAAATGCCAAGAACCCAGCATGGGGGAAGTTAGAACCCGACTGGGAAGGGCCATATCATATAACATCAGTGGCTGGTATAGGAGTGTACTATCTTGAAGATCTAAAGGATAGGGTTGTACCTCGTCCCTGGAATGTAAATAATCTTAGAAAATATTACTATTAACACAAGTTTTCTTCACCTTCTTTGGGTTTTTTATATTACTTATTGGCATCTTTACCATCATTCTAAGCATCAAACAGAACCTTGATCATGCCTGACTCCTCGGATCACATACCTTGGGAAAATTGATATCTCCCAATTATTTTTTTAAGTGCTAAACAGAACCTTAGTTATGTCTGGTTCCTCGGACCATATGCTTTGGGAAAATTAACACGATATGACATTTATCTAAGTATCAAACAGAACCTTGGTCATGCCTAGCTCCTCAGACCACATACCTTGGAAAAATTGATATCTCTCAATTATTTTTCTAAGTATTAAACAGAACCTTAGCTATGCCTAGTTCCTCGGACCATCTGCTTTGGGAAAATTAACATGGTATGACATTTATCTAAGTATCAAACAGAACTTTGGTCATGCCTGGCTCCTCGAACCACATACCTTGGGAAAATTGATATCCCTTAATTATTTTGTTACTTTTTGTTGTTGAGGAGCTTATGGAGTTTTTAGATTGTATCTAGGTGCTTCACTTTGTATATCATTTTTGGGGATATTCATGTTAAGGAGTCTAAAACCGTTCAATCCTCCTTCATTCCCACTTCACACATGCATGCTAGATAGTTCTTTGTGGATACTTATCCCATCATCCGCTTCCATTAGTCTTCATGTAGTAGCTGTAAGGCTGTAATTTTCTATTCAGGTATCACCTCCACATTAATACGGCCGGGGAATTAGCTGCAGTGCATTTAATACGGAGGTAGCAGCTTTTCACCTTAGATATTTTAGGGCATTGCCCTGTTCACCACTCTTTCAATGCTTATCAACACCGACGAAACTTCTTAGAATTTTATTCCGAGTGACTGACAAACCTGTTGGACATCAGCGTTGGTTAGCCAAGGACGAATTTATCCTCGGCCTATCCCTTGAGCCATTATGGTCAAAGTTAACCTCTATTTACCAATACAGCCTTCTCTAAATAAGATTTCTCATCCTTGGACAACCCCTTGTCCTCGGATTGGGCCACAGACTCGTGACATGAGCAAATGATGGGCTCTCGGGCCCAATATCCCTACAGCATATATAAAGGTCCAAGAACTAAATAAAAAAAAAATCTTTTCCAAGAAAAAAAATAAAAAAAACTCTTTTAAATTTTGTACAGAAATGCCCAAGGTCCTATTGGCCTCGAATTTTGACCAAAATACATTTGTTGGCATTTTTGCATGAAATCATGTAGATAATATATATAGAGATCAGAGAAACAAATCGAAAAATCTTTTGAAAGAAAAAAAAAATCAGTTAATTTTTTTACAAAAATACCCCAAGGTTTCGCTGGCCATGAATTTTGACAAGAATACAATGTCGGCATTTTTGCATAAAAACTTGTAGATAGCATATTTAGTGAGCATTTTGATAGTGTTTTACGCCCATGTTTTGCGCGTTTCGCTGAAAATTACCTGGGTCCCTTGCAAGGGCGTAGAGGAGGGGGCGCTAGGGGGGCAGGTGCCCGCTCTGAACTTTCAATTTTTTTTACTAATAATATTATATAACCTAAAATGCCTTATTTGCCCCCCCTTGACACAACAGACCAAAAAAAAAAATTTATCAATTTACAGTACCTTTACTTAGTAGACTTCTCCTCCTACTACAATTATAATATATAAAATCAATGGGTCCCAGTTAGTTATGATTAAAAAAAAAAAAAAAAAAACAATCTCTACATTGAATAGGATAGGAGTCTGAACACACTACAAAGTAGCTTGATAGACTTTTAAAAACAAAAATGCACAACTATAATATAAAACCATGGGTCTCACTTGGTAATAATTAAAAAAATTAAAAAAGTTGTTTCATATCCATTAGTGACTTTTGAACGGTTTTAGACCCCTTAACACACAACCAGATTGAGTAGCCTAGTTAATTAGCCAAGTTGTTACTTAGTCAAATTAAGCAATTCTAGGTTAAAACAATCAAACAATCATATCATGAAAATATATAGCAGCGAAATAATAAATAACACAAGATATGATCACCCAGGAAAACCAAACCGATAAAAAACCTGGGGAGAATTTTACCCACCGATCCTCAAGGCAAAACTAAATTCACTACAAAAGAATTGAAGTTCATACAAAAGGACTTACAAGCTCCCCACTCAACTTCCTAATGCTACCTACCAGTAGAACTTATTGACACGATCCCGTGCAAGCTCCGAATCCATGGACTCTTTCTTTCTTGAATTCTTCAATCAGCTACAAGCACCCACGCTTGATATTCTTTAAGCTTCAAAGGCAATAACCAAGTTGATCATCAAGATGTTGAAGTAATCTCCATCTAGAAAACCCTAAGCTTTGTGTAAAGGAAAGCTCCTCTAGATCTCACAAGAGATTTACACAAAACAGCAATGTATGAGCAACAATACAACTGGATCAACTCTAAAAACGTGGCTAGGGTTTTGCCTTATATACCTAGGGCAAAAACATAAAACCCTAAACGTTTAATGAGTTAGGACTGAGTTGGAAAACTGCAGAAAAACGCAATCTGATCGATTTTCTATCAATCGAATCTATTCTTCGATCGATCGAGCCAGACCGAAATGCCCCAATGCATCTACAGTCTCTCGATTCCAACTTTACAATAATTAATCAACTTTGAGCATACTTTAACAAGTCTAAACATGTTGTTTTGATCATGGTTTGCCAATATTACAAATTAGAGTTCTAAATACATAAATTCCTAAACCTATAGAACCTAACAAAAAGTATAAAAGTCTGCCTCACAAGGGTTTAGGGAATGACGCCCTGAACAAGGCTTTGAGTCAAGTTTCAAAATCGCCCTTCACATGACGCATTGAGGATGCAGATCTTCCTCGGCAATTCCATCAGCCCACGTTTACCATTTATAATGGTCGAACAGATCCAGTGGAACATGTTAGCCATTTCAGTCAAAGAATGGCTGTTCATGCTAAGGATGAGGCCTTGATGTGTAAGGTCTTCCCATCTAGCCTGGGTCCAGTGGCAATGAGATGGTTCAACGGTCTAAGAGCAAATTCTATTGACTCATTTGAGAAGCTCACCCAGGCTTTTGGTGCCTGCTTTATCACCTGCATGAGGATTTCTTAGCCCTTGGGATTGTTATTATCCATGTCTATGTGGGAGGGGGAAATCCTGAAGGCCTATTCTGATAGATACTGAGAAATATTCAACGAAGTAGATAGAGCCTATGATGACGTGGCTATTAATACTTTTAAAGCTGGCCTTCCAATTGAGCATGATCTGAGGAAATCTCTGACTGGTAAACCTGTTACCAACGTGTATCAGCTTATGGATCAGATTGACAAGTATAGAAGGGTAGAGGAGGATCAGATACAGGGTAGAGGAAAGTCCAAGGTAGTCCCTTAGGAGAGGAGGGATTTCAGGTCGAACCGGTACAATAATAACCTACCTCGAGAAGGACTTTGGGGGGCAACCAGGATCTGCTAATTCCCAGGTGGTTAACGTCGTGTTCCGAGAACCAGTACAACGGGTTCTGGAGAAGATAAAAAACAAACGCATGTATGATAGAAAAGAGTAAAACAACAGGTATAACATTCTTGTAAGATTCACACAACACAAAATAAAGACATATATGAATGAACAACTCATAAATATAAATCAATAAGCTATGAATCACAAGGCAACAAGAATCAATGAATATAACATGTATATCAATCAATGTTACTCCCCCTAACATGAATATCCCCAAAAATGATATACAAAGTGAAGCACCTAGATACAATCTAAAAACTCCACAAGCTTCTCAACAACAAAAAGCAACAAAAAGTCTCCCCCTAACTACAAAAATTCCTCTACAAGTCAAAAACACCACTCCCCTTTTTTGTGACGGAATGCCAAAGGGCAATCACAAGTCGCCATCAAAAGGAGGTGGTGAGGGTGAATGAAGATGCGCAAAGTTGGCTCACAGAGCACGAATCTCATCTGGCAAGTCTACCAAAATCTGACCATGATCCGCCTGAACGGTCATGATAGTCACCAGGGTACGACGAACATCAAAGTCGGCCGAAGGAGGTGGAGGAACATCAGCAGCAGCAGCATCACCACCAACTGGATCAGGAACATCCTCACCAGCAAGACCTGTAGAAGAAGGAAGAGGTGCGCTACTCGACGTCTCAGACCTAGGGTATTTAGAACTAGCTCGAAGATGAGCGGCCCTCTGTCTAAGAAAAGACGCACCTATGGGAGCAATCACATGAACGGGCTCAGAGGAAGGAAAGCCACTAAGATCAAGATAAAGCAAAATCCTATGAATAAAAATAGGATGTACAAGAGCATGAGCAGAAGATGAACTCTTATAAACATCGTTCAAAGAATGAAGAAAAAGATGGGGAAAACTAATAGGAGCATCAGTAACCAGGGCGTACAAAAATACACACCTCTCAAGAGGAATGGTGTGAACATGAGAGATGGGCCAGATAGAATGACAGGCTATCCTAAAGAACAAATAGTGCAACCCGGAGAACTCAGCAGAAGTGATCCGAGGATCAGAACCCAACTGGACAAAAGTCCCAGTGATGTAAGATAAGACATCACTCAACTCTGGAGACTCATCATAAGGATAGACAGGATTCTGGACCAAAGGTACCCCTAGAGCATCAGCCACTATCTTGGGAGTAATGGTGTACTCTACGCTTCGTATCTAACTCTTTACCAAAGTGTTGGAATCATAGATGCGGATAGAGATGTTCGAAAAGAACTCTCTAATCAAGGCAGAAGGTGGAGGAGGATCAGAAACATCCACCAAGGGTAACCAGCCCCGACGCTCAAGATTTGCCCTAATGGCAGGATCAAGTTCATCTAATAGAACAGAACGCTCAGCCCAAATCTTTCTCCTAATATTTAGCTTCTTATAAATCTCTTGGTTTTTCTCACTCGAAAACTTCTCACGGTCAAAAGAGGGAGGGGGTGAAGGAGAAGGTGAGGAAACATTCCTACAAGCTCTAGTCTTCCTAGGCATAGTGCTATGGAAAGGACAGAGACACAAAATGAAAACCAAAAGAACAAGAAAATAAAACCAAGGGCAGACTGCAAGTTAGCACAAAAAAATATAAAACAAAAATCTATATGATGCATGAACAATAACAATGTTATGATGCATGAACTAATGCAGTAAACACAGTTCAAATTAAGTTCAATTACACAAAATTGGCTCAAACATAGAGTTTCTAACAAAAACCCTAAAAATTTGAAAACCACTTGAAAAATTTTGCAACAAATTGATGAATTGATCATTACACAAGGTTGAAAACAGATTAGAATAACCAATTTCATCAATACAACAAGCCAATTTCATCAATTAAACCTTAATTGAACAAAATCCCCAATTCGGATCAATTAGAAACCCTACAATTTTCAATTTCACACAAAACCGAAAATTGATCAAATTAAACCATGAAGAACATGTTTATAGTGTGTCCCCACAACAACCCATTAATCAATTACACAAAATTGGGCCTAAATCAACAACAAACCCAAAAAGAAAATGGTCAAAAATTTTGAGCCTAAATGCATGAAAAATGCATGAAATATGTAAATAAACTAAAAAAGGAAGGGTAAGATAGACATACCGGCTTGAGGAAAGAGATTTCTTGCAAAAAATCCGGAGGAAAACGACAAAAATTTGAATAGTTGAGCTTGCCAAGTCAGAGAGAGAAAAAAGACTTTGAAAAACTTTTGAAAAAGTATTTGAAAAAGTCAAGAACAGTGTTTTTAAAAACCTGATTCGCGACTTTCGATTGATCGAACAATACATTCGATCGATCGAATGAGACAATCATTTTTAAACAAATTAAAGCACTTTTTCGATCGATCGAAAATCAGAATGGATCGATCGAATTTGGCAGAGGCTCACAAAAATTTTGAGAAAAATCACAGTTTTGAAAAACACAAATCACATTTTGAAAATAACTCCTCAAAGCATTAAATAATGAAAACAAAATGCATGAGTATGAGATGGAATGATTTTTCAAAAACCCAATTTGAATCCCAGTTTCTCCAAAGAAAATTTCAGCCATTCTCTTTTTAAATTCTCAAGCAAAAAAAATGTTTTGCATAATTCTCAAAGTATTTTCAAACTTGGTTGGTCAAACCAAAAACACACACAATAACATATACAAAGTTTAGCAAATAGTAACTTGTGTAGTGTGTGCAACTAGCAAAAAACTTTGAGAAACATGTGAAGTGATATGTGAATAGCAATCAATCACAGAGTCTACACAATCCATCACATAAAATTTAAAAGAGACTATCACCTAAAGAGTTACATCCTATAACTCCCACATCTCCTAGAACAAAAGCTTGCAATCATGTAAGTTTCTTGTATTTTGCCCCATTATAATGTGAAATATATTATGTGAAATGGCATCAAGCCTAATGGTACACACCAATTGTAATTATGTGAAATGGCATCAAGCCTAATAGTACACACCAATTTAAAGCATTAAGCAATTAAGCCAAGGTATCACCTTATGTTCTTTTTGTGCATGTGTAACAAGTACACAAAATCTTATGATATGCACTAAGGTGTTCATGATTGACTAGTGAATAGTGGTGAGATGGTTATTTATCCCTTTTTCAAAAGGACCAAGTCCGTCAGTTAAATAACTTGTGACATCAAGATTAAGACAAAGTGATAAACACCATAAACATCTTTCCCACACAACGTGCACTACAAAGTTTCATCTAGTCAAGTGTAATAAATAAGCTCATCAAAGCTAAAAAAGGTACATAGGACATGATATGTGTAAATAAATTGACTAACCTTGTTTTCAAAAACCAAGAAACATAATGTCAAACAAATTTTTGCTTTCTCCTTTTCTCCTTTTTTTTATTTTTTATTATTAAAAGAGAAAACAAATAAATCCTAGAATGAAATACATTAATGTAATGCAATGCAAATCCTAGAAACAAAATAAAAGAAACAAAAAAAAAAAAAAAAAAAAAAAAAAAACCAATGAACAATGGTCACAGAGCAATGAGCAATGAAGCACAAGGACCATGTCAGAAAGACTCAATTAGGTCGAGTCTTTTGCATCCAAAGCCTTTTAGATGCACTCCGAGCATTGTAGTTCCTATTCACATTCGAGTGATTTCCAACTCTAGGATTGGAATAAAGGTTTAAAGTCTTTACCAATTCACCAATAAGTGCCATAGGATCTTGTGCTTGAGGCACAGGCACCTTTGGTTTAGTTGCTCTCTTAGCAGCTTGAAGCTTGTAACAGTTAAGACGAATGTGTCCAGACTTTCCACAATAATGACAAACCCAAACAGGTTTACCATGCATCTTGTCCTTAGAAAGGGTAGGTTTAGTTTCTCTCAGATCAACCCTAATCTTCTTAGGAGGTGAAACTTCTACAGGTTTGACAACCTCACTCACAGGTGGTTTGACAGTTTCACTCACAACTTCACTCACAGAAGGTTCAGAAGAAGATGAAGAAACAAACTTCGTGATATGTGGAGTAGAGACAGAGATGCTTTCAACATATCCTATCCCAGATTTATCAGAATGATACTTTTGAACATTTAGCATGTGGTCAAGTTTAAAACTAGCAGTTCTAGCAACAGATAAATCATGTTTTAAAGTTTTAACTTTATCAAGTAAAAGCATGTTCTCAGATTTCACATGGTTCAAAAAATCATTAGCATCAAATAATTTAACAAGCAAATTTTTCTTTTCAAGCTCAAAAGAATCAATTTTCTTCAGGCCAAGTTCAACATTCATAGCATCCTTTGCAGCAACTTTGCAAAGTTTATTATAGGTCTCTTGAAGATCTGCATTCTCAGAGAGTTCCCCATCAGAAGGGTTCTCCTCAACAGATATGCTTTCGTTGACTACTGTAGTAGCAGTGAAAGCAATGAAGTTTCCATCCTCATCACATTTAGACTCATCATCAAAAACCTCATTATCACTAAGGGTTATAGCCATAGCTTTACCCTTATTTTTCAAGAATGTAGGACATTCAGATTTAACATGACCATACCCTTAACAACCAAAACACTAAGCACCCAAAGAATTATTTGAAGATTGACCTACTTTTTCTCTAGGTTTTTCAAAGTTATTAACCTTAGTGGGATCATTCTTCCTAAAGTTTCTAGGTTCAACAGTGTTTGTACCTCTTGCCCTTCTATTTGTATTTCTCAGAAAATTTCTAAAATTCTTGGCAAGGTAAGCTATCTCTGTAGCAGAGAACTCATCATCAAATCTACCAGCCTCAACATCATCAACAGACTTAAGAGCCATTGATTTGGATTTGTTTTTTTTGGGTAAGTCAGACTCATAGGACTGAAGAGATCCTACAAGCTCATTAATAGGGATGGAGTCCACATCCTTGCCTTCAGTGATAGTAGTCACTTTGGGTCTAAAGTTTTCAATTAAAGATCTAAGTATCTTCCTAACAATTTTAGGTTGATCATTGATTTCACCTAAATTAAAAGCAGAATTAACAATATCATTCAGTTTGGCATAAAATTCATCAAAGGATTCATCATCAGACATCCTAATGCTTTCAAACCTAGAAGTTAATTGCTGTAGTTTGTTTATCTTAACTGCCTTTATGCCTTCATACACAGTTTGGAGGATTTTTCAAGCAGTATGAGCAACTTCAACATTAGAGATCCTCTTAAATTCCTCCATAGAAACAGCATTGAAGATGGCATTCATAGCTTTGCTATTGAAGCCTGCTGCTTCTTTTTCAGAGGTTTGCCACTCATTCACAAGAGTAGTGGGCTTCTGCCACCCGTACTCAACGGAATTCCAAACTTTCTCATTAATAGATTTCAGGAATGCTTTCATCCTTACTTTCCAATAAGCATAGTTATTTCCATTAAAGTGAGGAGGAACAACAAGAGAGTGTCCATGCTCCATGACAACAAGGGTCAAGGATCAGCTCAGAGATCAAAAAAACTCAGACAAAAAGAGCTACCCGCTCTGATACCACTTGAACGGTTTTAGACCCCTTAACACACAACCAGATTGAGTAGCCTAGTTAATTAACCAAGTTGTTACTTAGTCAAATTAAGCAATTCTAGGTTAAAATAATCAAACAATCATATCATGAAAATATATAGCAGCGGAATAATAAAAAACACACGATATGATCACCCAGGAAAACCAAACCGGTAAAAAACCTGGGGAGGATTTTACCCACCGATCCTCAAGGCAAAATTGAATTCACTATGAAAGAATTGAAGTTCATACAAAAGAACTTACAAGCTCCCCGCTCGACTTTCTAATGCTACCTACCAGTAGAACTTACTGACACGACCCCGTGCAAGCTTCGAATACACGGACTCCTTCTTTCTTGAATTCTTCAATCAGCTACAAGCACCCATGCTTGATATTCTTTAAGCTTCAAAGGCAGCAACCAAGTTGATCATCAAGATGTTGAAGTAATCTCCATCTAGAAAACCCTAAGCTTTGTGTAAAGGAAAGCTCCTCTAGATCTCACAAGAGATTTACACAAAACAGCAATGTATGAGCAACAATACAACTGGAGCAACTCTAAAAACGTGGCTAGAGTTTTGCCTTATATACCTAGGGCAAAAACATAAAACCCTAAATGTTTAATGAGTTAGGGCTGAGTTGGAAAACTGCAGAAAAACGCAATCTGATCAATTTTCGATTAATCGAATCTATTCTTCGATCGATCGAGCCAGACCGAAATGCCCCAATGCATCTACAGTCTCTCGATTCCAACTTTACAATAATTAACAACTTTGAGCATACTTTAACAAGTCTAAACATGTTGTTTTGATCATGGTTTGCCAATATTACAAATTAGAGTTCTAAATACATAAATTCCTAAACCTTTAGAACCTAACAACTTTGACATTGATCTTACTAGTTACAACTGCTACTGTTGAAAGAGTTTTTTCGGCAATGAATATAATTAAAAATCGATTACGCAATCGAATAGGAAATCAGTGGATGAATGATTGCTTAGTCACATATATTGAGAAAGATATATTCAAGACTATTGAGTATGAAAAAATCATGCAGCGGTTTCAAAATATAAAAAATCGTCGAGGGCAATTGAGTTAAATAAGCTAGGTGTAAAAAAATAAATTAAAGTTTACATTTTATGTTAGATTTTGTATGACAATTACATTATCATATAGTAGTTTATTTATTTTGTTATTAATATTGATTAATTTTTTTAGATTAATTTTTTACTTTGAATCTTGTATTTTAATCTTTTAATTTTTTAGATTAATTTTAGAGCCGAAAGCCCAATCCAGACTAAGCCTGGCTTGCCTGATGAAGTTATCAGGCACAGGCACAGAGAGAAAAACAAAGACAGAAGCAAAATGAGTTGGGAGTTCAACTGTCAGTTTAAGTGCAATAATATTGTTGCCGGCCTCGGCCAATGCTAGACCATCATTATCATTGAACTTGAACTTGAACTCACTCATCATCGATATCAATACCATCATGAGTAGGAAAATGAAAATGAAGCATAGACGGAATTTAGTTGCAGTTTCTGGTCTTCGGTTGCAACAATTGGGTGTGGTCAGAATGGGTGTTGTAGGTGTAGCACCAACACAATCTCACTCTCACTCTCAATCTCAATCTCAATCTCAATCTCAATCTGATTCTCATTGTTAGAAATACTGAATGATTGTATTGTATTTCATAATGAAGGAATATACATGCGATGCCTTTATATAGGAGGCATATGTGTGCGGTACAAGTAAAGTGTAGTACAAGTACAAGTGTTCTATACAAGTAAACTAACTGGGCCTAAAGCCCATAACATAATATACATTAATAGCCCCCCTCAAACTCAAGGTGATGTGAGACCAGCTTGAGGTTGTCAACCAAATCACGAGTGCGTCTCTTAGGAAGTGCCTTGGTGAAGATATCTGCAAGTTGATCTTTGGAGAAGACGGAGAAAAGCTTGAGAGCACCATGGACAAGATGAGAACGGATAAAATGATAATCAATCTCGATGTGTTTAGTCCGTTCATGGAAGACATCATTGTGAGCAATATAAATGGCACTTTGGTTGTCACAATAAAGGGGAGTAGCAGAGGATGTGGACACACCCAAATCCTTAAGAAGCCATCATAGCCAAAAGAGCTCAAATGTGGTGTCAGCAAAAGCATGATATTCTGCTTCAGTACTGGAGCAAGCCACGAAAGTTTGTTTCTTACTTTGCCAAGAAATCAAAGAAGAACCAAGGAGAAAGCAATAATCTGTAGTGGACCTGCGATCAGTGGGATCTCTTGCCCAATCAGCATCAGAGAATGCACAGAGTACAAAAGGAGACTGAGCTGAGTAGAAAATGCCATGGAAGAGAGTGCCCTTCAAGTGTCGTAGAATGCGCAGAACAGCAGCATAGTGAGTCGATCGTGGAATAGACAGATACTGGCTCACCTGATGAACAACATAAGAAATGTTTGGACGAGTAACTGTGAGAAACTAGGTTGCCAACCAATCGTCTGTAAAGAGAGGGATTAGACAATGGTTTCCCCCCGAGGGTGTCAGATGCACATTAAGTTCAACTGGAGTGTTAACAATCTTGCTGTCAGTGAGTCCAGCTCGGGATAAAAGGTCAGATGCATACTTGGCTTGAGTAATATAAAGACCATCTGTGGAACGAGTGATCTCAAGACCTAAGAAATAGTTGAGATGTCCAAGGTCTTTCATCTCAAACTGCTGACTAAGAAAATCCTTGAGTTCTTGAATGCCACTGAGGTCATCACCAGTTATGATCATATCATCCACATATAGGAGAAGCAAAATGGTGCTTTTATCATTGTGACGAACAAATAAGGCAGAACTATAAGGACTGGCAGTGTAACCCAAGTGAAAGATGGTGGAGCTGAACTTGGCAAACCAAGCTCGTGGAGCTTGTTTAAGGCCATAAAGTGCACGTCAAAGGTGACAAACCTTGTTTGTTTCAATAGAAAGACCAGGAGGAGGTTGCATATAGACTTCTTCATGCAGATCCACATTAAGGAAGGCATTTTTAACATTCATCTGAAAAATGTCCCATTTACTAGCAGCGACAACAACTAAGAGGGCGCGACCAGAGGAGATACGGGCAACTGGAGCAACAGTCTCTTCATAATCAATGTCATACTCCTGTGTAAAACCTTTTGCAACAAGACAAGCCTTGTAGTGCTCGATGGACCCATCAGAGCGAGTCTTGATCTTATAAATCCACTTACAACCAACCACAGACTGACTAGGAGGGAGAGTAACCAGATCCCAAGTATGGTTTTTGGTTAATGCATCAATTTCCTCTTTCATTGCAATCTGCCATAAAGGGTCAGTAGAGGCCTCACGATAGGTTTGAAGCTCATGGAGTGTAGAAAGGGCAGTGTAACAATGATAGTCAAGTAAATGTGTAGGAATGGATCTTACCTGGGTTGAATGGCGAGGTGGAATGTCTTGTGGAGGATCTTCAGGCAAAGCAGGAGCAGGGGACCTAGGCTCAAGGTGGGGTAGCTCGTCATCAACCTGTTCATCTACAACCTGTTTAGGAGAATCATTAAAAATATCTAGAGATTGAATAGAGAAGTCCAAATGAGGATCAAGAGTATCTGTAGAAGGAACAGGAGACTCATCTGGAAAGATTTCTAAAACAGAAGAGTTAGTTAGGGAAGAACGAAAGTGAGAGAGTTCAACAAACAAGCGGTGTTCCCAAAAGACAACATTACGGGAAACACAAAGATGATGAGAAACCGGATCATAGCACCGATACTCTTTTTGAGTTTCACCATAACCAAGGAAACAACAAAGTCTAGATTGAGGCTCAAGTTTGTTGTGCTCATGAGGCTAAAGAAGAACGAAACAAGCAGATCCGAAGGAGCGAAGGTAATGATAGTCAGAAGGTGACCCAAAAAGGCGCTCATACGGAGTCTGATTATGGATGACAGTGCTTGGAATGCAATTAATGCCATGAAGAGCATGAAGAGCAGTTTCACCTCAAAATGGGGCAGGAACTTTGGTAGAAAGAAGAAGAGTACGGACAGTGTCAAGAATATGATGAAGTTTTCTTTCGGCTCAACCATTTTGTTGAGAGGTGCCTGGACAGGTTAGATGATGTACAGTGCCATAGGAATGTAACAAAACTTGAAAAGCATATTGAGTATATTCAAGAGCATTATCAAAACAAAAAGTTTTGATATGTTTGGAGAATTGTGTTTCAACCATTTTTGCAAAGTTACTGTATATTGGTAAGATTTCAGAACGAGATTTCATAAGAAAGATCCAACTATAACAAGAATAATCATCAATAAAAACAACAAAATAATGAGATCCACCAATACTAGTAACAAGAGAAGGTCCCCAAACATCAGAATGAATTAACTCAAAAATACTATTAGAGATAGATTCACTATTATTAAAAGGTAAAGCTGGCTATTTTTCCTAACTGGCATGAAGTACAATCAAAATTGTCTTTGGACACAAAACCCAACAGACCTTTAGAAGCTAACTGTTGTACCCGAGTAGATGAGGCATGACCAAAAAGAGAATGCTAAAGTGCGAGAGAAGGTAAGGAAGAAACTGTAGCAGCTGCAGCAGCAATAGAGACAGGGGCAACAGGTGGAAGATGAAGATTGTCCACGGGAAATATACGCCCAACCCTAGGACTGGTCCCAAGCTCTTGCCCCGTCCTCAGATCATGCACAAAACACCCAGAATAGTAAAAAAATAAGGCGATATCCTAGTTCAGCTAATTGTCCCACAAAGCACAAATTACAGGATAGGTTAGGTACATGGAAGACCCCAAGAACAGAGAGGTTAAAGGTCGAAACAAAACCTAGACTATTCCCATGCATGGTGGAACCATCAGCTATATGAATATTAAGAGGATGTGGTGCAGGGTTAAGTTTGGAGAATAAGGATGAGTGAGGTGTCATGTGATTGCAACAAGTAGAATTAAAAAGCCAAGTTTAAAACTTACCGGGCAGAACTGAGAGAGCAGTGGAAAGAGATACATTACCAGCCATACGAACAGCCTAAGCTATGATCTCCTGTAGTTCAGTGGGGGAGAGGTTGATAGTGGATTCAAAAGACTAGGACTCAACTGAAATGGAAGGCATCGGCAAAGTAGGCTCAGTATTAGCAACAGCAGCAGTAGATTTGTTGCGACGGTAACAAGTCTTAATGGTGTGGCTAGAACGCTTGCAATAATTATAGAACTTCTTGTTGGTCTGCTTGCGACAATTGCTAGAGCCAGAGGAATCACCTGATTGCTGAGGTTACTCAATGGCCGGAGCAGAAAGAGTAATAGCCAAAACATTGAACTTATTCTGGGCTTGAAGGGTTGTAAGTTGAGCTTCTTCTCTAACCAACTTGTTTACAGCAGTATCAAGGGAAGGAGGAGGATTGCGATCAAGAAGCTGACCTCGAATGGGCTCAAAGTCCTTGTGAAGTGACATCAGGAATTCATAGAGACGAAATTCATCTCTAACTGTAGCATATTGCTGAGCATCCTTTGAGCATGCCCAAATTGGATCAGAAAGGTCAATTTGGTCCCAAATGAAGCGAAGCTGATCATAGTAGTCATTGATGGATTGTCCTAGTTCTTGTCGAAGTTGATGCAATTCAACTACTAACTGATATTTCATGGATCCGTGAGTAGTGGAGTACCTTTTGGCGAACATATCCCATGCTGATTTTGCATCATCAAAGCTGCCCAACAGATTAGAGATGGAGAGAATGGAAGTATTCCGAATCCATGTGAGGATCATGTGGTTATGACTATCCCATTCAATCATGCGACCAAGGAAGGCAGCATCTTCTTCACTTGCTCCTTTGACAGGAATGGTAATTGCACTAGTACAGTAATGTCAGAGCATGCGACCCTTAAGAAAACTGCGCATAGCTTGAGACCAAGATAAGTAATTCTTGTTCCCCTCTAATACAGTATTGATGGGGTGAGGAAGAAAAACATTCTTTTTATCCATTTAGAAACACAATATGCAAAAACAGACTGCAAAAACGAAATCTATGCGAAAAACTGGGTAAGGAGAACCTGGACTGCAAAAGTCAACCCTGTAGAAAAGTCAACGGTCTAGTCAACAATGGTCAATGATGACATCAGCTGCACGTGGTGGGTGATGTCAGCAGAAGGGTGGATGATGACGTCAGCCCTAGGTGACGTGGCAGTATGACATCACTGATGACATCAGCAGGATCTGAGGGTGGCGCGTGAGGTGCGTGGCTGAGGCGCGGCTTCTTTGGGTGGCACGTGAGGGTGCGTGCAGGCTCCGATGCTTATGAGACTTCCACGATTGTGTAGATCAAGGCGAGCCGATCAATGTGGTACCTGGAAAAAGGTTATCGGAGCAAGATGCATGGCGGAGACGGTGATTGCAGTGGTCTGTGTGGTACGGGACTCCTCAACGGTGGCGGCTGTAGGCCGGGAACCCAAGGACAACGGCTGAGAGACGTCGGAGGTACAACAGTGAGTGGCTGCAGCGGCTGTTGTGATGACGGAAGCGATAAGGGTAAAGTAACACCAGAAGAGACAAGACTGCTAAGAGAAAGGTCAGAGTAATGGCTCTGATACCATGTTATAAATACTGAATGATTGTATTGTATTTCATAATGAAGGAATATACATGCGATACCTTTATATAGGAGGCATATGTGTGCGGTACAAGTAAGCATATGTGTGCGGTACAAGTGTAATACAAGTACAAGTGTGCTATACAAGTAAACTAGCTGGGCCTAAAGCCCATAACATAATATACATTAACACTCATATAGTGGTGTAGGACGATCTCGACGCTCTCTCGCGGGTAACTAAACTCAATTGACTTTCTTTCCCATGTCATCTTCTTCAAATGTTAAGTTAATTATGTACATACAAATCTTATCATCAACTCAATCACCGTCTTCTTTCTTTTTTTTAAGGGAAGGAAATGCTATTCTTTTTCTAATCAATTTAGTTTGTTTCTCCATTCCGTTCCATTGCCCTTATCTCCCTGGGGATTCTAAACTCTTTTATTAACTAGTCACCATCTTTTATTTGTCGACTCTGTTTGTTTTAATGCCAAGTTGAAAAAACATTGAACAATTCTCTAAAATATAGTATTATTGTAGCAACTGCTTGCTGGGTGTAAAATTCAGGTGGAAAAGGTATGGTTGGGAAGTGAGTGGACTAGGTCAGAGAGAGAGAGACAATTTCGTGCAAATTGCTTACTCTCGCTGTGAAGTAGGAATGGTAGCTTGTGAAGAGGTTTCTACAACTGGCTCTTCATTGAAAATTCAGGGAACATATTAAGGCCCCTCCTTCCACGTTACTTAATTCTTTTCATGCAAGTCAGAAATTTCTTTTCTATTGACACTGTTCAGTTTAGCATTTAATGTTTTACTTGATGGTAAATATTCCATTTTGTATGTTTAATGCAGGAGTTAGATTGAATTATTGGCCGGTCTTTTTTATGATTTTATATTTATTATTATTATTTTTTGGCTATTTCCTTATTACTTGGACTTGTGATTTGCTTTCTGAAATGAATCAATATCATTTTGTTATTGTCGCAACAGATTCTTCCATGTGATTTGCGTGATAATCTCCTAAATGAACCCAAGATAGCTCAACTTTTAGAGGTGACTATTATTTTATCTCTGTCGAATTTCTTCTTCTTTCTTCTATACAGTTTATATTTTAATTTTTATTTATTTATTTTTCTTGCAACTAGTGGGGATGAGGGTATTCAAACCTAGGTATTCAAACCTAGGTTTTCCCCAAAGGCTTTGGGCTTTTATATGGTTTCTACTTATGCTTTTATTTTTAAGACATAATTATCAAACAAGAGGAACTACCTCATGGACACAAGATGTAGGTCTAGGTTTTCATGAAGAATTAAAGTCTAAAAGATTTGTATAACATATACTTCGTATTGGAATGTATTGCTTAAAAAAATGAAAAAAATATAGTATATTTATAAAACGGTTTACGACTAGACCCCAATAATGGTGCGTGGTTTATCTTTGATCTGGTTGACGACCTAACCAAACCTGAATAATGTTGCGCGGTTTTTAATAGGAGATTTTTGGAGGCTTAGTCCATGGAGAGGAGGCTTGGGCCGACAGGCCCAAGCCGGAGCCCGAACAACGAACCACGAACAACAAACAACAAACCTCAAACCCCGAACTACGAACAACGAAGAATGAACCCCGAAATACGAACCACAAAGAACGAACCCCGAACAACAAACCTCGAACAATGAACCCCGAACCCAGAACAACGAACCCAGAACAACGAACAACAAACCTCGAACCATGAACAACGAACCCCGAACTACGAACCACGAACCACAAACAACGAACCCCGAACAACAAACAACGAACCCCAAACAACGAACCTCGAACAATGAACCCCAAACCCAGAACAACGAACCCCAAACTACGAACCACGAAGAATGAACCCCGAACCCCGAACAACAAACCTCGAACAACAAATCTCGAACCACAAACAACAAACCCTGAACTACGAACCCCGAACTACGAACCATGAAGAACGAACCCTAAACCCTAAACCCGAAAACCTAAAAACCCTAAACCCTAAACCCTAAATTCGGATTCCAACTATGTGCCGATAGAAAGGCGTAAAAGTGGAAGTCTAACGTTTTTTTTCACGGATTTGGTTTTAAAATATTATACCTATACCTCGAGGAAAATCCACCCAAAATCAAACTTTTGGAAAAAAAATACTTTAGTGGCTAGTTATTCACGTGACTAAATCGCTTTGAAAATGAGTTGAAAAGTGACCTTTGGTCACCATTTCGACAATAACTTTTGAATGGAAAGGAATTCTTTGACGCAAGCTAAACATTTTAAGAAGTAGACATTCTGGGCTTAAATTTGAACACAAATTTTGAATTTTCTGGACAAAAATCATGAGAATTATTGTCGCTTGAAAAATGCACGGCTTAGTTACCCGAAATTCAGATTCCAACTATATGCCAATAGAAGGGCATAAAAATTGAATTCTAACATTTTTTTTTCACGGATTTGGTTTTAAAATATTATACCCATACCTTAAGGGAAATCCACCCCAAATCAAACTTTTGGGAAAAACACGTTAGTGGCTAGTTATTCATGAGAGTAAATCGCTTTGAAAATGTGTTGAAAAGTGACATTTGGTCGCCGTTTCAACAATAACTCCTGAATGGTAAGGAATTCTTTGACGTGGGCTAAACAGTTTAGAAAGTAGACATTCTGGGCTTGAATTTGAATGGAAATTTTGAATCTTTTTCACATAACTCATGAGAGTTACTGTCGTTTGAAAAATGCCCCGCCGAGTTACCCGAAATTCAAATTCCAACTATGTGCCGATAGAAGAGTGTAAAAATAGAAGTAACATTTTTTTCGCGGATTTGGTTTTAAAATATTATACATATACCTCGAGGACAATCCACTAAAAATCAAACTTCTGGGAAAAAAAGAAAAAGAAAACCGTTAGTGGCTAGTTATTCACGAGACAAAATCGCATTGAAAATGTGTTGAAAGTGACCTTTGGTCATCGTTTCACCAATAACTCTAGAACAGTAAGGAAATCTTTGACGCAAGCAGAACATTTTAGAAAGTAGACATTTCGGGCTTAAATTTGAAAAAAAATTTGAATTTTTCCGACACAAATCATGATAATTAGTGTCGTTTGAAAAAAGCCCCACCGAGTTACCTAAAATTCGGATTTCAACTATGCACCAATAGAAGGGCATAAAAATGGAAGTCTAACATTTTTTTTCACGGATTTGTTTATAAAATATTATACCTATACCTGAAGGGAAATCCACCCAAAATCAAACTTTTGGAGAAAAATATACGTTAGTGGCTAGTTATTCATGAGACTAAATCGCATTGAAAATGTGTTGAAAAGTGACCTTTGGTCACTAGTTCACCAATAACTCTAGAACGGTAAGGAAATCCTTGACGCAAGCTAAATGTTTTAGAAAGTAGACATTTCAGGCTTAAATTTGAACAAAATTTTTGAATTTTTTCAACACAAATCTTGAGAATTAGTGTCATTTGAAAAGAGCCCCACTGACTTACCCGAAATTCGGATTCCAACTATGTGCCGATACAAGGGTGCAAAAATGGAAGTAATGTTTTTTTAACAGATTTGGTTTTAAAATATTATACCGATACCTTGAGGAAAATCCACTAAAAATCAAAATTTTGAAAAAAAAAAAAAAAAAACATTAGTGGCTAGTTATTCACAAGACTAAATCGCATTAAAAATGTGTTGAAAAGTGACCTTTGGTCACGGTTTCACCAAGAACTCTAGAACCGTAAGGAAATCTTTGGCTCATGCTGAACATTTTAGAAAGTAGACATTTGGGGCTTAAATTTGAATAAAAATTTTGAATTTTTTCGACACAAATCATGAGAATTAGTGTTGTTTGAAAAAGCCCCACCGAGTTACCCGAAATTCGGATTCCAACTATGTGCCGATAGAAGGGCATAAAAATGGAAGTCTAACATTTTTTTTCATGGATTTGGTTATAAAATATTATACCTATACCTCGAGGGCAATCCACCCAAAATAAAACATTAGTGGCTAGTTATTCACGCGACTAAATCGCTTTGAAAATGTGTTGAAGTGTGAACTTTGGTCACCTTTTTGACAATAACTCTTGAAAAGTAAGGAATTATTTGTCGTGGGCTGAACGTTTTAGAATGTAGACATTCTATGCTTGAGTTTTAACACAAATTTTGAATTTTTTCAACAAAACTCATGAGAGTAATTGTCTTTTGAAGAATGCCCCACCAAGTTACCCGAAATTCGGATACCAACTATGTGCCGATACAAGGGCGCAAAAATGGAAGTAATGTTTTTTTAACGGATTTGGTTTTAAAATATTATACCAATACCTTGAGGACAATCCACCAAAAATCAAAATTTTGAAAAAAAAAAAAAAAAAAAACATTAGTGGCTAGTTATTCACGAGACTAAATCGCATTGAAAATGTGTTCAAAAGTGACCGTTGGTCACTAGTTCACCAATAACTCTAGAATGGTAAGGAAATCCTTGACACAAGCTAAACGTTTTAGAAAGTAGACATTTCAGGCTTAAATTTGAACAAAATTTTTGAATTTTTTCAACACAAATCTTGAGAATTAGTGTCATTTGAAAAGAGCCCCACCAACTTACCCGAAATTCGGATTCCAACTATGTGCCGATACAAGGGCGCAAAAATGGAAGTAATGTTTTTTTAACGGATTTGGTTTTAAAATATTATACTGATACCTTGAGGAAAATCCACCAAAAATCAAAATTTTGAAAAAAAAAAAAAAACGTTAGTGGCTAGTTATTCACGAGACTAAATAGCATTGAAAATGTGTTGAAAAGTGACCCTTGGTCACGGTTTCACCAATAACTCTAGAACGGTAAGGAAATCTTTGGTGCAAGCTAAACATTTTAGAAAGTAGACATTTGGAGCTTAAATTTGAACAAAAATTTTGAATTTTTTCAACACAAATCATGAGAATTAGTGTCGTTTGAAAAAAGCCCCATCGAGTTACCCGAAATTCAGATTCCAATTATGTGCCGATAGAAGGGCAGAAAAATCGAAGTCTAACGTTTTTTTTCACGGATTTGGTTATAAAATATTATACCTATACGTCGAGGGCAATCCACCTAAAATAAAACGTTAGTGGCTAGTTATTCACGCGACTAAATCGCTTTGAAAATGTGTTGAAGAGTGACCTTGGGTCACCTTTTCGACAATAACTCTTGAATGGTAAGGAATTCTTTGATGCGGGCCAAATGTTTTAGAATGTAGACATTCTATGCTTGAGTTTTAACAGAAATTTTGAATTTTTTCAACAAAACTCAAGAGAGTAATTTTTGTTTGAAGAATGCCCCACCAAGTTACCCGAAATTCGGATACCAACTATGTGCCGATAGAAGGGCAGAAAAATGGAAGTCTAACATTTTTTTCATGGATTTGGTTTTAAAATATTATACCTATACCTCGAGGACAATCCACCCAAAATCAAACTTTTGGAAAAAAATAAATAAACGTTAGTGGCTAGTTATTCACGAGACTAAATCGCTTTGAAAATGTGTTGAAAAGTGACCTCTTGTCACCATTTCGACAATAACTCTTGAACAGTAAGGAATTATTCGACGCAGGCTGAACGTTTTAATAAGTAGACATTCCGGTCTTGAATTTGAACACAAATTTTGAATTTTTTTCGACACTACTCATGAGAGTTACTATCATTTGAAAACTACTCCACCGAGTTACCCAAAATTCGGATTCTAAATATGTGCCAACAGAAGGGCGTAAAAATGAAAGTAACATTTGTTTCACGGATTTGGTTTTGAAATATTATACATATACTGATGCAAGTGATGAATACTGGGCAGCAGCTCTCTTTGAAGAACTTAATGGCAAAAGTAGTCTTTGTGGATATAAAAGTGGTGCATTCAAGCCTTCAGAACTTCAATACCATTCCACTTTCAAAGAGATCCTAGCAGTCAAACATAGGATTGAAAAATTCCAATTCCATCTCCTTGGGCATAATTTTTTAGTAGAAATGGATATGTCTTCCTTTCCCAAAATGCTTCAGTTCAAAAGGAAAATGCTCCCACATCCTTAGTTACTCAAATGGTCAAATTGGTTTTCATAATGGTCTTTTCAGGTCAAGCACATCAAAGGCAAAGATAACCTTATCACTGATTTCCTCTCTAGAAAACCTCCAGTCCTTAATAACACAATTATTCCTCCACCCCTGTGTGTATATCCTATTACAGATCCATCCTCATCCTCAGGCTCTTCCTCTACAGACCCTGATGATATTCTTAATATGATAGAAAACCTTCCCTCAGAAATAAAAGACCAAATCAAGACCTTAACCCTTGAAGCCAGATCCAAAAGAATCATTAGAACCCTCTATGTTTACCTTAGAAAGCACGAGTGCCACTTCCTTGCTATTTTCCCTGATATAGACCAACTATGGAAAACCCCTTTTGCCTTTTGGATAACCAATTGGACGGTTGCACATTATCTCTACATATGGTATTTACTCAATGGGTATTACTTGTGTCTTCATTTTGAACCAGAGTTTTACAAATATATTTTCCCGCATGGAAATAAATATTTTCACAATTTCTAGTTTGAAATTTTGAAAAATGATGCTCATGATGGTGAATGGATAAAGTATCCCAAAACTAAACACCCAAGATTTGGTCACAAAGTCACTTCGGCATGTTTAGTTGCCAAGCTCAATTCTAAAAATAATATCCAAGCAGAAGGAATTTTCCACCCTGCAAAGATGCACTGGGTTACTAATCTAGATGGCACTTTCCACACACATTTAGATGTTCTTAGGTATCCTATTACCATACTCTCACAATGGCAGAATCTCTTAATAAGGGAATCGTACTTGAAATAATACCAATTGATCCAGATGTTTGAAGACAACAATGGCCACATGAAGAACATTGGAAAATGCCCAATCCTCTTATTGGACATGATGACCCTTACTATCATAACCACGATCCAGATGATGATGTTAATGAAGAATGGTTCTAAGGAAGAGATGGATGGGACTAGACATCTTTAAAAAAAACATTTGAATTTTTTTTACACAAATCATGAGAGTTATTGTCGTTTGAAAATTGCCCTACCAAGTTACCAAAAATTCGGATTCCAACTATGTGCCAATAGAAAGGTGTAAAAATGGAAGTCTAACCTTTTTTTTTCATGGATTTGGTTTTAAAATATTATACCTATACCTCAAGGAAAATACACCCAAAATCAAACTTTTGGAAAAAAAAATATGTTAGTGGCTAGCTATTCATGCGACTAAATCGCTTTGAAAATGCATTGAAAAGTGACCTCTAGTCACCGTTTCGACAATAACTTTTGAATGGAAAGGAATTCTTTGACGCAAGCTGAACATTTTAAAAATTGACATTTCGGGCTTAAATTTGAACACAAATTTTGAATTTTTTGGACAAAAATCATGAGAATTATTGTCGCTTGAAAAATGCCCGGCCGAGTTACCCGAAATTCATATTCCAACTATGTGCCAATAGAAGGGCATAAAAATGGAAGTCTAACGTTCATTTTCACAAATTTGGTTTTAAAATAGTATACCTATATCTCAAGGGAAATCCACCCCAAATCAAACTTTTGGAAAAAAACACGTTAGTGGCTAGTTATTCACGAGAGTAAATCGCTTTGAAAATGTATTGAAAAGTGACATTTGGTCACTATTTCAACAAGAACTCTTGAACGGTAAGGAATTCGTTGACGCGGGCTGAACATTTTAGAAAGTAGACATTCTGGGCTTGAATTTGAATGCAATCTTTTTCACACAACTCATGAGAGTTACTGTCATTTGAAAAATGCCCCACCGAGTTACCCGAAATTCGAATTCCAACTATGTGCCGATAGAAGGGCGTAACAATGGAAGTAACGTTTTTTTCATGGATTTGGTTTTAAAATATTATACCTATACCTCGAGGACAATCCACCCAAAATCAAACTTCTGGAAAAAAAAAGAAAAAAAAAACTTTTAGTGGCTAGTTATTCACGAGACAAAATCGCATTGAAAAATGTGTTGAAAGTGACCTTTGGTCACCATTTCACCAATAACTCAAGAATGGAAAGGAAATCTTTGATGCAAGCTGAACATTTTAGAAAGTAGACATTTCAGGCTTAAATTTGAACAAAATTTTGAATTTTTCTGACACAAATCATGAGCCCAAATTTGTATATTGGGCCTTGGGCCTTATCTAAAGACGTGGACATGTCCGAGGAGGAGTAAATGATTGGGAGAGGTCCCAAAGTTGAGAATCACATAAAGAAAGAATGGAGGAATATAGTCCGAGGAGTAGCTTCTTCTCAAATACAATGAATATCAATCAAACCTGTATTTAGGCAACCTGGGGGACCTTCCAAGAAGTTCCAACGATAAGGATGAACCTCAAGTACATACAAAGGTGATAGAAGCTTAGAAATATCTAAAAGAAAAGCTGCTACCACCACATTAAATGCACTGTAGCAACATTTTTGGCCGCATTTATGTGGAGAGGACCCTTAAATAGTGCAGTTTCAGCTACCACCATTCATAGAGAGCCAAAGAAGGTGTCTGATGGGACATGCACTCAAGTGAAGGATTAGATGGTTAACAAATGTACGATGAGGATGGTCTGAAAAGAACTATATAATGTAAAAGTCCTCCCATGAGGGGGGGATCGGAAAAAATGGGAAAAGAACAACTGTAGTATTCAAATCTGTATTAGCATTCAGTTCTAGTTATTTATTTTATAAACCACCTCCTCGGACAAACAGTTCATTCAGTCTTGACGTACCTTTCTTACTTGTTCATCTTTTAAATTCCTATTGACCGTTGTTAAATTCGCTAAAGGCTCAGTTCTTTCACCCATTCTCTACAAATTTATTGTATTGGGCTCATTAGGCCTACTTCCCCTATCTTCTGGACTTGGGCTACAAATTGTGACTCTACAATTATTAGTATTATTATTATTATTATTAGTATTATTATTATTATTATCTATATATTTTATATATAAAACGGAAGTCTCTAACTTTTAGTTGAGATCTCTATAATTTTACACATTAATAATTTTTTTCTAATTTTTAAATCTAATTTATTTTTTTCTATTAAATATATGCTCTCCGCTCTCTCAGACCCAATACTCTCCTCCCAATAAAACTTCTTTCTTATTTATTTTTTAGTCAACCTCTTGCCTGTCTCTCAGTATGACAAGCCAGATGAAAAATTGCAACGCGAATGTGATTGTTCGGTCCTTCATCAAAAGATTTTCTTAGATATCCTAGATACGACCGAACTGTTCATGACTCTGCATAGATTTGGTTGTTTCTATATAATCTTTTTCGATCCAAGGTGTGTTATGTTCCCAAAGAAGTTTGACACCCTAGAAAATCTCAACAAAAGTAATACTAAATACTAATGCCCCAAACTCAACAATTCCTTCCACCACGTGAGGTTTGCGTAAATAAAATAAAAGGAATAATAAAAATTAAATAGCAGTAAAACATTAAATATTAACTTACCAACTTTTGGACACAACCGGTACTTTAATGGCACTGTAAATTAGTCGAGTTTTATCGAGTAGTGAATGTTCAAATTTGATTCGACAACAAAAATAGAATGTTCAAATTTGACTAGAACTTGATACGAGCCTACAAATAATGTTCAAGTTTGAACTCATTAGTTGTCAAGCTCATATCAATTTTATTACCAATATGTCAAATTAATAAAATTATTATTAATAACAATAGTAAAATTATTATTTTTTCATTAATAACAATATGTCACTTTAAAATATATATATATATATATATGTGTGTGTGTGTGTGTGTGTGTGTGTGTGTGTGTGAGGACTCAATTTGGAAAGGCCCTCAAAAATAAGAAGGAAAGATGGTCCAACAAGCCCAAACAATAAATTTTTTAGAGAGTGAGCGAAAGAACTAGTTC
The DNA here is from genome assembly GCA_023621385.1 of Quercus gilva. Lineage (NCBI taxonomy): Eukaryota > Viridiplantae > Streptophyta > Magnoliopsida > Fagales > Fagaceae > Quercus > Quercus gilva. Next base: position 65,494,525 of record CM042473.1, on the reverse strand, counting down.
CATTCGATAGAAAAGACTATGATCATTGTGCAGCCAAAAAGTCCCTCGTAATATCATCCCCTTTCCCGTTATATACCACGTTCCTCACCCCAATTTCACTGTACACGTGTAGGTTCTATCCTGGGAACTCCTTTCTGTCCCATCTAACAACCCCCAGAATCTCCAACTAGCAACCATAAGGCTGCTTGATCACTGTTCAGGCATCACCCCTACATTAATGCGGCTAGAGAGTTAGCTGGGAAGCATTTAATGTGGAGGTAGCAGCATTAGAAGATATTTGTTGCCTCCATTATCCCATATCTGTTTCTCAATTACAATACAACCTTGTGGACTATCCAGGGTAACAAAATAGTTGCATCGACCTCGGACCATCATTCCAAGATGAACCTTTTCCTCGAATGCATTTTGGACTTTCATGTACAATCTTCACATCCTTTTCTTATGTTATTCCTACCATGCCCTTATTTAGTCATCCTCAAACGGATTACCATCCTCGGATTGGGCCACTGGGCTGTAGGCCCAATTCCTACAAACTTACCAATACCTCCTTATATAGCTGGCCCCACAATAGCCCCTCAAAATCTCGCTTTTTGTCACCTCAGCTGAAGGGAGATTTTGATATCTTGTCGTCACCCCCTTTTCCTAGTCTCTAGAACGCCTTTCTACCTGCCCAAGGCACACTCCTGACGTTTCAGCGTCAGAAGCATGCCATCATTAAATTATGACGACCTCTCTGTCCCCCACGTTCAACGGCAAGATGCCAATCTAACGGTGGAGGGTTTTCAGTATTTATGAGCGGGATTTTTCCCGCTTACAATTTCTGCGCCACTATAAATAGCTTTTCAAATCAACTTTCTTTCCAGTTACAACAATCACATTATCGTAGCATACATCCATTGAACCTGTCACTCTCTTTCACCTCTTCGTGCGTTCATAAATACCACAACCCTGTCCAAGGACTTCCTTTTTAAACCTATAAGTCTCCTCGAACCTTCTTAGTTCTCATTCCCTTTTTATTAACTTTTCTTCATAACTTTTAGAAAATGGGTAGGTTTAAAAGTTTGGTTGAGTCCGAAGAAAATATAGAGACATTTAGATCTAAGCATAGGATTCCCCCAACAGTGGGTATGAGATATGCTTCCCCAGAAACATGGGTAAACGATAGGAAGACAGGAGAAGTGGTCATCCTTATGGTCGCCTTTATAGAGGGAGGGATGACCATTCCTATGAGTAGTCTCACTAGAAGTTATCTTAGATACTTTAGGTTATCTCCCACACAATGTGCCCCCAATATGTTCAGGGTGTTAGGGAGTATAGAAGTCCTAAACGAGAAGATGAACCTAGGCCTGACCCATCACGACGTGAACTGAATGTACAATCTTAATCATCTGAAAGGTCAGGGCTACTATCTTAAGTCTAGGCACCCTGAAGTCAGGTTAATCCAATGTCTCCCTACATCGAATAAGGGCTTAAAAGATGACTTTTTAATCTTTTCTGGGGAATGGCATGATGGTCTACCCTGTCTGACTAGAGAGGGAAAACCATGTGGGGTTTTTGGCTATAAGCCTATATAGTTTGGATTGTATTCTTTAGTTCAAATTATTTTTGTTTCTGACAAAGTTTTCCTCCTGTTTTAATGACTTTGCAGACAAGCGCGCTACCAAACCTTAGTTCAGACTAGTCAATAGGGAGAGTTTAGATAGACTCTTGCGATCTGAGGTGTATGGGAACCCATCTGACGACCAACTGAGAGTAGCACACATAATCCTCAGGTATAAGCCTATTTCCGCAGCATTTCAAGCTCCCAAGCACATGATAAAGGCTAAAGATCCTCGGCTTCACCGCATCAATGTAGCTTTTGAAGGATTTCTTGTTCCCGAGGGTGTTCTGATTCCTGAAGGTACACCTTTTACTCAACCACTACATGTGGCCACTCCTTTTGTAGGAGCTTCTTTGTCGCGCTCCGTTCCTCAGGAAGGAAAAGTGTCACGACCCAAATCCATGAAACATGAATTTAGATATATGACTACTTCTTGATCTTACATATACTCAATAAACATATTTAATTTAAACATAATTCAATAAAACTCCAAATAAACAATGCTCTTGATCAATCTTTTACAATACTAAAATCCACAATTTAAAATAATCTCCAAAACACTGTGAAATCTAAAGCGGAATATAAATCACTAATAATCCTTTAAGACTTCAAGGATTATTGACTTCGCCTAAAACTCCCACGCTCAACCTTGCACCTTACGAAGCAATCCAAAGGTTCTGATCCCCAACTAAACTTTAATCTGAAAATAGTAATTGATGAGGTGAGCCACATCTAGTAAGTAATTATACAAAATACACAACAGGATAGAGTCAAGCCAAGCACGAGTATTTTGATTATTCACAAACTCATTCAATGATATCAAAAATAATCATTCCAAAACATATAATAAATCACTTTATACACATGTAATCACATCTTAAAATCATTAGAAATCACATACATATAATTGATCAGAGCACAGTGTCACATATACACATCACATATTCTCACATACAATCCTGTGAGCGGATACCAACATCTAACCCCTGCTGGTGAGGGATCAACACATATTCTCACATACAATCCTGTGAGCGGATTTACACATATATCTGATCAATTCTAAAAACACTTATTTTGAGTCACATATCACAAAAGCAAAGTTTATACAAAATATAATAATTTACTTGATATTAACAATTATTCCAAATACAGAGGCATATCAAAGATCACAATATTGAATAGAACATAAATCAAAGGATGCTTGACTCTTTTGGGGAAACGAATAGAAACTGAGGAGTTTATATAAATATATTACAATTCTTGAGTAAATCTGAAAATTTAATTTGCTAAAAGAAACATTTTAAATACCATTTGGAGAATAGGAATATGACTAAAATCACTTGGTTTTAACAAATTTAAAGAACAAGAATCTTTTTAGAAAATTTACTTTGAAACTCAATTATTTTCGGAAAATGGTTTAGTTTAGAAATAACATTTTAAATGAGATTTGGACATTCAAAACGTTATTTAGAATTCGAAGTATCTCTTTACAAACATAATTTAATAGTCGAAATTTCTCTTTCAATGATGCAAAAATACTTTTGACAAACTTTAGAAAATATAAGTTTGAAATACAAAACTTTTGAAAGCTTTTAACTTCTAAGAACCTAATGGACAAAACTTGTGCATATTATGCATAATTACTTACAGCACTTGAATCCCTCTGAAAGTCCAGCCGAAACAACCTCCAAAAAGCCTCAAAACACTCTTAAATAAGACCTATAATCAATCATGGAAATTACTAAATATCCTCCACAAAATATAAAACTGATAGGGTTATACAAACTGACTCACTAGTAATTAAACTTTGCTAAACTAATAACACTTTTAACACTAAATTATAGTTTCTCTAACCAATAATGTTCTAACCAAAAATATTCCCTTAAATTAATTGAAACTCGTATTGCCATGAGGAAGGCAGTAGCCAAAAATATCATTGACCTAGCATTTAATATAAAACCCCAATGAAAAAGTAAGAGCCATATACCTGAATAGATACTTGTAATCCATGGCTTGCTCACACAGTGGGCATCCTAGCGTTTTATTATATAACTCTGATGAACATGTGAAGGCCATATCCATGAATAATATATTGATCCATGACTTAGTTCATGGATTACACACGGTGGCCCAAAACTAGAATTATATATATATCCCAACGAAACAATGTTAAAGGCTTAAAGCCATCCTAACGTTCAAGCCATCTTCTTAATTTCCAAATCGCAACTATCTCTAAAGATTCAGCAGCTTTTGGATTAACGTTATTGAGGTCTTTAAAGCCATCCTCTAATATATATATAACTCAAGAAAACGATAAATCTACCTAACATATATAACCCCAAACGTTAAAGCCATATTCATAATTGAGATTTGAAATTCCATGATAAGATTCTTTGATTCTAACAAATGGAAAATCATACCTTGATCAATCTGATTGCTCCTTCAATTGTTTGTCCTCTAAATTCCTCTTAGCCTCTTTGATAAAACCCTTTTTATGAAAACCCTGACTATCTCTTCCTCTACCCTATAGTTTGTATTAGAGATGTGGGCTTAGTGGGGTAGCGGGCTTCAGTTATTAATAAAAGAAAACCTATGACCCAACAATTATTTTACAAAAATGAAATTATAATAACCTCTAATAAAAGTATGTGGGGTATTCCAAAAAGAGGAAGAAGAAAGAGAAGAAGAAGAAGAAGAAGAAGAAGAAACTTCAGAGGGAGTTGTAGAATTGTTGGATTCTGTAGACGAGTTTGAAGTATTCAACCAACCCCTATCTCCCAAGGTGATTTTTGACGAAATGGGCATCTAGAGAAAGAGCCAAAGGAGTTTAATGGAAGTGATCGAAGGCTAGCCTGGAAAGAGTGCGTCAGGGAAGTCAACTCAACCCAAACTTCCCCCTCCTCCCAAGTCCCCTCTTCCCCCTCCTCAACCATTCCAACCACTTGTGATCAAACCTAATGATCCGAAGAGGAGGAGAGACCCAAAAGATAAGGAAGTGATTGAAACTGGGAGATCTCGTCCGACTCGTGAAGACGAGGCTCAACGAGCTGCGAAGCAGCAAAAGATTAGCCATGGACCTCAACGAGTCGTAGAAAGGACAACCGCTCAGTCCTTGGAGCTCGAGGCTTGGCTTCCCGCACCCATGCTCGGTGGTGAGCCCCTGAGGGAAGATGCATCAATTAGGGACTTCAACGGCGGAATTGGGTGCCACGTCACCTCGGCCCTAGAGGAAACCCTCCTACTTCCCAAGGATATGATCGAGCTGAGAGGCTTAAAGAAGAACGAGGTTTTCCTGAATGCTAAAAGATATTTGGGCATGGTATGATACCCTTCTTGCTTTGTTTTTTTAATTATAAATATCATACACAAAACTTTATTTATTGCATCTCTAACTCCTTTTCCTCTAGGCTGTTCAAGCCACTTTTAGGATGGAGGTGATAATTAATTCTTGCTACCAGCAACTAGACGATGAGAGGAAGAAGCGAGCCACCGCTGTGCAAACACTTACCATTGCTAAACAAAGCAATGTATAGCTGAAGAAAAAGTTAGCGAAGGAAGAACATGCTCGGAAGAGTGCTGACTCAGCTTTGGAGAACACCCAAAGGCAAGCCGAGGACTAGAGGAAATGTCTGTGTGATGCTAATGATCAGCTGACAACTTCCCAGGAACAGATATCAACTCTGAATAAACAACTGGAGGAAGGTCAGAGGCTCAGAGACCAGGCTGAAAAAGCAAAGGCTGAGGCGGAGATAGCAAAGGCTGAGGCCGAAAAAGAAAAAGACAAAGCCGAATAGCATGGGTACGGCATCGGCGTAGCTGAGATGGAGGATAATTTCCGAGCTGTGGTGCCAGCCGTATGCCGAGTATACTGTACCCAGACTTGGACAGAAGCCCTCAACCGAGCTGGGGTTGCATCTTCCTCCGAGCTGAGAAGGCCAAAAAATGTTTATTTCCCTTCGGCTATACAAGCCTCAAGCCCTTCTTCTCAACCAAAAGGAGGCATCTTCCATAGTTGCTGATTCGGCAAAGAATCCCAAACTCAAAATCCTCCCCCTCTCAATCAGCAAGAGCAACCTGAAGTGCCTGAAGTCGCAAATGATATTTCTACGGGACAAAGCAGCAGAGGGACCTAAAGATGGAGCAGCTTCTCAAAGCTTTGAACAGGCTCTAGCTTTAACCATCTTACCCGCTAGATAAGTTCCGAAGGAAAAAGAGAAAGATGTTCCTCCTGAGGCAACGGGCAAAGCTCCCCAACCTAAGCTCCAAATGAAATTAAAACCATAGTCAACTTAGTTAAATTCTCCTTATCTTCCATTTTATTTCTCTTTTGAGGACATTTTAAATGTGATGTATATTTTCCTTTTTTACATTTACATAAGATGTTATTGCTTTATCTATCACTTGTGCAATTCTCTGTTCGAATAGTCTTTGTTTTTACATGATCGCATGCTACAGGAGAAGGAAATCTGATACTATAAGGGAAAACTTAACTTTATGTGTGCTAGTTAGAAATCAGAGTAGATCATAATCGTGAACTTCACAACACTACAAAGGCTTGCTTTTAATTCATTAAAAAGTGTCCAAATTTGAGAAAACATTCTAAATGTTTAAACTAGTGAAGTACTGGGCACCTTAAAGTGCTTTAAGTAATACTCATGGAGTTTGCTTTGATACACTATTTTAATTGCATGGAACCCATTTAAGAAGCACTGATTTCTACTAAGTTTGTTGTCTGAACAATTTGTCATACCTTATTTTCTGTTTAACACTTCGATAGATATGAAAAGGTATTAATTTTCACTAAGTTTGTGGTCCGAGGACCTGACATAACTTAGTTTCTGTTTAATACTTCAATAGACTTAGAAACATAAGTTGCAGAATTAGGACAAATTGTAAAAGGAAGTAAAATAGAACGGTCTTTATTAATAATAATACCTCCTTAGGTTGCTTACATTCTAGGGATGGAGTACAATTTTTTCATCTAAATCCTCTAAGTAATAAGCACCTATTCCTGCTACAAATGTGATACGATACAGTCCTTCCCAATTAGGCCCTAACTTTCCCCAGGCTGGATTTTTGGTAGTTCCTAAAACTTTTCTCAATACCAAATCTCTTGGGGCTAACGGCCTCAACTTGACATTTGCGTCATAACCTTGTTTTAGCTTGTGTTGGTAGTAGGCCAATTGAACCATCGCATTCTCTCGTCATTCGTCTATTAAATCTAGATTCTTCTTCAACAGGTCATCATTTCCATCCGAGGTGAAAGTACTAGTCCTTAGTGTGGGAAAACCCGTTTCAAGAGAAATCACAGCCTCAGCCCCATACATCATTGAAAATGGGGTTTCCCCTATTGACCATCGAGGCGTTGTTCAATACGTCCAGAGGACATGAGGCAGCTTCTCCACCCATTTTCCCTTTGCACCATCCAACATTTTTTTAAGCCCACCCACTATGACCTTGTTGACAGCTTCGGCCTGCCCATTTCCCTGTGGATAGGCCAGAGTGGAATATCTATTCTTTATCCCCAGATCGAAACAATACTTTCTAAAAGCCTTGCTAACAAATTGAAGACCATTATCCGAGATGAAAGCTTGAGGAACCCCGAATTGAGTAATGATATTTTTCCAAACAAACCTCTTGACGTCCACATCCCTGATATTGGCCAGAGACTCAGCTTCGACCTACTTCATAAAGTAGTCTGTGCCAACTAGCAGATATTTTTTATTTCCTACTGCTTTAGGGAAAGGGCCAACGATGTGTAAGCCCCACTGAGCAAAAGGCCAAGGACTAGGAAGCGGATTAAGAACTCCCTTCGGCTGATAGATGTTCGATGCGAACCTTTGACATTGATCACATTTCCTAACATACTCCAGTGCTTCTTTTTGCATACCTGACCACCAATACCCTTGAGTAATTTCCCAGTGAGATAAATATCTTCCTCCAGTGTGACTCCCACAAATCCCTTCATGTAGTTCTTCTAAAAGTGCCTCTGATGCTTCGGGGTGTACACAAAGCAGATATGGCCCAGAGAAAGAGTGTTTGTATAACTTTTTGTCCTCGGACAGTTAAAATCGAGGAGCTTTTCTTCGTATCTTTTCAGCTTCTAATTTGTCCTCGAGCAATATATCCTTCTCAAGGAATAACAGTATAGGATCCATCCAACTACGCGCCGAATTGATTTGATTGACCTGAAGCGAGTCCCCCGTTACTGGGGTAGGTGTGTTTAAGTCTTCAATCATTATCACTCGGGGTAAGTTTTGCGCCGAGGAGGTAGCAAGGTTAGCCAAAGAGTCTGCATGGGCATTTCCGCTCCTAGGGACATGGGTTACTTCAAAAAAAATCAAAATTTACTTGCATACGCCTAACCTGACCCAAGTACTCCTGCATTCTTGTGTCCCGAGCTTCCAACTCCCTTCTAACCTGGCCCACGACCAATCTCAAATCCGAGAAAATCTCCACTGTTTTTCCACCTAGTTTCTTGACCATCGCCATCCCATTTAATAAAACTTTATACTCTGCCTCATTATTAGTAGCTAAGAATCCCAACCTTAAAGACTTCTTGATAATGACCTTTTCAGGAGATATCAGAACCAACCTTACTCTTGACTCCCGCTGGTTTGTTGTTCCATCCATATACACTTTCCAGGGTGAGGCATGTTGCATGGAGATAAGGCCAAATGATTTTTCATCCATGCCCTGTTGACTTGTTTCTATTTCTTCAGGGCCTTCAACAAATTCGGCGACTAGATCGGCAAGAATTTGTCCCTTCACAGAGGTACGAGGCATATATTTAATATCAAAAACCCCTAGAATTGTGCCCCACTTGGCAACTCTGCCAATGTAGTCTGCACTCCGAAGTACTACCTTAAGCGGATATTAAGTTAAGACGACCACAATGTGTGCCTGGAAATAATGGGGAAGTTTCCTTATAGCGTGCATCACTGCCAAAATGGCCTTTTCCAACGGCAGATAACGTACTTCAGCCTCATAGAGCGACTTGCTCACGTAGTAAACTGGCCGTTGTACGCCAGTATCTACTCGTATCAGAACAAAACTGATCGCATAAGTGGCTATTGCCAAGTAGGAAAAAAGGACATCATCCACCTCGGGGCTAGACATAATGGGTGGCCGAGATAGATATTCTTTAAGCTGCTGAAATGCTAGGGCGCACTCCTCGATCCATTCGAATCCCTTCCACTTATGAAGTAAAAGGAAAAAAGGTCTGCACCTATCCGCCGACCTAAATATGAATCTATTCAAAGCGGCGGTCATCCCAGTCAACCTCTGGACCTCCTTGGGATTCCGAGGTGGTTGCAAGCTACTTATGGCTCTAATTTGATCGGGGTTCACCTTAATTCCTCGATGAGTCACCATGTAGCCCAAAAACTTCCCTGAGCTTACCCCGAATAAGCACTTGGACGCGTTCAGTCGCAATTTGTATTTCTTTAAAATCTTAAAAGTGTTGGTAAGGTCTATCACATGCTCGGTCACTACCCTGCTCTTCACAACCATATCATCAATATAGACTTCGATGCTCCTGCCTAACTGTGGCTCAAACATCTTTGTTATCATCCGTTGGTAAGTAGACCCTGCATTCTTCAAGCCAAAGGACATTACCTTGTAGTGATAATTCCCAGTGGGAGTGTGAAAAGTGGTCTTTTCTTGATCATCCAATGCCAGTGGGATTTGATGATAGCCCTAAAAGGCATCTAGGAAGCTCATCCGAGGGTGGCCTATTGTTGCATCCACTAGTTAATCTATACGGGACATAGGGAAAGGGTCTTTTGGACAAGCTTTATTAAGGTCCGTGAAATCAACACATACGCGCCACTTTCTATTTTTCTTTTTCACCACAACCGTATTAGCCAACCATTAAGGGTAAAACACTTCCTTGATAGCCCCTGCCTATTTGAGCTTGGTCACCTCGTCTCTAATAGTCTCGGCATGTACTCTGGACGGATGCCGAGGTGGCTGTTTCTTCAGAGTAACAGAGGGATTAACATTCAAATGATGGCAAATGAAGTCTAGATCCACCCCTAGGGCTTCGTAAGCATTCCATGCAAACACATCAATGTTTCTCCTAAGGACCTCAACCAATTGCTCATTCTCCACCAAAGGCAACTGTGCCCCGACCTGAAAGAACTTATCTAGGTCATCCCCAACACTCACCCTCTCCAAATTCTCACACTCCACTTCACCGACAGATGTGCTGAAGAGGGTTGCCAGAGTCTTTGACTGCTATAAATCATTCTCGGCAGTAGCCGAAGTGTCTGTCTCTAGCCGATGTTGAATAGCCGTTATCAAGCACTACCTAACCATGGCTTGATTTCCCAATATTTCTAACACCTGGCCTCCCGATGGATATTTCACCTTCTGATGAAGAGTAGAAGAAACAGCCCCTAAAGTATGCAGCTAGGGCCTACCCAAAATAGCTGTACAAGAAGAAAAAGCATCTACCACAATAAAATCCACCTCCACCACGTCCGAGCCAATATGCATAGGCAATCTAATCATACCCATCGAAATGACCGATCTACCTTCAAAACTCACCAACGGGGAGCTATAGGCTGTCAGATCCTGGGGTCTCAATTCAACCCCCTATACAGGTCGGGATACATCACCTCGGCTGCGCTCCCCTCATCAACCATCACCCTTCTCACATCATACCCCTCGATCCTAAGCGTAACCACCGAAGCGTCATTATGTGGTTATATGGTTCCTCTTTTGTCTTCATCTGAAAAGCCCAACACCAGCTATGTGTCCAGTCAGGCTCTCTTCGGCATGGAACTGGAGCCCTCATCCAAACAATGAGACACAGACATTACCCTGGAGGGGCAAGATCCAGTTCTTCCTGAAGCGGCAAATATAACGTGTATCGTGCCTAAAGGGGGTCCTGAAGAAGCATCTCCCCAAAATGTCGAACTCGTCTGACTTCTAAGGCCACTAGAATGATGCAGAAGTTGGGTCAATTTCCCTTCCCGGACCAGCTGATCCAAATGGTCCTACAAATTTCTACAATCTTCAGTAGTATGTCTATGATCCTAGTGATATTGGCAGTAAAGGTTTTGATTACGTTTTGCAGGATCCCCTGCCATCCTATTGGGCCATCTGAAGAATGGCTCATTTTTTATCTTCTCTAGAACCTATTGTACTGGTTCTCGGAACACGGCGTTAACCACCTAGGAATTAGCAGATCCTAGTTGCCCCCCAAAGTCCTTCCGAGGTCGGTTATTATTGTATCGGTCCAACTTGAAATCCCTCCTCTCCTAAGGGACTACCTTGGACTTTCCTCTACCTTGTATCTGATCTTCCTCTACCCTTCTATACTTGTCAATCCGATCCATAAGCTGACGCACGTTGGTAACAGGTTTACCAGTCAGAGATTTCCTCAGATCATGCTCAGTTGGAAGGCCAGCCTTAAAAGTATTAATAGCCACGTCATCATAGGCTCTATCTACTTCGTTGAACATTTCCCAGTATCTATCAGAATAGACCTTCAGGGTTTCCCCTTCCCACGTAGACATGGATAATAACGATCCCAAGGGCTGAGAAACCCTCCTGCAGGTGATAAAGCAGGCACCAAAAGCCTGGGTGAGCTTCTCAAATGAGCCAATAGAATTCACTCTCAGACCATTGAACCATCTCATCGCCACTAGACACAAGCTAGATGGGAAGACCTTACACATCAAGGCCTCATCCTTAGCATGAACAGCCATTCTTTGACTGAAATGGCTAACATGTTCCACTGGATCTGTTCGACCATTATAAATGGTAAACGTGGGCTGATGGAATCGCCGAGGAAGATCTGCATCCTCAATGCGTCGCGTGAAGGGCGATTTTGAAACTTGACTCAAAGCTTTATTCAGGGCGTCATTCCCTAAACCCTTGTGAGGCGGACTCTTATACTTTTTGTTAGGTTCTAAAAGTTTAGGAATTTATGTATTTAGAACTCTAATTTGTAATATTGGCAAACCATGATCAAAACAACATGTTTAGACTTGTTAAAGTATGCTCAAAGTTGATTAATTATTGTAAAGTTGGAATCGAGAGACTGTAGATGCATTGGGGCATTTTGGTCTGGCTCGATCGATCGAAGAATAGATTTGATCGATCAAAAATCGATCAGATTGCATTTTTCTGTAGTTTTCCAACTCAGCCCTAACTCATTAAACGTTTAGGGTTTTATGTTTTTGCCCTAGGTATATAAGGCAAAACCCTAGCCACGTTTTTAGAGTTGCTCCAATTGTATTGTTGCTCATACATTGCTATTTTGTGTAAATCTCTTGTGAGATCTAAAGGAGCTTTCCTTTACACAAAGCTTAGGGTTTTCTAGATGGAGATTACTTCTACATCTTGATGATCAACTTGGTTGCTACCTTTGAAGCTTAAAGAATATCAAGCGTGGGTGCTTGTAGCTGATTGAAGAATTCAAGAAAGAAGGAGTCCGTGGATTCGGAGCTTGCACGGGGTCGTGTCAGTAAGTTCTACTGGTAGGTAGCATTAGGAAGTCGAGCGGGGAGCTTGTAAGTCCTTTTGTATGAACTTCAATTCTTTTGTAGTGAATTTAGTTTTGCCTTGAGGATCAGTAGGTAAAATTCTCCCCAGGTTTTTTACCGATTTGGTTTTCCTGGGTGATCATATCTTGTGTTATTTATTATTCCGCTACTATATATTTTCATGATATGATTGTTTAATTGTTTTAACCTAGAATTGCTTAATTTGACTAAGTAACAACTTGACTAATTAACTAGGCTACTCAATCTGGTTGTGTGTTAAGGGGTCTAAAACCGTTCAAAAGTCACTAATGGATATGAAACATCTTTCTTAATTTTTTTAATTATTACCAAGTGAGACCCATGGTTTTATATTATAGTTGTGCATTTTTGTTTTTAAAAGTCTATCAAGCTACTTTGTAGTGTGTTCAGACTCCTATCCTATTCAATGTAGAGATTGTTTTTTTTTTTTTTAATCATTACTAACTGGGACCCATTGATTTTATATATTAGAATTGTAGTAGGAGGAGAAGTCTACTAAGTAAAGGTACTGTAAATTGATAAAATATATATATTTTTTTTTTGGTCTGTTGTGTCAAGGGGGGGGGGGGGGGCAAATAAGGCATTTTAGGTCATATAATATTATTAGTAAAAAAATTTGAAAGTTCAAAGGGGGCACCTGCCCCCCTAGCGCCCCCCCCCCCCCCCCCCTCCGCCCTTGCGTGGGACCCAGGTAATTTTCAGCGAAACGCGCAAAACATGGGTGCAAAACACTATCAAAATGCTCACTAAAGATGCTATCTACAAGTTTTTATGCAAAAACGCTGACATTGTATTCTTGTCAAAATTCATGGCCAGCGAAACCTTGAGATATTTTTGTAAAAAAATTAACTAAATTTTTTTTTTTCTTTCAAAAGATTTTTCGATTTGTTTCTTTGATCTCTATATATATTATCTACATGATTTCATGCAAAAATGCCAACAATATATTTTGGTCAAAATTCGAGGCCAATAGGACCTTGGGCATTTCTGTACAAAATTTAAAAGAGTTTTTTTAATTTTTTTTCTTGGAAAAGATTTTTTTTATTTAGTTCTTGGACCTTTATATATGCTGCAAGGATATTGGGCCCGAGAGCCCATCATTTGCTCATGTCACGAGTCTGTGGCCTAATCCGAGGACAAGGGGTTGTCCAAGGATGAGAAATCTTATTTAGAGAAGGTTGTATTGGTAAATAGAGGTTAACTTTGACCATGATGGCTCAAGGGATAGGCCGAGGATAAATTCGTCCTTGGCTAACCAACGCTGATGTCCAACAGGTTTGTCAGTCACTCGGAATAAAATTCTAAGAAGTCTCGTCGGTGTTGATAAGCATTGAAAGAGTGGTGAACAGGGCAATGCCCTGAAATATCTAAGGTGGAAAGCTACTACCTCCGTATTAAATGCACTGCAGCTAATACCCCGGCCGCATTAATGTGGAGGTGATATCAGAGGCTTTAGAGGCTTGACTTAAAGGAGCGACTTTAAGGGGCTCAGTGGCTAACTCCATTTTCTCGGAGGCCTCTGTCTCGGGTGGGGGAGCTTGGGGGTCAACTAGAAGCTTCATCACCTCCTGGGGTACCTCGTGGTTAGTGTTTTTCTCTTTTTCAAACACCCCAAATTGCTCAGCCTCCTCGGCAGGCTTTTCAATAGAAGTAGGAGCATCGGTGGCACTGTGTTGAACTGCTTCTGCTGCTACAGGGATAGTATCAGCTTCGGAGCTAGTTGAGGCAGATTCTTGAAGAGCAGAGGGGTAGTACACGTTCTCTGTTCTCCTGAATTTAGACGAAGCCTCAACCCTAGTTTGATTGAAGGCTTCAACCCAAACTTGAGAACAATAGAGCCTACACACCCCCGATACTTGGGTTCTAAGGTTGGCTTCAATCTCAGCCACCCCCAGATCAGAAGCATCCTGCTCGACTTGCTCTTTGATCCGCTCAGCCTGCTCCTTGGCCTTCTCTGCCTTCGCTCGAGCTTTCACTGCCTCGTCTTTGGCTTTTTCCACAGAGGCCTTGGTTTTCTCTACACTTTCTAACTTTTTCTTTAAAGCCTCAATCTACCCTTCAGCAGCAGCAGCATATTACTCCTTGGCCTTGCAAAGGAGTAGCCTTTGATCTTCAGCTTGCTTTTGAGCACCCTCTAAAGCCGCATTCGCGCTCTTCCTTGCCCTCTCCTCGTCTTACAACTTTCTCCTTAGGTCCTTGGAAGACTAGTCAGCAATGTTGAAAGCTTGTACAGCCACAACATGCCTATTCCTCTTGTCTTCAAGTTGCCTGCTGCTACTGTTAGCCATCTCCTCTGCCCTGAACATAGCCTGTACAACCTAAAAAAGAGAACAAATGCAAGTTCATCAAGGAACAAAGGTCAAGTTAAATATAGAAAAAAGGCTAATCAAGTTAGAAACCTTACCATCCCTAAGTACCTCTTAAGGCTAAGGAAGACCTCCTACCTCCTGAAGGTCTGCAGCTCGGCCATGTCCGAGGGTAGCGGCAGAGTCTTCTCCAAAGCATCAGCCACATGGTTGCCAATGCCTTCCTACAAGTCCCTGATGGAAGCCTTGTCCATCAGAGGGGCCCCAACAAGCATTGGAGTCGAATGCCAAGCATGGGGCTTAGGCAGAGGATCGACCCTCCTACCGGATCCCCTATGCCCAACCTTTTGCTGCTTGGCAGCTCGCTGGGCCTCCTCTTCCGATAAAGGGAGAGACTTCTCGGCCTCCATCACCTCCTTGCCTTTTAAGTCTCTTTTTTCGTTTGGGGTCAGAAGGCTCGGATCTCAGCAATGGGGTTGGCTTAGGAGGAGGAGGGGGAAGCTTAGATGTAGTAGGAGGGAGTTTGCTTTAGGAAGGAGAAGGCGGTTTGCTCTGAACTATTCTCCCTTGCATCTCCCTCCCCGGCTGGGACTCTATCAAGTCTAGCAAGTTTGATTTTTGCCTCCTCTGTATCCCCGTGTCTTCTTCAAAGGGGGCCTCTGACAAAGGGAAGTCTGCCTCAGTAAAATTTGGCTCACCGAGATCACCAATGGGGTCCTCAGATAACGAGGCTCGATTGAACACTTCAAATTCGTACTCAGACAAAACTAGCTCAACGATTTCTTCTTCTTTCTCTGCTTTTTCTTCCCCTTCCTTTACCTCAGGACGAGGAAAAAGAACCCACTAAAGACACGCCCTCTACAACTGAAGCGCCCTTAGGGAGCAAGAAACCCTCAACTACAAGACTGATCCTACGGAGACTTGGATCATGGGCCTTGATTACACACTTCTGAGCTTGGAAAACATGAGAAATTGGTGTACATCCCAATATCAAATGAGCCGCCCGAAGTTGACCGTCGTCTTCATTTATGAACACTTCGGCTTTAAGAATTTTATCCAAGCCCTCCTTGTTGACCAAACTTAAATGTGGCTCAATGGTGCGTCTGTCCACAAAACCATGAAAAACAAAGGGTTAGCAGCCTAACAACACTAATCGTGACAAAGCAATAAACAAGCCCTACTCCTATCCCTAAAATCCCACCTGGTTCACCATCTTCCATCGGGCAAGGGATGCCATCAAGCCACTCCCTGAACACGATCAGAAAGTCCTTATTGAGCCCCTTGCTAGACTCTGGAAGACACTGTATGAGCCTAATTTCAGGCTTCCTTGTCTTCAGATAATACCCCTTCCCCTTTAGGTAATGAAGGCTGTAAACCTAATTCACATCGTGATGGGTCAACTGCAACCTCATTTTTTCGTTTAAGGCGTCCACACATCCTAATATTCTGAAGACGTTTAGGACGCACTGAGTGGGAGCTAGCCTAACGAACCTAATGTAATCCCTCATTACCGGCCCCAAAGGGATTCTCACGCCACCTTCTATAAAGGCGATCATAGGTATCACCACCTCACCCTCTTCCCTTCGAAAATGCCACTCACCATCCTTGCAATATCTCAGGCCCACGTTGGGTGGAATCCTGTAGTCAGCCTTAAACTTCTCCATATTTTCCTCAAACTCTACCAAATCCTTAAATCTACCCATCCCCAGGGAGAATCTAAAGAAGTTGAAAAAGAGAGGTGCAGGAAGAAAGATACAGAGAAAGGAAAGTAAAGAAAGTTTGAAAGGTTTGGAAGAACTTACAAGAATGAGGAAAGTGTCCTCGAATAGGCTTTTGAAGGGACACAAGTGAGCGAGAAGTATTGACAGGTTCAACGTATGTGCACAAGAGCTCTTAAATGCAAAAGTAATTTGGGCGAACTGATTTAAACGAGTATTTATACCCAAGTCTAAGTAGCAGTAGGAATTTTCCCGCTCATTAGTCAAAAAGGACCTCTCAGCCATTGGATCACCATCGCACCGTAGAACGTGGAGGGGACAGCCAGTCGCAGGAATTTAATGAGGGCGCGCCCCAAATGCCGAAGCGTTAGGAATGTGCCTTGGGCAGTTAAAAAGGCACTGAAGCCAGCAAAAGATAAACATGATAAGCCTACAATACTTCCGAAGACATCAGAATCCTCATTTCTGTCCGAGGATCCAGACAGCAGGATTTTGAGGGGCTATTGTGGGGTCATAAAGCCCAAAGATATGCATCCACCTTCTACAATGGGCCTGAAGTCCATGACGAGGCCCATAGTCGCACATGAGGAGGGCAATGGTAATCATGGCCGCCCAGGAAACTGTGCCGAGGACAACCCTGTCCTTGGCTAACAGAGGTCGAGGTTGATATAAAGAGACTTACCTACAAAAATAGTCTTCCAAAGTACCCCAAGGAAGAATATAAGTATAGTAAGCGAGCATTATGGAGCATGGCGGCAGAGCAATTCCAGGAAAAGTTGCAGCCTCCACATTAAATGCTCCACAACTAACACTCTGGCTGCATTAAATGTGGAAGTGATACCTGAGCAGTAGCTTTTCAGACTCACAGCTAACCTAAGAGCTTTGGGAGGAAGGTTAATGTGACAAAAATCAACAGCATGCATGTGTATGGTGGAGATGAAGGAGAAAAGTAGTATATAATGAAGAAGGAGCTCTGAGAAAAGAGGGGGAATTTTGGACCAGAGAAACATTGTAGTAACCTGAGCTAGTTTTGTAATCATTGCCACTATCAATCAAGAAATAAGAAGTGGAAGCTCCATGGACTAGTGCCAGGAATTGAATTACTTGCCTAAACCCATACATGTTTTACTTACTCATTCTTTAAATTATCTTCAGCTGTTGTTACACTCTTTAAAGCCCAATTCTTCTATCCACTCTCTATAAATTAATTGTAATGGGCCAGTTGGGCTTGAGTCCACTTATCCCCAGGGCAAAGTACTCAAATCCAGGCCCTACAATATATATATATATATAGACATAACGTTTCTCTACACAAATTATACAATTTTTTATTGAAAATTGTGAATTCATTTCAATTATACCATTTTTTTAATCCATTACCAAAAAAAAAAAAAAAAAGAAATGGTTTTAGAATTTCTCCCAAAAAAAAAAAAAAGTGTGAACAGGAAAGGGCATAAAGCACACGGTGGTGGTGAGAATGGATATTGGTAACATAGTGAATGGTATTGTATTACAACGCGAATATAGTTCTCACTAGCTCTCTCCAGGTGACACACATGCCGAGGTTTTGCCTGGAGCCCTGCAAACGAGAGACCTAACCCCACCTTCCACACACCCTCCCAAGCTTCCCAACATAGTGAATGGTACTTTTTTTTTTTTTTTTTGCTATCCAATACCAGTCAGCCCAAACCCACCTCCATGCTTTTCACCACACGCACCTATCGTTTTCCCTGTAGGTTCCATTGGGTGTTGGAATATCAGGCACGCGGGGACTTGTTCACTTGTTAAGTCACATGGGTAGGGTTAGGGAGTTAGAAAAGGGTCATGTTGGGTTTTGGACCCAAAAGTACTGCGTAAAGAGAAGCCTAGGAAAATCGAGTTTGGAACAAAAAGGCCTATCATGCTATATAGCAGAGAGAGAGAGAGAGAGAGAGAGAGAGGCGTCTAAATGGGTTATTCCCAACATTGTTTTTTCAAGGATGGTTGTTCTAGATCTAGGAATTTTTCACTTCTAGATAAAAATAATAATAATAATAAAAAATTGGCCACTACATTCTCCTTAAAGTCCTAACCCTAGGATTTTCTTTTCCAAATTATATTATTTACTTTCTCTGTCTCTGTTTGTATATCTTCTATTTTCTTTTGAAATGTTCTAAAATATTGTCATATTTCTAAATATAAAAGTTATTAATTTACTAAAATTTCTATTATACCCTTACTTTTTTTCAAAATTATTTGAAGAGAAAACTAACAAAATAGAACAAAAAATCAATCTAATTGGGGCACCTTTTTAATTGCCTCATTAAGAATAACTCTTTTTTAAAAAACCTAATAAATTTATTTAAGAGTAGTTTTGTAAACTTATACATTTTTATAAAGTAGACAAAATAATAAATGTTGTTTTCTTAAAAAGTTTAACTTTTCAAACAAGACAAACAAATTGAGACGGGGAGAATATTTATTTATTTACTAAAACAAAGGGATTGGGATTTTACCTCGTGTTTGTAGGAAAAATGTATAAGTTTATTAAACTACCGTTAAATAAATTTATCAATTTTTTTAAAAAGATTTATTTTTAGCAAGGCAACTAAAAATGTGCCCTAATTAAATTAATTTTTTTTAATATTAGTTAGTTTTCTTTTTAAATAGCTTTGAAAATAAAGTAGGGATATAATAGGAACATTAGTAAACTAATAATTTTTATTTTTAAAAACAAGAAAATATTTTTACTTTTAAAAACATAATAATATTTTGGGATGTCCACAAATAGAATAAATGACAAAAAAACTAGAACGGACAATAATAAAAAGAAAAGAAATGGAAATCTACCATGACCTGAGATTGAGAAATTTACCAACTCTCACCGAAGGGTCATGTCACTATCTCTATGTTAGCATAGGGTTCTGCCTCTAAAGGGCTAGGAGCGTAGGACAAGCCTTGAGTCACATGATTGATACCAAGACTGCTGGTATTACATTGTCTATGGCGGCAATACGCACACAGTGAAATTTTAGATATATAAACAACCAAAATGGCCAAATACCACTTTTTTTTGAAATTTTTAGCAAAAAAACACTGTTTCGGAAATAAATAGCAAAGTACCACTTTTTCTAGAACTCGAGATTCAGAAACTTGAGTTCCTCATCAATTCTGCCACTGCGGCACTGTTGAGCTGGAATTTGTTCTACTAAAAAAAATTATGTGGTACTCGAGCTTGGTAAAATTGAGTTCCATGCAACACAATACTCGAGTATACCAAGCTTGAGTATGTTTTTTAAATAAAATGTAGATAAAAAAATTTACACGATACTCGAGTTTACCAAACTTGAGTACAGTTTAATTTTTTTTTTTTTTTTGGGATAATCAACAAATAAACATAAAGGTAAAAATAAGTGGCTTTTTTATGCTTTTATTTATTAATACGGAAGCATTGTAAAATACAGAGATTTTAATTTCAAAATATGAATTTAATTTCTACATTAATTAAAATTGTTTGTTGTTTTCTCATAAAAATTGTTCACTATTTTCTATATAAACTATTTCTACGATTTTGCATAAAATTATTTTCTGTTCAGCATTATTTAAGAAATTGTTCGCTCTCTTTTCTGCATAAATTATTTTCTGTTTACTGTTTAAAAAATTGTTCATTATTTTCTCATAAAACACCTAGTGAAATCGTGTTTTCTAAATTTAAACGCCAAATCTGAATGCTTTTTCATGTTTGAATTTCACAATAATCGAATATATTTTTCTGCATTGATAAAATCTGTTTTTACATTAATAAAATTTGCTCTCTGCACATCATATTTACTGTATATTCAAATCTACTTACTGCATTCATAAAATCTGCTTTTTGCATTAATTAAAACTATTCACTATTTTCTTATAAAAATTGTTCACTGTTTTCTCCATAAAATTATTTTCTGTTCAACATTATTTAAAAAATTGTTCACTCTCTTTTATGCGTATATTATTTTCTGTTTACTATTTAAAAAATTGTTCGCTGTTTTCTCATAAAACACCTAGTGAAATCGTGTTTTCTAAATTTAAAAGTCAAATCTGAATGCTTTTTCATGTTTAGATTTCACAATAATCGAATTTGTTTTTCTGCATTGATAAAATCTATTTCTACGTTAATAAAATTTGCTCTCTACACATCATGTTTACTATATATTCGAAGTTGCTTACCGCATTCATAAAATCTATTTTTTGCATTAATTAAAACTGTTCACTGTTTTGTCATAAAAAATTTTCATTGTTTTCTGCATAAACTGTTTTTAGCATTGGTGCAATTATTGCGCTTAAATGATTTTTGTGTTTTTTTAAATATATAACCATATGAATAATGGACAAGCTCCATGAAAGAAAAATGAATGATTCGTATAAATCACCTAATGGTAAATGCCTCGAAAAATTCAAATTTGTAAAAAAGTTCGAATTAGTTGAATGTAGAACTATTCATTAAGTAAAACTGTTTTCTGCATTAAGTAAAACTGTTAACTGTTTTCTCATGAAAATTGTTCACTATTTTCTGAATAAACTATTTCTAGTATTCTACATAAAATTATTTTCCATTCAGCATTATTTAAAAAATTGTTCACTCTCTTTTCTGTGTAAATTATTCTCTATTCACTATTTAAAAATTGTTCACTATTTTCTCATAAAACACCTAGCGAAATTGTGTTTTCTAAATTTAAAAGCAAAATCTGAATATTTTTTCATGTTTAAATTTCACAATGATCGAATTTGTTTTTCTGCATTGATAAAATCTGTTTCTACGTTAATAAAATTTGTTCTCTACACATCATGTTTACTGTATATTCGAAGATGCTTACCGAATTCATAAAATCCGTTTATTGCATTAATTAAAATTGTTCACTATTTTCTCATAAAAATTGTTCACTGTTTTCTGCATAAACTGTTTTTAGCATTGGCGCAGTTATTGCACTTAAATGGTTTTTGTGTTTTTTTTAAATATGTAACCATATGAATAATGGACAAACTCCATGAAAGAAAATGAATGATTCGTATAAATCACCTAATGGTAAATGCCTCAAAAATTTTGAATTTGTAAAAAAGTTCGAATTAGTTGAATGTAGAAATTTGAGAAAAATCGATAGAAAATCAATGAATGTACCAAATCGTGAAGGTGTACATAAGACATACAGATAGTCTAGACTTATTGAGAAATTTGATTTCATTGAAAGTACAAAATAATGAAAATTCAATGGAAAAGTGTGTACATTACATGTATAGATCGTATGAATTTGTTTAAAAATTTTGAATTCGTTAAATGTACAAAACTGTGAAAACTCAAGAAAAAATTGTGTACATTAGATGTACAGATAGTACGAATTTGTTAAAAAATTTGAATTCGTTGAGTGTGTAAAATCGTGAAAATTCAAATGAAAATTGAAGAACATACCAAATTGAGTAAACTTAATGGAAAATTAATTACATTAGATATACAGATCCTCCAAATTTGAAGTCGTCAAATGTACAAAATTGTGAAAATTCAATTTAAAACTATGTACTAATGTACTAATCATCTTAATTTGATGAAAATTTCAAAATTGTTGAACATACAAAATTGTGAAATCTTAAGGGAAAATCGAAATTGTTGAATGTACTAAATCGTAAAAATTCAATGGAAAATTGTGTACATTAGATGTACAAATATTCTGGACTTGTTGAGAAATTTGATTTCGTTGACAGTACAAAATTGTGAAAATTCAAGAGAAAATTGTGTACATTAGATGTACAGATCGTTCGAATTTGTTGATTGTATAAAATCTTGAAAGTACAAAATAAAATTGTGAAAATTAAATGGACAGATAGTCTGAATTAGTTGAAAAGTTTGAATTCGTTAAATGTACAAAATCGTGAAAATTAAATAGAAAACTGTGTACTAATGTATTGATCATCCGAATTTGTTGAAAAATTTGAAATCGTTGAATGAACAAAATCGTGTAAACTCAACAGTTAATGAACAGTTAATCTTTAGATTTGCAAAAATTGAATGTACATAATCATCAGTTGTCAGACATTAACAACAACATTTTGTATTGCATAGAACGTGCAGACATTAACAACAACGACTATAGTTGGCGTCTACGTAAATTATTTTCTGTTCACTATTTAAAAAATTGTTCGTTGTTTTCTCATAAAACACCTAGTGAAATTGTCACGACCCAAACCTGTACTTCAGGATTTAGAGCGTGACCGGCATGTTAATATCAAGTTTATCTCAATACTAACACGAACCAACTTAAACTGAAGGGACCTATTCAGAATTTGTTTCCTGGATACCTGCTTATTTTCTTCCATAAAAACCATAATATACAAAATGATGAAAACCCTGAAATTTCATTCCGTTTAAACTTGGAAGATTACCACCTGGCTGAAACTTAGGGTATTCATGTAAATATTACATAGCTAAAAGTTTAGCAAAATTCTTATTACAAACCTAACCCCAAAGACATACAACCGGGGTTCAAAACAAACTAAGATACTGAATTACATATGTGCTCAAGAATCAAGTACATCTTGATTCTTCCTTTACAACAAAAGAGCTAAAATACTATACAATAAAAAAACTCTACATTCTAACAAACGAGGAAACACGGAATCCTTGCCACCTCTAATACTCTCGCTGCTTCCAGGAAGGACCTGTGCACTGAAATATAATAGGGTGAGCTGCGAAGCCCAGTAAGGTTATTAAGCTCCATGGGCCTTTAATAAGAATGCATGTAAAACAAATATTTTATGGATATGCCAACTTTGATAAAATAGCCTTCCTACTGTTCATATTGGTCTTGAAATAATTTATGAACATTTCAGATGAAAATACTTCCTTTTCCTTTTATATAATAATAATAAAAGGACTTAATAAGGAACGTAAACATAATCTAGTAATCTTATCTTTGAATAGGCTGTAAATACTTTATCATAACTTCTCGTTAGACTTATCATCATAATTTTCTCATAATTTCCAAATAAGCTTAATAGTTCATATATAGTACATATGAGTTAATCCAATTGTAAGTCTGTCACAACTTTGGGAGGCTTCCAGCACGGAGTGCCAGGCATCTAGCATTCCCCACAATGCTAGGTCATTCCGGAATAATATCATAGTACATATCTTCCAACCATGGGGGTAGGTTGGCTTCCCCCAAGTTGGTCGTAACCAACAAGGGCGGGTACAGCAGAGCCAGTCCCACTTATAATGGCCAATCAGAATTTCCATGGAAATGCCAGTACCATAACCCCTACTGGCTGAGTTCAGAGCATAACAATGGAATAACGGAAAACTATATTTTTCTGATAACTTGGCTTTTACATAAACATTTCACAGCAGTAGCATATCCACTTCATTCTTACATATTGTGTTCGTGATCTAAATAATAGCATCAATATGCTAAAATTATTATGTATATAAGATTGAACAACTCACGAACACATATTTTACTTAACTCATGCTATACGTAATATCTCCAAATAAAACTTTAATGCATAATACTTTTCTAAAAATATTTATACTTATCAAAAGCACATGTCACAAATCCCTTACCTGAAAGCCGAAGACGCGAGAGATTGTACAAGAGAAGCTCAAGTGTCCGTGTTCTCGTCCTCGTCACCTAAATGAAAAACCAAAACTTATTACTGACCAACTCTTCCTAATATATAAACTTATACTTCAAACACAACCTAACCCTCAAACTCGAGAAGACCTTAATTCCCATCACATAAAGTTCCCTCAAACACATAATACAATCATTAAACACGTTATGCATCCAAACCATATCTAAATCAGGGCATAAAATTTATATGTAATCGAAACATACCAAAGGATGAGCCTATTAAATTATAGCTCAAAACATTCACCCTAGCTTGAGAATTAAATCTACAAAGTCAGAGTTATCCTACCCTGTGTACTGCTCATTACAGCAGCAAAAGCCCCATTTGTAAAATACGAATGGGCTGATCAAAAACATCCAAAAATCATGAAATTTTACACAACTACTCCTCTGTATGTCCATTATATACCATAATAATTTCGGAGTCAAAACATCAACCCATGATTTATTAAAAATCATACAATTCAACATGTTCAAATCTGTCCTGGCAGAAACTCATGCAACTTAGAATTTACACCATTATTTTTATACTCATCCAAATACTGTGAGACCACTTCCATAACAACCCTACATGTCTTAGGGTTCATAAAAACTACTCCTAGCATCCTAATTCACAAAACATGATTTAATACAGAATTTTCTTTTTGTAAACATCAAATCTGTCACAGGGACAGCTTCAGTGCATGTTCTTTCTAAAATCATCAACAAATAGCAATTGGCCTTAATTTCATTTGGGTATTTTTATACCTATACAATACATATTAAAAAAAAACTAATAAGCATCCAATAGCTCATAACACCATCACTCTTTAAACTTACAAAAACAGAATCACAAGTTCAGTCTCACAAAACAGAACAGAGGATAAAGAATGAAAATAAACAAACAATCATACTTTTCCAAGTACACAAAATCAGATGAGCTTTAACTTACTTACCCACACACTTTGAAGATGAAACCTTAGTGTTTAGGCTCTTAATTTGTTCTTAGAGAGATGTTTATGATTTTTGGTGTGAGAGTGAGGGAGAGGAGTTGCCGAGAGCAAAAGGGAATGAACAAAAAGAACAAGAGAAATGAACCTAGAAGCTGTTCTGGAGCAGCAAAATAAGGATAAGAACATTGACTTTGGGGGGGGGGGGGGTGGGATACGTGTGATGCTAGGCTAGAATATATCACACCCACTTTTCTTCAACTTTTCTTGCATTCACACTTACATTTTTCTGATTTGTGTGTGTGTACCCGTGAAAAATACAGGAGAATAACTTCTTGGATGTTCTAATTGCTTGAGAAAAGTCAAGGAAGGTGGCTCTTGGTGAATTGCATGGCCGGCCAAGCCTTGGCCTTTTGGTTTGTCAACTTGCATGTTGCTTTAGTATTAGTTGTTTTGAATTCTCATTGGTTGCATGTGAATTGAATTTCCACTATCACATGCCATGCATCATATATCTAATTAAAATTCCAACCATGCATCATACTAAGTATATGTTTATAATACAACTAGCTATTTCAATTATTTATAATATGTACAAAATCAAAGCTTCATGCACCTAAAAGTAATTAAAATAATAACATGCATATAAACCATAAAATTAAATATGCAATTAAGTTGGGGTGTTACAGAAATTGTGTTTTCTAAATTTAAAAGTCAAATCTGAATGCTTTTTCATGTTTAAACTTCACAATAATCGAATTGGTTTTTCTACATTAATAAAATTTGCTCTCTGGACATCATGTTTACTGTATATTCGAATCTGTTTACTACATTCATAAAATCTATTTTTTGCATTAAGTAAAACTGTCCAGACAAATCAAGATTGTCCAGACAAATACAGACAGATGTTCAAAAGTTACTACTATTTACTAGCATGCGTAAAAAGAGATCTAATAGATTCCTGAGATTTGAAAGATTCCCAGACAGATGCAGACGGACTATTACTAGTTTCTCTTTTCATATTTCATACTCCATTTTAACCTTATTTTGAATATATCTATTTTGCTATTTACTTCTTTATTATCTATTTTATCATTATTTATGCTACCATATTACTGTTGTGCTTTCTCCTGGATAGTCATTGGTGTTAGAGCATCTAGATCATAAAACACCTAATGAACATTGAATAATTTATGCAGAAAAAACAGTGAACAATTTGTCAAATAATGCTGAAGAGAAAATACTTTTATGCAGAATGCTAAAAATAGTTTATGCAAAAAACAGTGAAAATTTTTTATGAGAAAATAGTGAACAGTTTTAATTAATGCAGAAAATAGATTTTATGAATGTAGTAAGAAAATTTGAATATACAGTAAACATGATGTACATAGAGCAAATTTTATTAATGCAGAAAAACCAATTCGATTATTGTGAAATTTAAACATGAAAAAACATTCAGATTTGGCTTTTAAATTTAGAAAACATGATTTCACTAGGTGTTTTATGAGAAAACACGAACAATTTTTTAAATAGTGAACAAAAAATAATTTACACAGACGCCAACTATAGTCATATGAACCACATGCAAAAAACAGTTTGAATTAATGCAGAAAACAGATTTTATGAATGCAGTAAACAGTTTGGGCGTGTGATTTTTACACCTCATTGTAATTTCCTTTATTCTTTCATTGGATTGCAGAATTGCCGCATAATACATAACATAAGCGCGTTTAGGGCTCATTACTCAATCTCATCAACTATTGTTTGACAAATCCTCTTCTTTCTCCTCAGTCTCATTAAATGCAGAACTCCCTCTGGCCTTTCACTAATTCGCTTCATGGTCGATTCAAGCCTTTACACAGCCAAATTATTGTCCAACCTCCTGCCAGCGTCAGACCCCTGAAGGTCTTCAGTTTTTTTTTTTTTTTTTTACAAGATATATTTTTTATGGTGGAATGCTTGAAATGAATAACAGAAACCAGTAGGCTGTAATAGGTCTTCATTGCATGAGAAGAGAATAGAAGCAACCCCATATCCTTAAAGTGTTCAGCAATGTGCTAAGGTATAATATATAATCATTTTTTTTTTTTTTTTTGGTTATGTGATAACAAAATTATGATTTTAATTATCAAATATAAAAGTTGAATGCTTCTATTAACTATGTATGATGGCTTAGATTGATTTTATTTGATATGCATTATTTTGTTTAAAGGGTAGTATTTGTAGTTTTTTTGGGGGGGGGGGGGGGGGGTGTGGGAATAGAGAGATATTGTTACTAGAAAAAAAGGTCTCTGTTTCCCCATAACTTATAATATTCTACTGTAGGAGTAGCTATCACAATTAGATTGCAAAACTAATTTATTACTAGTGCTGGGTATGAGTAGATGGAACCCACTACCTGCTATATGATTTAAAGTATACTGGACTGTTCATTTTCTGTAAAATACTGATGTTGTTGGTTTAGGAATTGTTATAAAGGGTAGCTTTGTGCAAATAATTGTAGGTCCTTGTAAAAAAAAATTAGGGCTGTTATTAGTTGTGTCCTAATTTGATCTTAATGTTGGCATTTTTTATGTTATTTTTGAAATAGAGTTTAGCAAGTCATCTTTAGTGATCTGGAGCTCCTCAGGCAAGTTGCTAAGCAATTTGCAAGTACTTTCAACTCAGAGCAGACCCATAATTTGATTGTTAGGCTGCAGTAAAATGTCATAAGAACTAAACCATTGAAAAATATTGTTTTGTTCTTTTCAAATTAGTTGAGCAAGTCCATCCCTTCCTACTAAAATACACTAGGCAATTTATGTGTTTGTCGCAATTTGAGCTATTTTATGTTTTAGAAACTATATTTGTCTATACTTTGAACATAGTGAAATAATGGATTTGATAAACAATTTAATAAGGTGATTTGCATTATGATGGAAATGCGCAATTCTATGTTAAATATAGTTTTTCTTATGTTCTTTATATTTTCCCTATTTACATGTATTGTGGTTTACTTCCAACAATTTTATTCTTTGATTGTAAACATTAGAAAGCAAGGTAAATGTGTTTCATTTATTTTCTCTTTTGTGTATATTATTCACATATTTCAATTAGGTAGTCAAAAGTAATTTGGTTGGTATTAAAGGTATTGTTCTTTAGTGCCAAATATTTGTTTGAATTGGAAGCCTTAAGGAAAAAATTTCATGAACAAGGAACCCTCATTTTTTTGGTATATTTTTTGTTCAGCTGGCCCTTAATGTCATATGGCTTGATCTTAATGAAAGATTTTTATCAAGACAAAGTAACTGGGGTTTCTGTACAGCTGTTTATCTCTGAGTTGTGGACTTCTTTCATTGTAATTTTGGATGGTTCTAGCTTCATGTTGAATGAAATTTCTTGAATTTTCGGCAATCCTTGATGGATTTTGCTTAATGAAAAATTATTTGTCTCATATATGTAGTCAACTACAACTATCATAGCCATTGCTCTTGCACATGGAGGGGTAATTCCATATGACTTAATTTCTTTTTTTTTTTTTTTAATTTTATCTATCTTTTATAGCAAGGTTAGCAATCTATCATTGACCCAAAAAAAAAGAAATAAATATGACTCAACTCTCAAGGCTTACTTTGTCTTGAAGATTTTCAAAATTTTTTTAAATGTATATGATATATGCTTACATTAATGATTTTTTTCATATAGCAGATAATCTATTTGTGTCTTTTTAAGACATTTCAATGAGTAATATAATATTTTTGTCTTGGTTTGTATCAAATTGTAATTTATAGGTTTTAATTTTCTGTTTTCAGTTAGGCTATAGCTGTTGATTTGCAGATAATTTTTGTTTTCAGCAAATATTTTTGTTTTGGTCAGAATTACTTAGGTTTTTCAAGTTAGAATGAGTTTTGAGAAGGACAAGGATGTGTAAACTCAACAAGCAATGTGAGAAAGGCAACATGAACTTGTGACTAAGAAGACATATGCTAGGTACATGAAACTTTTCCTTCTTTTGATTTTAATTGGGTATTTGTTTTTGGGCTCCTTATTTTGAATTATGGTAGGGTAAATTGATGTTTGTCATGTTTCATTTGTTGTTGGTTTTTTTTTTTTTTTTTTTTTTTTTTTTTGTGTGTCTGGATTTTTGTTGCCTAGAATGTTACTTTTATATTGATAAAATATCTCAAAGTGCAAATTGGGTTTTCATAATTGGATATTTAGTTGCACTTATTACTACAAGGCTGAATGGATTCCTCCATGACTAGTGGTCACATGATGTAAACCAACTTTGAACTTATAAATCCATTCCTATTCAAGAATTATAGTAGCATAAGCATAGTGATGAACTTATTTTCATTCACAATGTTGAAATTGTCAATTTGAAAGAAGCAGACAAGAAGAATTTATTACATCATAAGAAGCTATACTTGGTTCTTGATTTAGATCATACGTTGCTAAATTCTATTGAGTTTACGGATATGACATCAGAATAAGATATTTAAAGAAACAAACAGATTTTTTGCAAGGTATTTCTGTTACCTTTATATTTGATTACTTTAGTGTGCTTAGCATTTTGTATATCATTGTTTTCAAGTATCATGGTGACATTGCTTCTTTGTTCGCTATTGTAACATCGTCATTTTGTAGAACTTTTAGAAGTCAACATGAATGATTATAGTTAGATTCTGAATCAATAGTTCTGAATATGTTGATGAAAGTTTTATTTGAGTGATTTCAATTTGTCAATGGAATGTTTTTTTAAGTAAAAAAAAGAAGTAATGTAGGATGGTCTATCATCCTAATATGATGCCACTCAATTTTATTTGGTAGTTTATACTTTAGAGCTCATTCATGATAATGTCTGTTGAGGTCCAAAATTTCACAACAAAGCCCATTCTATAAAAAATAAAGAAGGCCCAATTCGTGCAACAAGAAGAATCGACATCAAAGCCCTATGTATATTCAGATTTCCAACAAAAAAGGCCATTAAAAAGTCCAGCAAAATCCAGTGAAAGAATTGGGCCGGGATCCCCAGAGGCTCGAGATTCTCGGGACGTGCAGCACAGTTAAAGTGGGATTGAGACAGCTCAAAAGGAGTACCACGAAATACAAGAAATGAAGAACAAATATGTCCCCCTCAAGCACCTAGTGGTGCAGCAAAGAATCAGAAAGCTTGGAGAGTGACAATTCATAAACAAAAGTCTAGTACCCCGAGGAACCCAAAATGAAGAACTATAAAGGGAAGTGGCTGGGAAAACCTTCAACCTAGCAGGAATGGATTCTGCTCACTTGGGAAAAATGACAATAAGGAGGACAACCAAAAAGCTAAGTCTAAGAGGTAAACGGCCTTGAAAGAAAAGAGGGTAAAATGTTAGCTATCCAAAATGGAAAGTCAGTAAGTGGTTTTAGGAAAGCAGGACTAAAAGATGAAAACTATCAGAAACAGAGAAAGAATCTACGGTCAGAATGGTTGGCATAACAGGGGCTCTGGTACCCAAGGAGCCGAGGAGGGAGAATCAATGGTATCCAAACCCTAAAATGACACTATAAAAAGGGGGAAGCAGCCAACATTAAGGGGCATTATGCAGAATAAAAAATCACAACAAAATTATGCAGAAAACTCTGTCAAGATTCAAAGAAAGTAGGGAAAATAGCTCCCGGTATCCCAAAACAACCACTATAGAAAGTACTTGGATTCAAAGGGATTCAAACTTTGCAAGTCTTAAAGGCTTAGATAGCCATCTAAGTCTGTAATTTTTGAGCTTATTTGGACCTTGTATCACATCTTAGTGAGCATATTGTAATCCACAATT
This sequence comes from Quercus gilva, assembly GCA_023621385.1. Lineage (NCBI taxonomy): Eukaryota > Viridiplantae > Streptophyta > Magnoliopsida > Fagales > Fagaceae > Quercus > Quercus gilva. The sequence goes on along the minus strand of CM042473.1, from coordinate 65,464,008 downwards.
TAAGAAAAATAATGAAATACCGCATATTGATTTGAGGATCTCTAACAATTATTTGGTGTATTTCTTTATTACATTGTCTTCCTTTATTGTTTCTTGCTAAAATCCTTCTCACCTAACTATCTTGGAAGGCAAAGCCCAAGTAACGCCACTTGGACTTGAGTTCCAAATCCCGCAAGTCTTGTGCAAAAGTACTGAGTCTATAAGAATTAGAGCCAGGATCCTCGTGGCTGAATCATTCTCATGAAATTCATTTACATCTATGTATATGTATTAAAATGTATATCCTAATCTAAGAAACTAACAATTATTTGAAGATATGTGTATTGTATAGTGTGTTTTATGTAGCACCTATAGAGGTAAAGGGAAAGGACATAACTCTATTGCATAATAAACATGGAGAAAGATCATATAGTTCAAAGAACCAGCATTCTGGGCTCTTTCAAGCCTAGTACGCCTCGGGATCCCACGATAGTACGCCCTGGGGTACCAAATGAAGGAACTTTTTTTAATGTTTATACAATAAAAGATAAGCCTTAAATATTCTATTTCAATCTCTTTTTCATTGAGAATATTATGAATACTTGTTTTACTTATTTTGTAAGCGAAAATGGTCATTTTATGACACTAAAACACTTATAATAGTATTTTATTGCTTAGGAGGAATCGCATTTTTGCCTTGAGGAGATTTATGTGACTTGCGCACAACTTGATTCGTAATCAGCCCCCATTTAGTTGCAGTGAACCAAGCCCAGTCCACCAAACAACAAATATTTGGCCCAGGATCCTTGCTTTTCTACTTGGGCCTGTGTGCTAGAAAAAAAGCACTCTCACAATGTCTTTCTAATCATGACTGAGGTTATGCATTTACAAGTTTCCAATTATTTGAAGAATGTAGTAGTTTCATTCTCAAAGATTCTTGCTGCATTATATTGAACTGGACCTATTTGTGTTTTGAAATTAACTTGAACTCTTATTAAAAACATGGTTTTGTATCTACTCTATGTGAAACACTATAAAGAAGTAAACTTTAACCTTTAGTTTTAAATTATTAATTTAAAAAAAAAATTTCATTCACTTTGATTTCTTTGTAGTCAAACTAAGAAGGGTGAAGGAATTTTTTTCTTAAAAAAAAAAAAGGAAAAAGGCTTACGGATTTTATGAGATGTATACATGTTGATTGTGATTTTTATGTTGTAGAATAATGAAAAGAACTATGAAGGGAAAAGGACTTCGTTTAGGAGACACTTGAAATAGGAAAGAAGCCTAAAGGTTGCTTCTAATATTGTTGCACTTGGATGATTCGAAAGTTATGTAGATGTGTGCTTATACATTATATGTGATGTTTTGTTTGGCAAAATTTACATTTTTGTGCTTCTTCAATAAATGATTTTATTTTTTTGGAGTTATGTGTATATGTGTAATTGTTATTTATCTTAATTCTTACCTATCATAAACATATCATCTATCCTGATACTAGAATATCCAGATGAAGGATTTCACTTGATCCATTGAGACCAAATTTGAACATGCAAGTGATTCTGCTACCAATAAAAAGCTGGATAGTTCATAATGTGTGGTTGATTCTTTTACCCAATTTTGTAGTCTAACTTGCAAATGATTCTAATCGTAAAGCTGGACAGTTTGTAACTTGCTTTGGATCCAACGATTTTATGTATTATACAATATATATATATATATATTGGAGTTGGTCTCATTTTTAGCAAAACTTCCAAAGTGAATTTTAGGCGAGGACATTTTGTTTTGCATCAAACATGTCTACACTAGGGGCATTGGCCCATTGGTTTTGGAATGCAAGCATGTCATCAATCTTCTGTGCAAGCATATCTAAACTAGGTCTCTACTTATTCATTTGAATATGAGGGTAATATTTACTATTGACTATTAGGGTTTGTGCACTTTCTCTAACTATGCAGGTAGCCTATATACTGATGGTTATGCATGAAGGATGTTTACCGTTAGGGTTTGTGCACTTTCTCTAACTATGCAGGGTTTGTGCACTTTTTCGAGGCATTTACCGTTAGGTGATTTATACGAATCATTCATTTTTCTTTCATAGAGTTTGTCCATTATTCATATGGTTACATATTTAAAAAAACACAAAAACCATTTAAGTGCAATAACTGCGCCAATGCTAAAAATAGTTTATGCAGAAAACAGCGAATAATTTTTATGAGAAAACAGTGAACAGTTTTAATTAATGCAAAAAACAAATTTTATGAATGCGGTAAGCAGCTTCGAATATATAGTAAACATGATGTGTAGAGAGCAAATTTTTTTAACATAGAAACAAATTTTATCAATGTAGAAAAACAAATTCGATTATTGTGAAATTTAAACTTGAAAAAGCATTCAGATTTGGCTTTTAAATTTAGAAAACACAAATTCAATAGGTGTTTTATAAGAAAACAGCGAACAATTTTTTAAATAGTGAACAGAAAATAATATACGCATTGTTAGGACACATGTGTTTTCACTTGCTAAGAACATATGTCACTTATTTATGTAAATTGGCAAATCCTTTGACAAAACGCACTCTACTTGCAATTGGGTAGTTCTAGGTGTTTTTAATACTTCAAGAAATAAGGTTTCAAGATCAAGTGTTGAAGTCATCAAGTCTATCCAAGAAAAATAAGCTGAAGTGCAAAATCATTAAAGCTCGACACCTTCTAGATAGCTCCTTGACACCTGCTATCTGTCGAGATTTATAAAATTAGATTTTCTGATTTGATTTCTTGGGATCTGTGAATGTGTCTTTGGGCCTTCTTTTCTCGTAATCCTAGACATATAAAAAGATTATTTTAAGAGCCATCAAAGAGTACACAAGTTGCAAAAGCATTGAGAAAACTCTGTTCAAGCAATTTGTAATCAAAGACGAAGTTCTTGACCTAGTTCATCTTCTCTGAAGAAGTTGCTGTGTATTTGCACTAAAGGGTTTTGTGACCAAGAATCTTCTTGATCTTCATCGTGTAGGATGAACTGAAGAACTTTGCAACCAACCTCTCCTTCTAAGTTGGTGTTTGAAGTCGCGTACTAGGATCCGCGTATTAGTTAGTCACGTACTTGGGAGCCGTGCATCAAAAGGGAGAACTGTCACTACAGATCAAGTCCAATTGGGTATTGAGGTAAGGGTTCAACTGTAGGTTGGTAAGGTACTTGGGATTCCTTTAGGGTTTTTGCCGTTAGGGTTTTCCCCATTCGTAAACAAATCACCGTGTCATTTAATTTTCACTGCATATTTAGTTATTTAGTGATTTGTTTATGCTTCCATGCAATTGCATAATAAATTGATTAATTAATAACTTGGCTAATTAATTAATTGGTTTAATCACAAGAGGTCATTCAGTTTGTGGCATATCAAGTGGTATCAGAGCAGGCACACTCTGATTAGAGTTTAATCTTTGCTATGTTTAATCCATTGACCCCTGTTTGTCATGGATAGAGGACAGTCGTTAATTATACCTCCTTTATTTGATGGGACTAACTATGCATACTAGAAAGTACACATGGGAGCTTTCTTGCAGTCTTTAGATGAGAAGGTGTGGCAAGCTATAGAGATTGGTTGGACCAAGCCAAAAGAAGAGCCGGCCGATTGGGATGAAGCCAAGATCAAGGCGGCAAATTTCAACAGCAGAGCGTTGAATGCCCTATTTAGCACAGTCACCAATGTGGAGTTCAAGAAGATATCCTCTACTGAAACTGCAAAGGAACTATGGACCATCCTCCAGACAACCTATGAAGGTACAACGGCTGTCAAGGATTCAAAGCTTCAAAGGCTCACTACAAGCTTTGAAGAAATAAAGATAGAGGAGGATGAGTCGTTTGATGAGTTCTATGCCAAGCTTAAGGACATAGTGAACTCAGTCTTCAATCTTGGGGAAACCATCCCTGAACCCAAGGTTGTAAGGAAGGTGCTCAGATCTCTACCTGAGAGATTCCATGCCAAGATTACGGCGATAGAAGAATCAAAGGATATTGACAAAATTCCTTTGACTAAGCTGGTTGGAAACTTGCAGACCTACGAGCTAAGATGATGAAGTCGAGAAATTCACCAGTGAGCTACACGATACCTACGCACTCGAATGTGAACCTGCACAAGACAAAAAAGAAAAACCTAACAAAGAGCACCGGCGTGGTGTCGGCCGAATACCCTCCGAAGGTTAAGTCAGAAATCTTCTTACAACTCTAGAGTGCTAGAGAGGGTAAATTATGCGTACCTCGATTTGTGAGGGTATTGGGGCTTTTATAGTAGTAGAGGGTGGACCTCTCTTCCTTGGAGTAGAAGTCTTTTCCTTATAGAAGTCCTTATAAGCGTAGATTGCAGAATCCTTTCCTTATAGGACTCTATGAAGTGTGTTACAAGTAAACCAAGGGCTTTTCTGCCTTCCTCATGGGCCTCGAACCCGCTGATACTTCATACTGGACTCCTTTCCATAGATTTGACAGATAATGGGCCCGTCCTCTATTGGACCACAGCAGATAACCGTCAGGCCCATCTTAAGCCCAAATTAATCCTCTTCAGTTGCCCCTTCACCCTATGGATCCGTCATACTTTAGTGGAGGGAAACATTGGGTGACGGTAATCATTAACGAGGGTGACGGTTGAGAGGCCTGTGGGTCGTCGACTCCAAGTCGTTAAGGTTGACGTCTCCAAGGTACACCGTTCAGTAATTGGTGCTGCTGACAAGATCTGGAAAGCATTAATGGTGTGTAACACGCGTCACACTTCTACTGGCCATTGTATGAGATCGAAGTGTTGCTTCATCTTCCGTGCACCTCTCCTATAAATATTGCCCCCTTCTCCTTTCATTTTTCTATTTCATGAAGAAGCACATTGTCAGAGAGAGACCGTTGCATCTGTCAGAGACCAGCCTGTCCAGTTACTGCAACCGTCACGGACACTTTCATCCATCTACTTATAACTGGTAAGCCATTTCCAACCGCCTATATTTCATTCCTCGTTTTTAAACTTCACTATGAAAAACAATTCCTTTTCTTTTCCCGTCATATTTTCCATCATCCGTCATAGCCTTAGGTTTTGTCATTACATGTAGGAAATGTCTAGTGCGTCGAGTAACCAATCTGTTGTTTGCGACGAAGCGAATTATGAAAAGGTGTATCCGTCAGGTCACAAAGACCAAGACGATCTGAGCGAGGATAGGAGTCCGTCTGCATCTTCCCCGTCCTCAACAAATGAGGATATGGAGATCGTAGAAATAGTTGAAGAACCAGTAGAAGGAATTAGATCCGTCGTGGGTGCGGACGGACTTAGGCAGTTCGTCATGCTTCCAGAGTGGACGGTAAACGCCTTCACTTCAACCATCAAGGAGCCACATTTCAACACAATTAGAGACAACTACCAAATTCCTGACCATATTCCCATCCGTCTACCCTACTCGTCAGAAAAATGCTACTACCAGGGGGTAAACGGTGTCGGTATATATGAGCAGGTGCTCAAGGCTGGCCTTAGATTCCCATTGAGTTCACTCCATCGTGAACTTTTACAGTATTTGGGATTGTCCGTCAGCCAAATATCCCCAAACACCTGGAGAGTTTTTATCGCAATGGAGGTACTGTATGGAGCCATGTCCAGACGAAATAGACAAGTCACGAGGAATGTATAGCTTCGTCCCAAGGAGTTCCGTCCTAAAGGTTACTTTTTAGACTCCAGATTCAAATAAGGACTGGAAGAGCCGTTATTTCTTCTTAGAAGGAGATGGTTGGATGTGCCGTCCTGGGGAGACGAATCACATGCCCGTTGATACTACGTGGGGCATTTTAGATGAGTCTGGTATACTTCGTCATATGAAAACAGCTTGTTTCATTCAATTTATTGATTTTCATAAGAATTTAACGTCTGTCTACTCTTTCTTTTCCAGTCCGTCAGCGCCCACAGATAGAACTCAAAGAATTCAGTTTTTTGGAAATTTTTTTAAAAAAGTCCACGTCGGAGGAGAGGACCTGGGCTAAGCTCGTCACACTCGACACCATTTATTGGTATTATGACAGACTTGAACCTTCTCCTGCAGCCAAGAAATACGACAAGAAAGTCCGTCAACGTAAGCTTCCTTCCGAATTCCAATAATTTTATCCGTCTACCATTTTCTTCTTGTAATTTGCTCTATCTACTTTCGCAGAAATGGATGATGCCAAGAGGAAGGCCTTGATCAGAGCGAATGCTGCCAAGAAGAAAGAGTCCGTCGAGGCAGATCCCGTGGGAACGGGTACCAGCCTTCAACAGAAAAGGAAGGCACCGTCCAGAGGGAACCGTCCTCCAAAACAGCCCAAGGTTCCATTGGAGCCCGTCCTGGGTCTTATGGCTGGGGGCGCCAAAACTATAACTCCCGTGAAACATAGGGCAGGAAAAGGTTTCATGAAGGGCCCGTCCCCCCAGAAGGAGAAGGCCCTCGTCCTTCTTTGCGAGGACCCCAAATTTGCTTTGGAGAAGCTTTCGTCCGTCATTTCTTCTGATGATTATGAGGACCTAGGCAACCATTCAACCGAGACTATGGGAGAGACGGGCCTATTCAGCATTGCTCAGGTAATCGATCCGTCTTCTATGCTTTTGTTTTTTACTTTAATATTTGGCTAACTCCTTTTCATTTTCAGGCCATGCTCATGACGAAGGGACTGATGGGATGGTGCCTGAGTCATGAGACAACTTTGGACCGTCTAAGAGAGAAAGCCAAAGTGACGGACGACGAGCTAACACAGTTGAGGGCTTGGAAGGTCGTCCAAGAAAAGAAGTTAAAACTGGCTGAGGAAGCGAGGGACAATTACTTCAAGAGGACGGAGGAGCTATCCAAGGTTTTGAAGAACAAAGAGAAGGAGATCCGTCAGGCAAAGGTAGACGCCGTCCATGAGTATCGCGACTTTGACAACCTTCTACTAGAGCTAGGGTCCTCCTACAACGATGGTTTTGACGATGCACTTCGTCAGGTGAAGAGTTTACATCCAGACCTTGACCTATCCTCCGTCAATATCAGTGTTCCCGAACAAACATCTGTTCAGCCTGCTAGATCTGATGACACTGACCAGCTTTTTGGTGACAAGGCGCAAGTCGACAGGGCCCAATTGGAAAAGACCGTTGTCGAGAATGATCCGACCAATGTGGATGTTTGTCAGAAGGGAACAGGTGTTTCAGCCGCGAATTGAAACAACTTTACTTGTTTATTTTTGTTTGTAAAGATATTTTGTGAACAATTTTTATCCGTCATGGATGTCATGTAAACACTTAATATTTGGTTTTATTATACGTTATGTTGATTCGTCTACTATTTTGTATGCTTTTAGTAGTTTGTATCCATTCATCTTGTTTACATACTTCTGGTTGTTCATGTCGTGGACTTGGTAGATACCCCCACTATAGGGGGGGTCCGTCTTCTTAATACTTTGGATTTATCCGTCCACGATTAAACTTATTTTTACCCGTCCACTAAGGACTTTGGATTTTTTATCTTGTTAGGACGATCTGTCCACTTGCGGGCTAAGTCTTATCCGTCCTCTATGGGACTTCGTATTTTTCATCCTCTTGGGATGATCCGTCCACCTTGTGGACTTTGAATTTTCATCCTCTTGAGATGATCCGTCCACGATCCGTCCACCTTGTGGACTTTAGAATTTTCATCCTCTTGGGATGATCCATCCACCTTGTGGACTTTGAATTTTCATCCTTTTGGACGATCCGTCCACCTTTTGGACTTTAGAATTTTCATCCTCTTGGGATGATCCGTCCACCTTGTGGGCTTAGCTTATATCCATCCATCTTGTGGACTTTAATCCTCTTGGGATGATCCGTCCACCTTGTGGATTTTAGAATTTTCATCCTCTTGGGATGATCTGTCCACCTTGTGGATTTTAGAATTTTCATCCTCTTGGGACGATCCGTCCACCTTGTGGACTTAGCTTATATCCGTCCAGCTTGTGGACTTTGGATTTTTCATCCCTTTTGGGATGATCCGTCCACTTTGTGGACTTATCTATATCCGTCCACCATGTGGATTTAAGATGTTCCGTCCACCTTGTGGACTTGGTTTATATCCGTCCAGCTTGTGGACTTTTGATTTTTCATCCCTTTGGGACGATCCATCCAATTTATGGACTATTAATTTATGTAGAAAAAACACAGTAGAGTCTGAATATTTCTCTTATTGAAAGAAAACCATGTAGAAAAAAGGTACCTGCCCCTTTGGGCTTAAAAAGGCACTTGTAGAAGGAATTGTTCGAAGGAAAAGCATGCGATACCAAAAAACTAAATAATAGAAAAATTGTTTGAAATAAGAACTAAGAAGTTAGTAATAAACTGGGAACTGGGGGAGCGTCGATGATCTTCATGTCGTCTCTACTGGTAGTACCTCCGTAGGTGCTCCGTGTTCAATGGGTGTTAAAGCTTCTGCCCGTCCAGAGTTTCTAGGTGGTAGGTCCCTCTCCTTTGCCAAGATGAGATCCTGTAGGGCCCTTCCCAGTTGGGGTCGAGCTTTCTTTCCGCTGGATCTTTGGCAGCCCCCATCACCTTCCGTAGCACAGGATCTCCGATCTGAGAGTCTTTGTGTCTGACATTGGTGTTGTAGTATTTTACCATGAGGTTCTGGTACCTAGCCAACCTCTGCTCTGCTGTAGCCCGGACCTCGTCTATCAGATCCATTTGGAGACCCAAGGCCTCTTTGTTTTGATCATCGTTGTAGTTCTCCACCCTATAGCTCGTAAGTTCGACCTCCGCTGGAATGACGGCCTCATTTCCGTATGCTAGTCTGAATGGCGTTTCTCTAGTGGGTGTTCTTGCCATAGTACGATATGCCCATAATACGCTTGGTAGTTCGTCAGGCCAGATGCCTTTAGCCCCCTCGATCCGGGTCTTGATGATCTTGAGCAAGGACCGGTTCGTGACTTCCACTTACCCATTGGCCTGCGGGTGTGCGGGCGACGAATAGTGATTCCTGATCCCTAGCTCTGAACAGAAGCTCCTGAATGCTCCATTATCGAATTGCTTTCCGTTGTCGGAGACAAGCACTCTGGGTATCCCGTACCTACATATAATATTTCTCCAAACGAAATTCCGAATGTTCTTCTCCGTGATAGTGGCTAGGGCCTCTGCCTCTACCCATTTGGTGAAGTAGTCGATGCCAACTACCAGAAATTTTAGCTGTCTTGCTGCTGTCGGGAAGGGGCCTATGATATCAAGTCCCCATTGGGCGAACGGCCAAGTGGCCGTCATAGGCGTCAGCTCCTCGGTTGGTTGCCTGATCAGGTTATTGAACCTCTGACATTTGTCACAAATCTTAACGTATGCTTGCGCGTCCTTTTGCATCGTCGGCCAGTAGTACCCTGCTCTGATCAATTTGTGCACTAAGGACCATGCCCCTGAGTGGTTTCCACAGATACCCTCATACACTTCTCTCATCATGTAGTCTGCCTCCTCTTGACCTAGGCACCTCAGGTACGAACGTGAGAATCCCTTTTTGTATAAGATATTATTGATCAGTACAAATTACGACGCTTGGACTTTCAGCTTCCTGGCCTCGTCTTTCCCGTCAAGTAGTGTACCCATCTTCAGGTATGTTATTACCGGCGTAGTCCAACTGTCTTCAGAATTCACCTCCAACACTTTTGTTCCATCATAAATAAGCGAGGTGAGTTGTAAAAATGATAGTACCTGTTCGGGAACGAGCATAAGTTCTGCCGAGGCTGCCTTTGCAAAAGGGTCGGCACATTCGTTCTCCTCCCTTGGGATTTGGACAAATCTTACTTCGAGATTGCTAATCCGATTCTTCACCTCTTCCAGGTACTTCTTCATCCTCTCGCTTTTGCATTCGTAGATACCGTTGATTTAACTTGTTATTACCTGGGAGTTGCAATGTACGATCATGGATTTAGCACCTGCGGCCTTCGCGAGGTTTAGTCCTACCACCAATGCTTCATACTCGGCCTCGTTGTTGGTCGTGGGGAAGTCTAGCCGAATCATGCATTCGATTTTATCTCCGTCAGGGGTATGGATCACCACCCCAGCTCCTCTTGCGTGCCTGTTGGAGGATCCGTCAGTGTGGATGCTCCATTGTGCGCTTATTTGTGCCCCCACGCCTTCTGACCTAGAAAATTCTGCAATGCAGTCGGCGATGGCCTGTCCCTTGATTGCATTCCCCGAACGGTAATGTATATCAAATTCACTCAGTTCTACTGTCCATAACGCCATGCGTCCCGCCGTCTCCGGGCTACTCATGGCTCTCCATAGGGGTTGGTCTGTTAGGACTACTATTGTGTGCACCTGGAAGTATGGTTTGAGCTTCCTTGCCGCAGTTACTAGCACGAATGCCAACTTCTCCATTTGGGGATACCTTTCTGCCGCTCCTCGGAACGCCCTACTTATAAAGTAAACGGGCTTCTGTGACCTATCCTCTTCCCTAATTAGGGCTGCGCTGACTGCCGCTTGCGAAACCGCCAAGTAGAGGTAGAGTATTTCCCCAGGCTTAGATGGGCTAAGCAACAGTGGGGATGACAGGTACTTCTTTAAGTCCTCAAATGCTTTCTGGCATTCATCCGTCCACACGAACGATTTTCTTAATGTATGAAAGAATGGAAGACATTTGTCCATCGCCTTTGAGACGAACCTATTCAGAACCGCAATTTCACCGTTCAATCTTTGCACATCCTTGATTGTTTTTGGCGGTTTTAACTCCATGATGGCCCGAACCTTCTCCGGATTTACTTCTATACCTCTATGGGAAACCATGAATCCCAAGAACTTTCCTGCCGTTACCCCGAATATGCACTTGTTCGGATTCAACTTCATGTTATACGACCGGAGGGTGTCGAAGGTCTCCTGTAGGTCTTTCAGGTGGTCCTATTCCAGGAGGCTTTTTACAAGCATGTCGTCGACATACACTTGTACGTTTCTCCAAATCTGGTGCGCGAACATTTTGTTCATTAGCCTCTGGTAGGTTACTCCCGCATTCTTGAGCCCAAATGGCATCACTTTGTAGCAAAAGAGACCCTGACTTGTGACAAAGGAGGTCTTGTCCTAATTAGCCTTGTCCATTTTGATTTGATTGTAGCCGGAGAAGGCATCCATGAAGCTCAAGAGTTGGTGTCTTGCCGTTGAGTCTACTAGTGTATCAATTCGAGGTAACGGGTAACTGTCCTTTGGGCATGCCCTGTTGAGGTCCTTGAAGTCGACACACATTCGCCACTTCCCAGTAGCTTTCTTGACCATCACCACGTTTGCTAACCAGTCGGGGTAATATACCTCCCGGATGAAGTCCGCCTTGAGTAGCTTCCTGACCTCTTCGGCTATTGCTTTGTCCCGTTCTTAAGCGAATACTTGCTTTTTCTGTCTCACGGGCGAAGACGTGGGGTTCACATTCAACCTGTGAACTATAATTGAGCCACTAATACCCGACATGTCCTCATGGCTCCAGGCGAAAACATCCTGATTATTCCTTAGAAATGTTGTTAGGGCCTGTCGTGTGGGTTGACTGGCCAATGTCCCCATTCTAGTCGTTCGTCCGAGCCTTGACTCGTCTAGAGTTACTTCTTCTAGTTCTTTTACTGGTTCTGCTGCGACCCGCTGTTCTTCTATGCACATGGTGTGCTGGTGGTCATCCATCTCCAGCATGGCTATGTAGCACTCGCGGGCGGCCACCTGATTTCCTTGCAACTCCCCAACTCCATACTCCGTTGGGAACTTAATCATCAGGTGATACGTCTAGGTTGCTGCCTTCCAGGTGTTGAGGGTAGGCTGTCCAAGGATAGCGTTGTACGCTAATGAGCAGTCTACTACAAGGAATGTCACATCCTGCGTGATTTGCAGAGGATAATCGCCTACTGTCACCGAAAGTGTGACCGCACCCAATGGGAATACTCTCGTTCCTCCAAATCTTACCAGCGGGGCATTTATTAGTATCAGCCGTTCCCTATCAATCATCATTTGTTGGAACGTAGGGTAATATAGGATGTCTGCCGAGCTGCCATTGTCAACCAACACTCGGTGCAAGTTATATCCTCCTACTCGTAGGGTGACAACCAATGTGTCGTCATGCGGATAGTGGAGTCGTCGTGCATCTTCCTCTGAGAACCCGACGATTGGGCTATCTCTTCGTGCAATTTTTGGTACTGAGCCCGTCAGCTGGATGTTCTGAACCAGTTGCCGATGTTCCCCCTACGATCATCCTTATGTCTCCGACTGGGGGCCTAGGACGCTCATTATCCCTTCGGGGCTGCTATTCTTGATTTGGTGTATCCGTCATCTCTTTCCTGACGAACTTTTGTAACTTCCCTTGTCTGATAAGGGCTTCTATTTGCTGCTTTAAGTCGTAGCAATTTGCTATGTCGTGACCGTGATCGCGGTGGAAACGGCAATATTTATCTCTTGATCTTTTGGTGGGATCTCCTTTTAGTTTCCCAGGGAAGGTTAAAGACCCCTCGTCCTTGATTTGCATTAGGACTTGTTCTATTGGGGCAGTCAACGGGGTGAAGCTCATGAACCTTCCCCTTGGTGGCTTCGGGCGCCACTCATCCCTTCGTTCTTCCTCCTGCCGCTCCCTTTTCCTAGGTTTTTCCTCTCGGGCCTGCAACGTGTCTTCAGCGTTCATGTATTTGGTTGCCCTATAGAGTACTTCTGACATGGTCTTAGGGTCGTTCTTGTATAAAGAGAATAGAAACTTGCCCTTCCGCAACCTGTTCGTGAAAGCCGCTACCAGGATCTTATCGTCGGCTTCATCTATTGAGAGCGCTTCCTTGTTAAAGCGCGTTATGTAGGTCCTCAGCGTCTCGTCCTCTCGCTACTTAATACTCATCAGGCAAGCTGTGGATTTCTTATACCTGTGCCCTCTAATGAAGTGCGTAGTGAATTGAGCGCTTAGCTCCTTGAAGGTGCTGATGGTGTTCGGCATCAGACGGCTGAACCATACCCTTGCGGGGCCTTTGAGTGTTGTGAGGAAGGCCCTGCACATGATCTTGTCTGCTAGGCCTTAAAGGTGCATTAGGGTCTTGAAAGTCTCCAGATGGTCCAGAGGATCCTTCACGCCATCATAGCTGTCTATATGCGGCATGCGAAATTTATGTGGTAGGGGGAAGGAGTTCACAGCAGCAGTGAAGGGCGAGTCGGTGCGGTTGACTAAATCGTTAAGATCACTGGAAACTCGCCCCTTGAGCGCGTTCATCATAACTTCCATTTGTTCCCTCATCGCCTGCATCTTTACGATAATATGTGGTGGAGTTGCATCCGTGAGGGATGGCATGTTCAAGTTCTGCCTTTCCGATTTGCTTGAGGCGTGGCTGCCTTCAGGGTTCCCCTGGTTTCTCCTTATAACACTAGTCCCTTCTTGATCTCCTTGTTGGTCGTTTGCTACATTCTTCTTGCGCAGTTGTTCTTCCAAGTCCTGGTTTTGTTTGGTGAGACGTTCCACGACGGCACCAAGAGTTCAAACTTGTCTCTCGAGAGCAGTCGTGGGTGGTTCCTCTTCTTGAACGTCGTTAGTGGTTGCCATCAAGCGAGTGAGTACCATGCAACCCTTTAGTCCAGGAAACAATAGTATGGATTATAAATCTCAACTAGCCGTTTCCCACAAACGGTGCCAACTGATGAAGTCGAGAAATTTACTAGTGAGCTACACGATACCTACGCACTCGAATGTGAACCTGCACAAGACAAAGAAGAAAAACCTAACAAAGAGCACCGGCGTGGTGTCGGCCGAATACCCTCCGAAGGTTAAGTTAGAAATCTTCTCACAACTCTAAAGTGTTAAAGAGGGTAAATTATGCGTACCTCGATTTGTGAGGGTATTGGGCCTTTTATAGTAGTAAAGGGTGGACCTCTCTTCCTTGGAATAGAAGTCTTTTCCTTATAGGAGTCCTTATGAGCGTAGATTGCGGAATCCTTTCCTTATAGGACTCTATGAAGTGTGTTGCAAGTAAACCAAGGGCTTTTCTGCCTTCCTCATGGGCCTCGAACCCGCTGATACTTCATACTGGACTCTTTTCCATCGATTTAACAGATAATGGGCCCGTCCTCTATTGGACCACAGGAGATAATCGTCAGGCCCATCTTAAGCCCAAATTAATCCTCTTCATAGGACTATCTAGGATTGGCGAGACGGGTAAAGGCAAGAGCATGGCCTTGAAGGCAAAGAGGAATGATACAGATGAGTCTTCCGATGATGAAGATTCCAAGATGAAGTCCTACATTACAAGGCAATTCAAGAAGTTTATGAAGAATGTCAATGGAAGGAACTTTGACAAGGACCGCAGACAATCCAGTTCTTCTTAGTTTAAGAGCCAAGACAAAGGAAAAAAGGATGCTAAGGATGGTGGTCAATACACAGTTCCTGCAAGACCAAAGTGTTTTGGATGTCATGGATTCAGTCACATGAAGCATGAATGCCCGACATATCTCAAGAGCATTGGGAAGAGTAAGGCACTTGCTACAACCTTGAGTGACACTGAGCCTGAAGATGATTCCGACAATGAGGATGACGGAATCTTAAATGTCTTCACTGCCACAATCAATCCTACTGAAGGGATTGTTGAAGAAGTGGACGAAGAAGAAGAACTAGTGGAGTCAAAATTCGAGAAGATGGATGATCAAGATGATATCCATTCAGCCTATGAGAAGCTTTACAAGCTCTCTGAGAAGCATGAGAAATTGTATAGGCTGGCCAGCAAAAAGCTCAGTGATGTGGAACTTGATTGTGAAGAGTTGTCCATAAAGTTTGATGAGGCGAATTAAACTATTGGTGCACTGAGGTTTTAGAACAATTTCTTGGCTAAGAAGACCAAGAAGCTTGAAGTGGAGCTGTTTCAAGTTAGAGCTCAACTGGAGAGGACTTCAAGTGCAAAGTTTGATGAGATGCTCAGTAATCAAAAATCTGCTTCGGATCGAACAGGTTTAGGGTATGGTCTTTCTTCCTCTCATGTTGCTTCTACTAGTACTACTGTTTTTGTTTCTCCTGCTAATAACACTGAAATTGAGAACACTGATGTTAAAACTGAATTAGCTAGTAAGAACTTAGACAAGGGTAAATCTATCTTAGGAGCACCCCCTAAGCAAGATAAGAAAGATGCTAAAAACCCTAGGGCTAAGAAGGCTAACTCTCAAAAGCCTAAACAAAAGAAGCAACATCTCTGTCGTCATTGTGGAGCTGCCGGTCATACTCGACCAAATTGCTACAAGTAGCAAGCCACTCAACAGAGCAACAGCATGATAGCATCTGGAAGCCAAAATCAGCTTCAATCCTCTTTCGCTCCTCTTTGAGATCTTTTGAAAGCCCTCATATTCCTTTCGAACTTGAACGATTTCAATTCTTCCCCCTCACAGCCAGTTCAAGGGTTCAATCAAAGGAAAGGTTCTTCTAAGGTGTGGAAGAAAAAGGACTCTAAGTGATTTTATCACTTTCTTCTATCTTCTTGTTTTTCTTGTTTATTGCATTGCTTGTGTGTTTTGCATTTATCTTTGAGTCAGTCTAGTTTTATGCTTTGCTTTGTTTAACATGTTTTTGTGTGTTTACTTTTAGTTTTGTTTATTTTGTTTTTGATATAAAAATTAAAAAAAATAAAAATAAAATAAAAACATTGAAAAATCAGAAAAATACAAAAACAGTATGTGTTTTGTGTACTTTGGTACTTGTGTACTTTGGATGACCATTGAAACAAAGTTTTCTAAACTTTGTATCTTTTGTAGCTTAGATGAGCATCTTCATGCACAACTAAGCAAGTGAGCTTTGTGGCTCTTGTTTGTGATGAGTAAGATTAAGTTATCTCTTAAAACTTAACACTCATATCACTCTTTTTGACGGGTAAGACTAGAAAATCCTGAGAGAAAGGCATAAATAACCATCTTACCACTATTACCCGCCAATCATAATATGACACCTGTATGTTTTGGCATAGCAAAAGTGCAGTGTCAAAGACACCCGTATGTTTCGGCATAGCAAAAGTGCAGTGTCTATGCTTAATATGTTGGGTATTTCTTTTCTCTCTTTTTATGCCCATGCATGATATGCTTAAAAGAAAATATGCAAAGAAAATAAAAAGCAAAAAGATTAAAATGCTTTAAATATGATTGCAAGCGTGTTTTTTTAGGAGATGTAGGAGTTATAAGATGTACCTCGAAGGTGATAGTCCTCATCAAACAGTTATGATTATGTGTGAGTTAAAGTTATTTTCTCATATCTCAGATCGTCATAACATGTATACATATATGCAATCTTGCGATGTTTTTTTCCTACACAACACGCAATATTCTTTGCTACTTTTGATACATGTGCAGGTACAATGTGATTTGGTCATCACAAATGTTTACATGTGCTAATGTATGCTCACTAAACTGTCTTGACTTATTTTTGAAAAATAAAATTGGTTAGACTTGTTTAGTGTGTGTGTGTGTGTGTGTGTGTGTGTGTGTGTGTGTGTGTGTGTTTCTGAGGATCCATGTGCTTAAATTGTTTGATGAGAGATGTTTTTGAGAGCTTAATATATTGATTGGATCATTGATTGAGGTGTATGTTGGATTGCATTCATGTCTGTGTTTTTCGCTTCTCGAAAAACTGCTTTTAACTGTTGGCTCGACACCTCCTCGATACCTTGTTATCTGTCGAGCTTCTCAAGCCTTTTTCTTATCGCAATCTCAACACCTCTTCGACACCTGATGGATCAATCAAGAAAGTTCCTGTTTCTTCGATACCTTCTCGATACCTTGTCGATCGATCGAGCTTCTATTCTTGGTTTTGGTGTTTATTCCTCGATACCTTCTCAACACCTATAGCTGTCGACGTTCATTTTCTCGACACCTACCTCGATAGCTGTATCGACACCTCTCGATACCTTAGCTGTCGAGAATTACTGAAGCTCCTATATAAACTTCTGTCGCAATCTGAACTTCATTTTCTTGATCTCTCTCGATCTATCCGCGGCTATTCATCTCCCTAACCTCTACTTCTCACTCAAAATCTTCAACCCACGTGATTTTCAGCCCTTCCTTGCTTCAAATCACTCGGTAAGATCTCTTTTTCCTTCATTATTCATGCATTTCATGTTTTGAATCTTAGGTTTTGGGGTTTTTCAAAATTAATGAGTTTTTCTTGAAATTTTGGGTTGGGTTTTCACTTAAATGTGTTCAAAATGTCATACATTGCATTTCATGTGCATTAGAATGGTATTTTCATGCATTTAGATATGTGTTTTATGCTTGTGTGCTGGTAGGATTGGATTGGGCTGAGCTCATGATGTTTTTTACTTTGCATGTCACATGTTCATGCATTCCCTATGCATACGTACTCATTGTTCAATATATTTGATATATGTGAACTGTTTTGGGACTTTTCTGATTGTCTCCTTCTCGATCTCTTTCTCATTCTGTTTACGTTAGTAGTGTCTATGGCACCTAAACGTAAATCCACTCCGGCTCGGAACCCTCTACGTTCTGGAGCTTCTTCATCTCTTGATTCTGCTCCTTGCAATCTTCGGTTCCGTGATGGTGATGCCCATAAGGCATTTTTGGAGAACTTTTCTAGACGAGGTGTTCATTCGGAATGCCAAGTCATTTTGGCGGACTTCGCCAACACTGACCTTCCCTTTGTCATTCACAGTAGGGGATGGGAGTCACTGTGTGATGTCCCGGTCACATGTCCTCTCGATCTCATTCAGGAGTTTTACTCCAACATGCACGGGATTGATCGTTCAGTACCTCTCTTTTTCACTCGTGTTTGAGGTACGCGCATCCCTGTAACATCGCAACTAGTTGCAAATGTGCTTAAGATTCCTAGGATAGAGTTTCCTGACTATCCTTCTTGTGAGCGTCTGAGGATTGTGTCCAAAGATGAGCTCATCTCTGCTTTTTATGAGCGCCCCACTGATTGGGGTGAACATCAGTATATATCATGTAGACCTTTTGCTAAAGGTCCTAGATTCCTCAACATGGTGATGACTTTTGTACTCCATCCACTCTCTCACTACAACTCCATCACAAAGCCTCGTGCTCGATTTTTGTTATCTCTTCTTGAGCATCTGACTATAGATTTTCCTTCTCATTTCATTCTTTCTATCATAGATGTTCATTTAGATTCAACGTCCCGTGATAAGCTCATCTTTCCTTCAGCTATGACGAGGATCTTACGCCATTTTTCTATCCCTTTTCCTGTGTCTGACCACTTCGCACACATTTGTGCCATAGATGCCGCTACTGTAAAATGTAGTGAGGCTTAGTTTAGGTCGAGACAGGCGAATTCCACTCCTTCCTCTCGTTCAGCTCCATCCAGATCTGCTCCATCTACATCTGCTCCTTCTTCCTCTATGGGCGATGTATCTCTCGGAGACATCATGGCGCAGCTACAGCGCATGGATGCTCGCCTCAATACACTCTTCACTAAGTTGTATCAGGTAAATGGTCATGTTGGTCGTATTGCACGACGGCAGGCGACCATGGTTAGTTTTGCTTCTGAGGCTACCCCTTCACCACCTCCTCCAACGGCTTCTGACTCTGAGGATGATGATGATGATGGTGATGACGATAACGCTTCGGATGGTGATGGAGATGCTAGCTCTACTGATGAGATGTCTACATGACACTCTACCATTTGTCACTCGTGACAAAAAGAGAGAGTAGTTTTGGGTTGTGAGAGTAGTCATCTTAGGGGGAGAGTTAGTAGAAGACATTTTTGTTAGGGGGAGTGTTGATATTTGAGGGATGTAGTGAGGTTTTGATGTATCTTTTCTTTTCTATTCTTTTTAGATACATTGATCTTGTATATGAGGTCTTTTGACCAGTTTTTACATACATTGTATTTATTTTCTTTCTATGTGGATGTATGTTTCTCTCACCTTTCTCTACATGTGTTATTTCTTTTCTATCTTTATACACATGTTTCTTATACTTGTATGCAATCTATTATTTCTGTTTCACACAAGATGCCTTGATGAGTTTTGTTTAAAGTGTTTCAGAAATGCAGGTTGTCAAAGTCTACTTACCATAAACTCTTTTCTTGCAAAGTTTTTCAAGGGTTTGTGTTATGATAGATTTTATTGTATTTAACAAGTGAATATGAGTTAATTGATTTATGACTTCTCTCATATGTTCATTTGTTTATTGTGGTTTTGTCACGGATTGCCAAAAGGGGAGATTGTTAGAACACATGTGTTTTCATTTGCTAAGAACATATGTCACTTATTTATGTAAATTGGCAAATCCTTTGACAAAACGCACTCTACTTGTAATTGGGTAGTTCTAGGTGTTTTTAATACTTCAAGAAATAAGGTTTCAAGATCAAGTGTTGAAGTCATCAAGTCTGTCCAAGAAAAACAAGCTGAAGTGCAAAATCATTAAAACTCAACACCTTCTCGATCGCTCCTCGACACTTGCTATCTGTCGAGATTTATAAAATCAGATTTTCTGATATGATTTCTTTGGATCCGTGAATGTGTCTTTGGGCCTTCTTTTCTCCTAATCCTAGACATATAAAATGATTATTTTAAGAGCCGTCAAAGAGTACACAAGTTGCAAAAGCATTGAGAAAACTCTGTTCAAGTAATTTGTGATCAAAGACGAAGTTCTTGACCTAGTTCATCTTCTCTAAAGAAGTTGCTATGCATTTGCACCAAAGGGTTTTGTGAGCAAGCATCTTCCTGATCTTCATCGTGTAGGATGAACTGAAGAACTTTGCAGCCAACCTCTCCTTCTAAGTTGGTGTTTGAAGTCACGTACTGGGATCCGCGCATTGGTTAGTCACGTACTTAGAAGCCGTGCATCAAAAGCGGGAACTGTCACTACAGATCATGTCCAATTGAGTATTGGGTTAAGGGTTCAGTTGTAAGTTGGTAAGGTACTTGGGATTCCTTTACTTGTAACCGCTTGATTTGATGATAGTGGAGTTTCGGAAGTAGTGACCTGAAAATCACATGGTGGAGTTTTTGCCGTTAGGGTTTTCCCCATTCATAAACAAATCACCGTGCCATTTAATTTCCGCTGCATATTTAGTTATTTAGTGATTTGTTTGTGCTTCCATGCAATTGCATGATAAATTAATTAATTAATAACTTGCCTAATTAATTAATTGGTTTAATCACAAGGGGTCATTCAGTTTGTGGCCTATTACGCATAAAAGAGAGTGAACAATTTTTTAAGTAATGCTGAACATAAAATAATTTTATGCAGAATGCTAGAAATAGTTTATGCAGAAAATAGTGAACAATTTTTATGAGAAAACAGTGAACAATTTTAATTAATGCAAAAAACAGATTTTATGAATGCAATAAGTATATTTGAATATATAGTAAATATGATGTACAGAGAGCAAATTTTATTAATGTAGAAAGAAATTTTATCAATGCCGAAAAATATATTCGGTTATTGTGAAATTCAAGCATGAAAAAGCATTCAGATTTGCGTTTTAATTTAGAAAACACAATTTCACTAGGTGTTTTATTTGAAAACATTGAACAATTTTTTAAATGGTAAACATAAAATAATTTATGCAGAAAAGAAAGTGAACAATTTCTTAAATAATGCTGAAAAGAAAATAATTTTAAGCAAAATCGTAGAAATAGTTGTTGAGGTCCAAAATTAATTGGTCATAGATTAAGGCCCAAAGAAGTAAAACGTTGGGCTCATTTCACACAAAAATAAATAGATAATAAAACTAAGAGAGTAAAGGGAAGGCTGGGCTCACACAATAAAGAAAAGAGTAAAGAAGGAAGAAAAAGGGCAAGAGGCCCAGAGGATTGGAATCCAGAGACCCACGAAAGAAAAAAAAAGCCCAAACCAGACAGAACTAGCAGACCAAAGAAAGCCTAGTAAGAAGAACTGGGTCGGGATCCCAGAAGTCACCAGAGTCAGGGGATCCCCAGATGCGCGAAGTAAGATTGAAGCAAATTCAAAGAAAGATAAAAGGACAAAGGGCATGCGGATCTCATGCTCCTGACATGCAGTGGAGCCAAGAGGTATGAAGCAAAACGCAGGAGCCTGGTTCCGACCATTTGGAGAAAATGACAAGGAAAGAGTACACTGAAAAAGCTAGAGCGCTAAGAAGAAAAAGCCAAATAACTTCAGACCAGCTAACGGAGAAGTCTGGGAATGGAAAACTAGCTAAAGGACTTTCATTTGGTCGCACCAAAAGCAAGAAACTATGAGAGAAAAAGGAAACGACATGACCCTGAGCAACCTGGCACGGCATGAACTCTAAGGGTCAAAAGGGAGAAATCGTTAGTACCCCGGAGCCCGAAGCTATGCTAAAAAAGGAGGAAGGGGTCCATGCTGGAGAGGCATTCAGATTCAGAGAAAAGATTCATCTTTGATTAAAACATTCAGGCATTCATGGCCATTTTTTTGGAGTTTTATAGAACTGGAAAAGAGCTCTGTAAAATTGAAAGAAAACAGAGGAACCATTCCCGGTATCCTAGAGACAACCACTATAGCACATGCTCGGATTCAACAAATTCAAACTTTGCAAGCCTTGGAAGCTTAAATAGATATCAAAAGCTATAGTTTTTTTAACTTAGTTGAACCTTGCATCACGTCTTAGTGAGCATTACAATCATAACTAAAGAAAATTAATAAAATGCACCTCACTACTTCGAGGATCCCTAACCTGTTCTTACATTATATTTCATTTTACTGTGCATTTCTTTACTGTTGAAAAGTCATTCAATACAGATATCTTTGCTTGTTAGTTATTTGTATTGTAGGAAGTTTGTTTTGTGCACCACTCGGTTCTTAAACAGCCCTCTTAGCTGCGGTGAATCGAGCCCAGTCCACCAAAAAATATTTCTTTGGCCTAGGATCCTTGGGCCACTGAGGTGAAAAGAAAAAGTCACTCTCACATTTTGGCGACTCCACTGGGGACTGGGTAAAGAAAAGGGACGAAGCAATCCCTTCGTAAAGCATGCGTCCAAGACCAAGAAACAGTAAAGGTGCTAATATGCCACCCACGGCCTCTAAGCCCATGGGAGAAAATGAAGTGGCCTCTAGGCAAAGAGGCGAGATGCCCCTAACAGAACAGGAGGCTGTGTCAGAACAAAGAAATGCAAGGCAGGAGCTAGACCCCATGGCTCAGATGACTGCAATGTTGAAAGACTGGCAACAAGAAGTCCGCCTTCTCAAAGAAGGCAAGACAAAAGAGGTCAGAGACAATGCCCCCCATGTGAGCAACCAAGATAGAACCCAGCCAGAGGGAGTGTTAGCAGTGGGAGGAGGAACTAACCCTTAGTACCTAACACTAGCAAATGTCAGTGCCCTCCTGGACCAAGAAAAGGAAAAACTTTCTGGGATCCCCAAGCAATTTTCTCGGGATCCCCCATTCCCACCAAAGCTTCTTGGCAAGCCATATCCCAAGGGATATGAGCCACCAAAGTTCCATCCTTTTGATGGAAGGAATGGAAGCACAGTAGAGCATGTGAGTAGGTTTGTCCACATCATAGGCCCCTACGCAGGAAACCGAGAGCTGTGCCTAAGAGAGTTTGCTAAGTCCTTAGTGGACAGGGCATACACTTTGTACACCACACTAGGACCTGGGTCTATTAAGACCTGGGACGAGATGATGGAGAGATTTTGTGCAAAATATTACCCTGGTGAGGACAAGGTCACTTTCCAAAGCCTTTAGATGGTACGGCAGAGGCCTAGAAAGGATCCCATCCAGTTCATCAAAAGATTTGAAGATGTGTCTCTAGATTGTTATGGGGACCATGAAGAAAAAGAGCTCGTAGAGACTTGCATATCTAACATGCTTTTCGATTACTAGCCCAACCTCGAAAATTTATGTATCACGCAGTTCGCTGACCTGCTACAGAAAACAAGAAGGACAGCACAAACTATGAGGTCGAAGAGGACGCCAGTGTCCCAAGCCATGACAGCATCGGTGGGAGAAAAAAGGAAGAGGCCTGACGAAAAAATGTTCGAGGAACCACCAGTGATTCCATGTACCGTAGAAGAATTAAACCATGTCCTAGACAAATGGATCGGGGATGGAGTGGTTAGGTCATTCATTGTGTCCAGGCCACCAACCGAGGAAGAAAGGAAAAATCCTTTGTTTTGCAGGATTCATAATTATGTTAAGCATTCCACCAAGGATTGCTGGACCCTCCGTAGGCTCTTTCACAGGAAGCTAAGAGAAGGAACTCTAGAGCTCACCCAAAAGGAGCCAGAAGTACAAAGGAACCCCTTGCCCAATCACAAAGGAAATGGGGTGGTGGCTGTAGTAATCCATGGGAACCCAGCCAAAGCAGAAGAGCCAGGAGTATCCTTCCACCCTAACACAGTCAGGACCCTCTAGAAGAATCCCAAGTTCAGATCACTATTCAACTAGCTGGGATTTGGACCAGAAGCAAGAAGGGTCGCCACGAAGTCTCTCATGACTATAGCAGCAGATTCAGGAATGGAGTGTTTCACAGCGGAATCACATACTAGTCGAGCTTTCCTAGAGACAACCAATGCCATAACTTTCACTGATGAAGACATGGAGGTTGAGCATCCAGACCACTGCAGACCCCTTTATCTAATGGGCACCATAAACGGTGTCCAAATCAGAAGAGCACTGGTGGACACAGGGGCATTACTCAACCTCATAGCCCAGAGTACCTTGGAAGCCGTAGCCCTAACAGGAAAGAGGATCTTGGGGGCTCCCATGAAAATAACTGGATTTGGAGGATTAGCAGAATCAACTGAGGGATATATACAGCTGGCCCTAAGAGTGGGGTCAATAGTAGCCTTGACCAGATTTCATGTAATCAACTCAGAGGTGTCCTACCATGTACTATTAGGACGGCCATGGCTCCATAAACATCGCCTTATACCATCCACATACCATCAGTGTGTTAAAAGGAGATTGAACGGGAGGCCTGTGAGGATCCCTGCCAACCATAACCCCTTCAGCCAAGGAGAAATAAACTTTGTAGAAATAATGTTCTATGATGAGTTAGAACCCGACGATGAGAGTCCCATGCCAGGGACCCTAGGAGCACCTATCTTGGAGAAAGAAGAGGGAAGAGGTACCCATGACTTAAGAGACCTCCTAAAGAGAAAAAGGAAAAAGAAGGAGCCCAATACCTCAGGACCCCGGGAATGTGTAGTAGTGCGGGAACCCGAGGAAAGATTAATTTACTGCTTGTGAAGGTGCGCGAGGCCTGACTGCATTACGTAGGAAGGTCCTGGACCACCAGAATGTATGGTAGCTCAAGAAGAAGTCCTAGAGGAACCAGTTAAAGAAACTCAAATCCAGCCTGAGGAAGAATTGGAAGAAATAAACTTGGCAGCTGAGTTAGGAGCCCAAAAGCCAATTTCCATCAGTAGCCAGTTGACAGCACAAGAAAGGGAGCCACTGGTAGCTTTACTCAAAGAATACATGGATGTGTTCGCATGGACCTACGATGAGATACTTGACCTGGATCTTGGGCTCGCAGCCCATGCTCTCAACATAGACCCAGGAGTTAAACCAGTAGTCCAACTAGCTAGAGTCTTTCATACTGATGTAGAAGCCCAGATAACCCAGGAGGTCAAGAAGCTGTTGGCAGTTGGTTTTATCAAGCCCATTCAACATCCCAAATAGCTTTCCAACATAGTACCTGTGAAGAAAAAGAACAGCCAAATTCGTTGCTGTGTGGACTTCCGCAATCTAAACAAGGTATGTCCAAAGGATGAGTTCCCCTTGCTTAATATTGACCTCCTTGTGGACTCAGCTGCGGGAAGTTCTATGTTCTCATTCATGGATGGGTATAGTAGGTACAACCAGATCCGCATGGCTGCCAAGGGCGTTGAGAAAACAGCATTCAGGACCCCAATTGAGAATTTTTATTACACTGTGATGCCCTTTAGCCTCAAAAATGCAGGAGCCACGTGCCAGCGAACCATGACAGCCATCTTCCACGACATGATGCATAAAGAGATGGAAGATTATGTGGATGATATTGTGGTCAAGTCAAAAACTAGGACAGGACATCTCCAAGTACTTGAGCAAGTTTTCAAAAGATGCAGAGAATACAAACTACGCATGAACCCCATGAAATGTACCTTTGGAGTATCTGCGAAAAAATTCCTCGGGTTCCTAGTACATCACAGAGGCAAAAGTGTGGACCCAGCCAAAGCTGCAGCCATTGCCACTATGAAAAGACCAACAACAGTGAGGGAGCTCAAAAGCTTCCTAGGAAGGGTCTCCTACATCAGGAGATTTATGCCAGGACTGACTTCAGTCACAGGGGGCTTATCCAAGCTATTAAAGAAAGGAACTAAGTTCACCTGGGGAGCGGAACAAAAGGAAGCCTTCCAAAGGATCCAACAGATTATGAATCATCTGCCCACTCTCCAGGCACCAGTGCGTGGACGACCCCTGTTATTGTACTTGGCATCAAATGCCCAAGCAATAGGAGCCCTACTGGCACAAGAAGATGATAATGGGAATGAGCAACCTATTTACTATGTAAGCAGGACACTCAAGGATGCCAAGACCAGGCATCCCAGGATAGAAAAAGCTTGCCTAGTGGTCATTTACGCATCCCAGAGGCTGAAGAGGTATTTCTTAGCTCACAAAATCCTTCTAGTGACTAAGTCACACCCTATAAAAGCACTCTTGCATCAGCCCCTCCTAACAGGAAGAATAGCACAGTGGCTGGTCCTGCTTTCTCAATATGACATAGGCCTCAGGACCCCTAAGGCTGTCAAAAGTCAAGCCATAGCTGACCTCCTGGCATAGTTCCCAAGAAATGAGGAAACCTGAATAAGCGAAGAGATCCCAGGTGAGGTAGTAGTAGCAGAAATCCCAGGAAAGAAATGGACAATGAGATTCGATGGGTCAGCTACAGCAACCTCTAATGGAGTGAGAGTTGTACTAAGTTGTGAGGATGGGGACACCATACCTCTGTCTTTCAAGCTTGGGTTCTCCTGTTCCAATAATGCAGCTGAGTATGAGGCATATTTAACCGAACTAACTATAGCACTCAATATAGGGGTAAAACACATGAGAGTACTGGGAGATTCCAATCTTGTGGTCTCTCAAGTGAAAGGTGACTTTGCGCTAAGGGAGCAAACTTTAGCAGCCTACAGAACTTGGGCATAGAGGCTAGAGTAGGAATTCCTGACCTTCAGCATAAAGTACACCCAGAGAAGCGAAAATAGGTTCGCAGATGCACTTGCCACCCTGGGATCACAGGTACCATTTAAGGGAAAAGACACTCTGGTCAAAATAGGAAGACAGAAGCATTCCATCTTAAAAATCCTCCAAAGGATATCCCCCGAAGAGTCCAGGTAGTGGGACAGGAGGAGCGAAGTGAAAGAAAAATTGAAAGAAACAGGATCTGGAGGGAGTGTCAAAGAGCTGAAGGACTACGCTCTAATAGAAGGAGAACTATATAGGAGATTGCCCGGAGAGATCCTATCCAGATGCATCAATGAGAAAAAAGAGAAAGTAAGGTTGGAAGAGTTACATACCCAAGTCTGCGGGATCTCAGAAAAGATCAGCCTATATAGGAGAATGCAGCGCATAGGATACTACTGGCCAAATATGAATAAAGAGGCAGCAACTATACAGGAGAAATGTCAAAAATGCCAATCCTCGGTGGACAAAGAAGAAAGCTACGCTGTATTTATTACAGAAGACTAGAGGACTCCCTTCATGGAATACTTCGCTCAAGGGATCCTACCGACTGATAGGGCACTGGCCCACCAGCTCAAGAGGCTAGCAGTCAGATACTTCTTACAAAACGGGATCCTATTCAAAAGGGGATATAGCGGGGATCCCCTAAGATGCCTGGGGCCAAGGGAAGCTAGGGAAGTAGTCAAGGAAGTCCATTCTGGTGATTATGGAAGTCACCTAGGAAAAAGGAGACTCTATAAATAGCTACTACTGTTAGGATACTACTGGCCAACAATGAAAAAGGACTCCAAGGAGTTAGTCAAAGCCTGCCACGCATGTCAAGTCCTCGGAGATGCAATCCATACTCACCCAAATATGTTACAAGATATGACAACTTCATGGCCTTTCCACACTTGGGGGCTTGATCTCATAGGGCCTATAAATCCCCCACCTAGTGGTTACATATGGATATTGGTAGCTACTGAGTACTTTACAAAATGGGTGGAGGTCATCCCCTTGAAAAAGGCCACTAGAGCAGCTGCAGCAAACTTCATTCAAGGCCATATCATTACAAGGTTTGGGATTCCCAGGAGGTTGATCAGTGACAATGGAACCCCATTCATAAATAAAGACACAAAGGGGTTGACTGAAGCTTACTACATCAAGCATGGAAGGTCTACACCATACTGCCCACAAGGAAATGGCCAGGCAGAGGCCACTAATAGGGTGATATTGAAGATCCTTAAAAAAATGAAGTAAGAGTATGGAGGAAAATGGAGTGACCACCTAGCAGATGTACTTTGGGCATGCAGGAGCTCTGTGAAGACAACCACGGGATTCTCTCCCTGGTCTATGGGACAGAAGTCATCAGCCCAGTAGAATTAATTGTTCCCACACCAAGAGTAGTACTTGAAGAAAGTCAGGAGGACGCCGAGGACACAAACAATGAAAGGAGAATAGCAGATCTGGAAGGGATAGAGGAAGAAAGGGAGCTAGCCAAGAAAAGGAGCTAGAGGTACCAGTAAAGAATGACTAGAGTATATGCACAAGCAGTACGCCCAAGAACTTTCGCTAAAGGGCAGCTAGTACTAAGGACAGCAGAGCATGTGAGAAGAAACCTACCGAGACCCTCCAAATTTGCCCCAAAGTGGGAAGGACCTTACATTATCAGGGAGGCCCATGATAGTGGGTATTACTACCTTACAAAAGAAGATGGGACAATCTTGACAGAACCCATAAATGGGAAGTGGCTAAAACAATACTACGCATGAGAAGGGAGAGGTCTTAATACACTGGAATCCTCTCTACCAGACTCTCCAACCTGCTAAGTGTTTCTTTCTTTTATATTATCGTTTAAGTAATTTTGTTCAGGGACTCGTGGTAGAAGGACACTCTATGATCCTTACTATCTTTATTAGATTTGCTGTGTTCCTTGAATGACATTTATGTTTTAAATTCAATGAAGTTTCTTCTTATTTCTCAACTATTCAATCTTAAGTATTACAAAAGTCCTAACACAGATGGAATCAGGGGAGGATACTTGAGGAAATCTTTTTGATGCATGAACCAAGATCACCCCACAGATAACTACAAAACAGTTAAGTTTCAAATACATGGTCTAAGATCTCAAGCATGTACTAAGGATACCTAGCCCAGTACTTGATAATAAAAAATAAAAAAAAACCTGCCAAGTTCATGAGCTGGGACAAAGAAAAATATCGTCCAAATGTACCCAATTCAGTACTTGCGCAAACAAGAAGAAAAGGGAGGATACTTGGGGAAATCTTTTTTGATACAGGCCCCAAGATCACCCCACAGATAAACTACAAAACAGTTAAGTTTCAAATACATGGTCTAGGATCTCGGGCATGCACTGAGGATACCTAGCCCAGTACTTGATAAAGAAAAAAACCTGCCAAGTTCATGAGCTGGGACAAAAAAAAATATCACCCAATGTACCCAGTTCAGTAATCATGCAATCAAGAAGAAAAGGGGTGGGTACCTGGCTATAACCTGCAGCAAAAACTTGTGGGAATCATGGACCAAGACTCAGTACAAAAAAAAAAAAAAAAAAAAAAAAAAAAAAAAAAAAGATCCACATGCCATCAAAAAAAATTAGAAGCAATTTTGAAACATAAATACTTAGAAGCAATCCTGAAGCACAACTACATGGAAGCAGTCTCAAAGCACAAGTACAAGCCTAAAAAGCCAGAAGCAATGTTCAAACAAAGAAAACTTATACAACCCCAAATTGTTCATCCAAACCAGCTAAAAAAAAAAAAAAAAAGCTAAGAGATGAGGCCAGCCAACAAGGAGCTGTCTGAGGAGAGAGCAAGGACAGCCAAAGAAGAAAAAACCCTTTGCCTTTTAATCTTCAAATCTTGCAAAGTCTTGTGGGCATAAGCTAAAGCTTCCTCAGCAGCAGCAATCTCAACATCAATGCTCTTAAAAGCTTGCCTCTGGAATAGTACTTGGGCCAATGATCGCAGATACTCTAGCAAAAAAGACAGGTTGAACTTGGCTTCCAAGAGATTCTGAACCACTCCCCTCCATTCTAAAAGTTTCTCCTTAGAAAGAGAGTCCAGCGAAGAATCTCTCAAGGAAATCAACACAGTGCACAGCAGCTCCATCAGAATGCTCCCTAAAAATACTCCGCCTCTGAAACCAGTGGTAAAATCCCAATGACTTTTAAACAGCCCTTCTAGCAGTGGCAAGCCTTCCACAGGCACCAAGAACCGCAAGAATTTGCCATAGGAGGGCCTTAAGTGGCAAAAATGACTGGCAGGGAGGCTATTGAACTCCAGAAGATCAAAGCGACCCAGAAAGGTAGAAAGCCTTGAAGCAGGATCTAAAACAACCATCTCTAGAGCCTCCCCCATTGTTGCATTACCACCAGAAGAAGTTAAGGAACCTTCAACTCTCTGGGCAGTACGAAGGCCAGTAACCTGAGCAGATCCTACACCCCCCTCGGGAATCACAAGTTCAGGATCTTTGACATCAGTATCAATTCCTGCAAAAAAAAAAAAAAAAAAAAAAAAAAAAAAAAAAAAAAAAAGAGGAAAGGGGAGGGATAGACTTAGCTCATTCTTCTAAAAAAAAAAGAGAAATAAAGAGCTAAAGAGGGTAAAAGAGAAACCAGTATCGGTCTCTTGGGGTGGAGTTTCCTCCTCTTGATCCTTTGACTTCTTGAAGGACTCTAAGAAAGAACACATGGCAAGTTGAAGAAAAGGTGAGGAAGTCTCAGCAAAATGACTAAAAGAAGGCAGGGATACAGGGGGCTTCGCCATAACAAAAATACAGGAAAAGGGAAGAAAGAGAAGGGAAACGCAGCAAAGACAATCAACACCCACCTTCAGAATCCCCCGATTCTGAAGAAGCAGCACCAGAGACAGATCTCGCAGTGACGTGGCCTAGGAAGAGAAAGAAAAGAAAGAAAGAACTCAGAGGAGAGGAAGAAAAAAAAAAGAGGAAGGGGATGCAAAAGAAATATAATTAACGATATTATAAAAGAATAAGGCTCACATGTTTGCCCAGATAGAGACGCGCCTCCCAAAGGCATTGTACTTAACCCCGTCTGAGGAAGCACAGTCCTTGTAGGACTGGGAGTCTGCTCAGTTTGGGGACCCTGGGACGTGGGAAGCTCAGGATCCTGGGTGGCCTGGACACCCTGCATTGGCTACCCGGCCTCCCCAACAATGCCACTACCGGGGATCTCCTCTTCTGTGCCCTGAGATGCAGCTGCAACCATTTCCCCTTCCAAAGTCTCACTAGCCCCGGGGGCAAAGACCTCCAACTAAAAAAAAAAAAAAAAAGAAGGGGCAACATGAATAACAAAAGCACAAAGACATCACAAGTACACAGCACAAATGGATGAAAACCAACAGCATAAGGCACGGATAAAAAAAAAACATACCACATCTTCACCAGAGGAAGAGCTTCTACCTTTCATAGCATCCAACTTACGCTTGGACTGTAGAAAAGACAACCGCTCATCAGTTCAAAAAAAAAAGAGAAGGGGGAGAACAACAAACTAAAAAAAAAAAAAAGAGTAAAGAAGCCTTGCCCTTCTCTCTCTCTTAGGATCTCCGAGTCTCTGTTGTTTACTACGAGTACGTCCAGAGGGTCCTAAAGAACCATGGACTGAAGAACTCACAGGAGCCTGAGGAAAAGAAGAATCTAGCTTAGTCTTCACCCGGCCCTTTATGACCAAGGGTTGCTTAACTTCTTTTTCCTCAGCAAGCACCAACTGTTTCTGAGATTTTTCAGTTTTCTTCTTTTTTGACTTAGGGCCAGTCCCCCCTACACTCTCTTCAACTGCAGCCTCCTTCAATTTCTCCTACTTAATTATTTTTCCCTTACTCATGCCAATGGGAGTACTAGCACTTATGGCCTCTACCACCCCCTTCTTAATGGGTACCCCAGTAGAAGAACCAATTACAAGATCACATCCTGGCCAAGTTTCTGGAAAATCCTGGGCATAAGTAACCCAACCTCTCTTGGAAGCATGCCACTCTACGAAGCCTGTTTTACTGCTCATAACGGAAGAAACAACACCAGCAGTAGGTAGGGATAAACGTTTGTTGGATGTTGGGGCAGAAGAAATGTCAGGGTTGGGAACTCTCTCTATTGTCCCAGTACCAGCATAATCAACAAAATATTTTTGCACCCTCCTCCAGTAATCAGCATAGCCACTAGAAGCAAAAACCCCTCTTTGAAAGTTGGGCACTACAAACTGATGACTCCTTCGTGACCAATAGGAGAAGGCCTGGAGTCTCATGAAAGGATCCAAGGAAGGAAGAGATGGTACTACATCATTGAACACTGGGGGAATATCCTAATTAAAGCCAAACTGCCGAAGTACTCTATGCGCCGAATAATGAGTATACCGGGGACCACTTGAGGAAAGCACAGGAAGCCAAGGACTAATGCAAACAAGGTAGGCTAAGCTATCCTCATCACCATGACGCAAATCAAAAGTATTCCCTATAGAAGTCAGAAAATGAGATAACACAGAATCACAAACAAAACCGGGGCCAAACTCCCGGGGAGAGCGCCAATGCAAATGGCCTACTTGATCAAATAATTCAACCAAGTTAAGACTGCCACCTTTCAAACTCAGCCAACGGAAAATAATAGGGTGGTTGTCAGTTGAGCTACCACAAAGCCCTTTAACCACATCAGGAGATTCCTAAAACTTATCTTTTACAAACTTTAAATTCCTACATTTTGCAAAAGTAACCGAGGAACGTTCCCACATGAATACCTGGAGAATGGCACAATGAAGAGAAGAAGTAATGACATAACAAGAATCACCTTCGGCTTCATCTCCATGAAGCTGATCCAATTGAGAATAGACATAGCCTAAAAACATGAAGGCTAGAGGATATTGAGCGCCCTGAGCCAACTTAATCGCCAAGGGAAAAAGGGAGGACTTGATTCCATACCCAGGGAACTCGCTGAACAGAAACTTGCTAAGCTAGAATGCGAGGAACCCGGCTCGCCTAACTTCCTTATCCTTCTCGCGCGAAAGATTCATAACTCACCTACCCATCTGGGCCGGTTTCCCACCAAAAGAAGCAGTACGTCCACCAAAGTGAGAAAATAACTTTTCTTCCACCCTAAGATCCTCATCAGAAAGATCAATATCAAAGGGGTTTTCATCCCCAAGCACTGGAAGAAGAAAATTGTTGACCACATCCTCCAAAGTGACAATCAGTTCACCAACAAAAAAAGAGAAAGTGTGCAGAGTCGAACACCAACAACGCACCAAGTGCTTAAGGCCTTTGGCATCTCTGAAACCCTCAAGATTCCTGGAAATAGCCACTGCTTTTAGGACACCGGCATGATCCAAGCGGCCCACAAATTCTTCGTCAAAAAGTTCCTTGTCCACCCAGATGGGCCAACCCTGGATCTTCCTAGCGACGAAATTGAAAAAAATGGGGCTGCTTCTCGAAGTCCCTGCCTGATCTGAAGATCGAAAATCTCCTGGGGGTCTAGGACTTGAGCAGAACCAACAAAACCCGCTTGACCAGAGAACACCCAAGCATGAGTGGATGAAGGGGCCTCACCATAGGACACCTGTGGGAAGAACAAGCTAGGGGAGTACCAGGGGTCTCGTAAGGGAAAAGCAGGACGCCCGATAACTTCCTGAGACTCATCTGTAGAACTAGAGGAACCCTCACCTTCAAAAAGACTAGGAGTACGCTCCTTTCTTTTTCGAGAAGAGGAAGAAGCCATTGAAGCAATGGGTATCTTGAAGTAAGAAAGCAGGTAGCAGCGGGAATGATTGAAAGAAAAGAAAAAAGAAAAAGGGGCTAGGAACAGAAGATTCAGGCAAACAAGAAGAAAAAGGGTAATATGAAAAGATTAGAATGAAGAAATAAGAGCAGTTAGAGAAGACAGTGTGTGGAAAGATGCGCCAGTTGCAAGGAATTAAATTTAAAGAATGAAAAGTTATCAGCAATTATTAATGAAGTTATGGGAAACGTAAAAGTAGGTGGTGGAAGTTCTTTTTCAAGACTCAAATTGTCGCGTCCCATTTAAAAAGGAGGAGTTACAAAAAAAAAGAAGCGAAGGGTCTAGGAAGAGATCCCCGAATAAAGACCAAAATGGAAGAGATCCCGCAGAAACTCACGCATGAGCTGCAGGCAACCCATGAGCTCGGGGGGCTAAATGTTGAGGTCCAAAATTAATTGGTCACAGACTAAGGCCCAAAGAAGTAAAACGTTGGGCTCATTTCACACAAAAATAAATAAATAATAAAACTAAGAGAGTAAAGGGAAGGCTGGGCTCACTCAATAAAGAAAAGAGAAAAGAAGGAAGAAAAAGGGCAAGAGGCCCAGAGGATTGGAATCCAGAGACCCACGAAAGAACAAAAAAGCCCAAACCAGGCAGAACCAGCAAACCAAAAAAGCCCAGTAAGAAGAACTGTGTCGGGATCCCAGAAGTCACCAGAGTCAGGGGATCCCTGGACGCGCGAAGTAAGATTGAAGCAAATTCAAAGAAAGATAAAAAGACAAAGGGCATGTGGATCTCATGTTCCAGACATGCAATGGAGCCAAGAGGTACGAAGCAAAATGCAGGAGCTTGGTTCCGACCATTTGGAGAAAGTGACAAGGAAAGAGTACACTGAAAAAGCTGGAGCGCTAAGAAGAAAAAGCCAAATAGCTTCAGACTAGCCAACAGAGAAGTCTGGGAATAGAAAACTAGCTAAGGGACTTTCATTTGGTCGCACCAAAAGCAAGAAACTATAAGAGAAAAAGGAAACGACATGACCCTGAGCAACCTGGCACGGCACGAACTCTAAGGGGCAAAAGGGAGAAATCGTTAGTACCCCAGAGCCCGAAGTTGTGCTATAAAAGGAGGAAGGGGTCCATGCTGGAGAGGCATTCAGATTCAGAGAAAAGATTCATCTTTGATTAGAACATTCAGGCATTCACGGCCATTTTGTTGGAGTTTTATAGAACTGGAAAAGAGTTCTGTAAAATTGAAAGAAAACAAAGGAACCATTCCCGGTATCTCAGAGACAACCACTATAGCGCATGCTCGGATTCAACAAATTCAAACTTTACAAGTCTTGGAAGCTTAAATAGCTATCAAAGGTTGTAGTTTTTGAACTTAGTTGAACCTTGCATCACGTCTTAGTAAGCGTTACAATCATAACTAAAGAAAATTAATAAAATGCATCTCATTACTTCGAGGATCCCTAACCTGTCCTTACATTATATTTCATTTTACTGTGCATTTCTTTACTATTGAAAAGTCATTCAATACAGATATCATTGCTTGTTAGTTATTTGTATTGTAGGAAGTTTGTTTTGTGCACCACTTGGTTCTTAAACAGCCCTCATAGCTGCAGTAAACCAAGCCCAGTCCACCAAAAAATATTTCTTTGGCCCAAGATCCTTGGGCCACTAAGGTGAGAAGAAAAAGTCACTCTCACAATAGTTTATACAGAAAACAGTGAACAATTTTTATGAGAAAACAATAAACAATTTTAATTAATGTAGAAATTAAATTCATATTTTGAAATTAAAATCTCTATATTTTACAATGCTTATGTTTAAATAAATAAAAACATAAAAAAGCCACTTATTTTTATCTTTATGTTTATTTTTCGATTATCCAAAAAAAAAAAAAAATTTGCACAGTATTCGAGTTTGGTAAACTCGAGTACTGTGTAAATTTTTTTTATCTGCATTTTATTTATAAAACATACTCGAGTCTGGTATACTCGAGTATTGTGTTGCATGGAATTCGAGTTTACCAAACTCGAGTACTACATAATTTTTTTTTTATCGCACAAATTTCAGCTCAACAGTGTCACGGTGGTAGAATTGATGAGAAACTCAAATTCCAGAAAAAGTAATACTTTACTATTTATTTCCGAAATAGTATTTTTTATTAAAAATTTTAACAAAAAAAAAGTGATATTTGACCATTTTAACTTATATAAACAATAAAGAGAATATATATATATATATATATATTTGTGTACGTAGGGAAAGCTTATGATATGGTCATATACAGCCCTTGCATCATCAAAAATATTTAAAAGCCGAACCAGAGCTGTCAATCCGTCTCTGAGACCTTCGTACCAATCCTCTCTTCTCTATGGGAAGAGAGTAGCGTCAGAGCCCCGTCATTGTCTCAATTATAAACGTGAGTGAGAGAGAGAGACTCTGTCAAGAAAGACTGCTTGCTTTCAATACTTTCACAGTACTATAGTGAAGGACTCTTTGACATGTACTGTGCGTCATATATGTAGAGTAGTCTGTGGTTGAAAGGGGGTGTGCGTTAAGCTACTTTGCTAGGTCTTGTTTGGGCCATGGTATCTCTTGTTATTGGAAGACAGCTGTTTTACACTTACATATTCTAAAAATGATCACGTACCGGTCTACCTTTTCATTACAAAGCACCATTGGACAAAAGCTGAAATTTTTTTTTTTTTTTTTTTTTTTGGGTAGTTGTTTATGCGGGTGCGGGGGCTCGAACCCTCAAGCTAACAGTTTCATGGTAAACCAGGTATCACTTGGGCTATAAGGCCCGTTGGTGACTAAAGCTGAACTCTAATATTGAATATATTTAACATTTAAATTTGTAGAGAGGACGGGGTGACTCTAGTTTGGTTTAAGGACTATTATTTCTCACATGTATTCTAAGAGGGATTGAGGTATGGTTTTGAATTAACTCATCTTAAGAAGTGCTTGAAGAAGGCCTCATCCTCGTATATAGATCTCTCAAGCATCGGTCCCTCAGTGGTTATATAATTATCATAATGTCTCTGTCGACCTAGATACCTCAGGCTTTGGTTCCTTAGGGGTTAGATAGCTACCATATATGATCACACTTAGATAAAGTAACTCAAGGTTGACTTGATATAGTTTAAGATCTTGGACAACAACTTTAATTGGTTCTTAAAAATATTAATTAAATAATATTTATTTCACTTTAAATGTTATAATTTTCAATTTAAAATCCATTATTCCAACTTCTTGATGCAAAATAACTAATTAAGCTTTTGCAAAATAAGTATGATAACATCACATTTTTAATTGACAATATGATTAGTTCACTTAATTTCCTTATAATTAACATAATCAATTTTAAGTAGGATTTAAACAATCTTAAATTTGAATAACTTATTTCTCCATACAAAATTATAAGAAGTATTGATAGTAAACTTTTATAAACAATATATGCACTTAGAAAAGAATCTAATCGTTCTATAAAATTAATAGTTTTTATATTACTGTAGGGTCAAGATTTGTGGCTCTAGCCCAAAAGACATGGGATATGAGCCCAATAAGCCCAGTACAATAAATTTGTAGAATGTAGGTGAAAGAGTTAAGCTATATGTGAATTGGACAACGGCTAGTAAAGATTTGGAAGATAATTAAGCACAATAGCACACTTAAAACTTGATTAAATTGGTGTCCGAGGAGGTGAATTATGAACTGAACTGTTCATGAAAGTTGAGATAGTCCTTAATGCTACAGTAAATCTTCTTCTCTTTTCTTTTTCTCTCTCCCTCGATCCTCTTTCATGAGAGACCTCTTTTGTTTATATAGTTTCCTTTTAAGTTATCTTCATCGTACACTTGTTCTTCATCTAAGCATTCACTTGAGTATATGTCACATCAGGTATCTTCTTTAGCTTTCAATGAGTGGTGGTAGCTGAGATTGCATTGTTCAGAGGTCTTCTCCACATAAATGAGGCCAAAAAAACTGCTGTGATGCATTAAATGTGGTGACATTAGCTTTTTCTTTAAATATTTCTCCATTCTTATCATCTTTATGCATGCACGAAGTTCATCCTTATCACTGAAACTTCCTGGAAGTTCATTCAAATTGCCCAGGTATATGCTTGATCGATATTCTCCAAGTCCGAAGAGAACAGCCTACTCAAACTATACTCCTCCTCATTTTCCTTAAGTGATGCTCCATACTGGGGCCTTTCCCGATCTTTTACTCCTCCTCGGACATACTTATATCTTTAAATGGGACCCAAGGCCCAACATATGCATTTGGGCTTTGTGAGAGTGCCTTTTTTTTTCTCCAACACTTCGCCCCAAGGATCCTGGGCCGTATAAAATGTTCTTGGTGGACTAGGCTCGATTCACCGCAGCTAAAGGGCTGTTTAAGAACTGATTGGTGCACAAGAACAAACTTCCTTCAATACAAATAGCTAACAAACAAGTATATTCATATTGAATGACATTTTAACAGTAAAGGTATGCAAAAAAGTAAAATATAATGCAAGAACAAGTTAGAGATCCTCTAATTAATGAGGCGTATTTTATTAATTTCCCTTAGTTGTGATTACAGTGCTCACTAAGACGTGGTGCAAGGTTCAACTGAGTTCAAAAGTTACAAAGTTTGCTAGCTATTCAAGCTTCAAAGGCTTGCAAAGTTTGAATTTGTTGAATCCGAACATGTACTATAGTGGCTGCCTCTAGGATACCGGGAATGGCTCCTCTGTTTTCTCTTAAGTTTACAGAGCCTTTTTCTTATAATTTCATGAGACTTCAGATTGTGAATGCCTCTAAATGATCTACTCGTAAAATGAATTCTCTCCCCCCCCCCCCCCCTCTTTGTAGCATGGACCCCTTCCTCCTTTTATAGCACAACTTCGGGCTCTGGGGGTACTAACGATTTCTCCCTTTTGCCCTTTAGAGCTCGTGTCGTGCTAGGTTGCTCAGGGTCATGTCTTTTCCCTTTTCTTCATAGTTTCTTGCTTTTTGCTTCGACCAAGTGAAAGTCCCTTAGCTAGTTTTCTATTTCTAGATTTCTTCGTTGGCTGGTCTGAAGCTTTTTTGGATTTTTCTTCTCAGCGCTCCAGCCTTTCTTCAGTTGTACTCTTCCTTGTCTCTTTCCCCAAATGGTTGGGATTAAGTTTACAATAGTTATGAAATCTCAAACAGTTATGAAAAATTTACAATAGTTTTCTTTTTAAATAGTTTTGAAAATAAAATAGAAATATAACAGTAATATTAATAAATTAATAATTTTTATTTTTAAAAATAAAAAAAATATATTTTTATTTTTAAAAATAAAATAATATTTTGAAATGTATACAAATAGAATAAAGGACAAATAAACTGAAACAGACAATAATAAAAAGAAAACAAATGAAAATCTACTATAACCTGATGTAGGGTCAAAATTTGTTGGGCCAGGAACCAAAACTTTATATGATGAGCCCTCCAAATTTCCCACAATAAATTTGTAGAGAATGGGCCAAACAACTGGGCTAATGGTGGATTTAGCAACGGTCCAGATGAACAAAAACTAATAACAAAGAGATGGATTGAGTCAAGCCTTTAACGGGATGAACCCCTGTAGTCCGAAGAGGTTTTCTATTTAAAGGCTAAGTAAATACAATTTTTTCTCCCCCCCCCACTCTGCGAGACTTGCTTCCCTTATATAGACCCCCTTTTCCCATCTTCACCGCACACTTGTCCTCCATCCAGACACCCACTTGAG
Organism: Quercus gilva; assembly: GCA_023621385.1. NCBI lineage: Eukaryota > Viridiplantae > Streptophyta > Magnoliopsida > Fagales > Fagaceae > Quercus > Quercus gilva. The sequence continues at coordinate 65,425,466 of CM042473.1, read as the reverse complement.
TACTAGTCACATCAGCCGTCTGCTTTAACTTGCAGTGAGTGGTGGTGGGTGAAGACGCACTGTTCAGGTGTCTTCTCCACATAAATGCGGCCAGGAAAGTTGCTGCAGTGCATTAAATGTGGCGGTGACAGCTTTATTGGCAAGACATTTCGTGATAGCTACGCAGTTAGACATGCTCGAAGTTCCATCCTGGGAGGGAGACCTTCAGCACAGCTACCCGATCAAGTTCTGGGCTGCTCCATTAAGTAGGATCTCTTCGGCCATACCAGGTTGTCTTCGGACGGAGCGTTTTTTATCTACGGGCTGTGCTTCCGCCAGGATGGCAGAGCATTGATACATTTAACCTCTTCGGACAGTGAGTCGTATTTGAACTGGGCCTCAGGCCCATCATGTGGCGTCGGGCTTTCTCACCCACAATAGCCCCTCAAAATTTCACTTTTTACCTCGCATCCGAAGAGAAAAAGTGGGGTTTTGACCTTTTGACGAATGGAGGCACTGGATTTTGATTCCGCACGTGTGCGCATGAGTTTGGGCGCCTTCTTTATAACCGCTGCTGTCGCGCTGTTTCCGAAGCATCATTAATTGCTCCAGGCGGCGTCTTGTCCCTGAAATCTAGCGGCTCATTTCAAATCAACGGTCGAGATTGTCCTCAAAATTTCGGGCGGGATAAGTCCTACTACTTTTCCTGCCACTATATAAAGTCCTGGAGGGAACTGTCTTCTCACTTTGCAAGCGTCAGACCCCCAGCGAACTCAAGCGTTCAGACTCTCAAAGCTCTACCTATCATCTGCTTCAACTCATTCCAGAATCCACTACGATCTTTCCGCAAGGCCAAGGAAAAACATTCTCCAATCCAAACCGACGTAAGTTCCTTTCTTCGAGATTTATTGAAATCTACTCAGTTTGCCTCTTCGGCCATTGGTAGATTCTCTTCAGTCGCTGTTCCGCGTTTCCCTCACTTTAAACTTATTAATCAATGGGTAGATTTGAATACCTAGTGAACAGTCCCTCCCAGATAAAGAAATTTAGGGAGACGTATCGCATCCCTCGGGAAGTGGATTTAAGGTATTGCTCCACGGAGGGGCTATTACTGGACCGCGAAGAGGGTGAGGTGATAATCCCCATTATCGCCTTCCTGGAGGGAGGGATGACCATTCCCATGGGCCCAATCACCAGAAATTACCTTATCGCCCATAGGCTTAGTCCTGACCAGTGCGCACCCAACACATTTAGAATTTTAGGTGCAGTTGATGAGCTAAACCGCCAATTGGGCTTGGGACTGACTTGGCACGATGTGGTACACATGTACGAATGTCATAAACAAGAAGGGGCGGGATACTATCTAAAGTCCCGATCCGATGTCGTCAGACTCCTCTCTGGTCTCCCCAAGTCCAACAAAAGGATGAAGGACGATTACCTGATCGTCTCGGGCGCCTGGCATGATGGGATTCATTGCCCAACCCAGCTAGGAGCGCCAAGTGGGACATTCCCCCTTGAGCTTTTCTAATAGTTAAAAATTTTTTTAGCTGTTCGGACTTTCTTTTGCCATATTGCAATCCTCTGAGTTCTATCGCTATGTTTACAGATAGAAGGTACGTAGCTCCTCGGCTGAGTCTCACGAACACTGCGGCCTTAAACTACCTCCTTTGGTCAGAGATTTTCGTGAGTGAAGACGGTGAGCTTAGGTTTGTTCCCCTCATACTCAACTACACCCCGAAGACTGAAATCCAGCCGAGAGGCAACGCAATAACATACGGGGATCGCCGAATAAACCGCATTGACGTGGCACGAAAGACCTTTTTAGCCCCCTTCGACCTTGCCCCAGTGCCCCATCCTAATCCGCAAGATATACCGGTGCTCATCCAGCCCGTCCGACAAGTTCCCCTTGAACCGGTAGTAGAGGAGGAAAGGGCTTCCTCTACCCCCTCGCTTGATCAGCAGATCGACCAGTTCAAGTTCGAAGAGGAAGACTCGGGGGAAGTCGAAATTTTGTCTACCGGAGAGGCACTTGATAGGCATTCTGCTGCTCCGCTCTTAAATCTAGCCCTGCCAGACGATTCTGACGAAGACATGCAGAGCCTATCGTCCTTGTTGAAAAACCGGAAGTCAAAGGATGTGGCCAAAGGTACTGGCGCTGGCACCTCCCAGCCTAAGGTCAACCTTCCACCACCACCCCCTCCTCCAGCCCCAAAGGATCTTGGGCTAAAAGCGCTACCCGATCTGAAGAAGAAAAGGGTGGTAACAGAGGTGACTGATGTTGAGGAGGGGGAGGTGGTCCCTCCGAAGGGCCCCAAACAACAGAAGACGTCCCATGATACTAGGGGCAAACGAGCGTCTTCTACGGAGAGCCGAGAAGAAGACCAGGTCGCAGACGTGCGGCGAAGGACTCGGGCGTGGTCTCCAAAGCTCACATTGGATGGCGCCGCCATCCCACACGATGCGTCCCTGCGAAACTATGCTGGGGGGAAAGCAGGGCGCATAGCAGATGTGTTGGAGAAGCCTCTCCTCCTTCCGAAGGACATGGAGTCCTATCGGCGCTTCTCCGAACAGGAGCTTTTCTTGTCCCTAAAAAGGGATTTAGGCATGGTGAGATAAGTGACTATTTCGTAGCCTTTATGTGCTTTCGCTACTTAACGCAAAACTCTTTGGTTGCCATGCAGATCGCTCAGCAAATTTTTGTGGCGGAAGAATGGAACAAAGAAAAGGAGATTAAAGTGCAGGCTGAGGCTCGATCAAGGGAGGAGGTGGAGAAGGCATTGGGCAAGGCAAAGGACGACTACGCCCGCATCTCCGAGGAGCTGAAGGAGGAGGTGAAGGCAAGGAGAAGCGCTGAGGCAGGCCTGAAGAATGCCAAGAAGCAGGCCGAGGATCAGCGGCAGAAACTATACGTCACCAAGACCAATCTGGAAACAGAGAGGGCGGTGGTGAAGGAGCTGCGGGCCGAGCTAGCCAAAGCCAGGGATGCTGCTAAGTTGGCCAAGGAGGACGCTCAGTTGGCCAAGGAAGCGGTTGAGGCCGAGAAACAGGCTGCCTACATGCTGGGGGTGCAAGAGACCCAAACTAGGCTGGCCGAGGAGTTAGCCAAAGTGTGCAGAGACTACTGCGCAATTACATGGGGCAAATGCCTTGATGCGGCTGGAGTCCCCGCAGAGTCTGCCCTAAGGCAACCCGAGAGCATCTATTACCACCCTGATATAAGTGACCTGCCAGATGCCTCGGAAGCTCCCTCGGCCGGTCAGGATCTCTCAGTCCAGACTGAGGCAAACCCAGCACCCCTTCAGATTGGAGATGCGGGTAGTCTACCAACAACGGATCCGATGTCTCAAGACAAAGCTTAGGATGTTAGGGCTGTGTAATAGTTAGGACCCTGTATCGCCTATTTTGTAATGAAACTGCCCTTGCAATGAAATAGTTTGCTTTTGTTCTTTGTTGCTCCTTTTTTTTTTTTTTTTTTTTTTTTTTTTTTTTAGAATATGTTTCTGTCTTTATGGTTAACAATGATAATTATGTTTGACGTAACGTTTACCTAAGTCTACATACTCCGTCAACCAATTAATTATGTGGGCGGTTGTCAACTAAACACTAGTGAGAATTGTTCGAAGAATATATTAATCAACCCAAAACATCTGGTCCGAGGACTACAGGCATGATTAAAATAAAGTCTAAACACTTAAGAGGAACATAAATGTGTCAGCAAATCCAAACCATCTGGTCCGAGGACTACAGGCATGATTGAACTAAAGTTGAAAACACTTGAGAAACTTGATTAACTAACCCAAATCATCTGGTCCGAGGACTGCAGGCATGATTGGATTTAAGTTTAAACACGAGAAACTTAAGGGAGTGTTAACTAACCCAAATCATCTGGTCTGAGGACTATAGGCATGATTGGATTTAAGTTTAAACACTAGAGAGAAGCGTAAAGGAGTGTTAACTAACCCAAATCATCTGGTCCGAGGACTACAGGCATGATTGGATTTAAGTTTAAACACATGAGAGAAACGTAAAGGAGTGTTAACTAACCCAAATCATCTGGTCCGAGGACTACAGGCATGATTGGATTTAAGTTTAAACACTTGAGAGAAACGTAAAGGAGTGTTAACTAACCCAAATCATCTGGTCCGAGGACTACAGGCATGATTGGATTAAAGTTTAAACACTTGAGAGAAACGTAAAGGAGTGTTAACTAACCCAAATCATCTGGTCCGAGGACTACAGGCATGATTGGATTTAAGTTTAAACACTTGAGAGAAACGTAAAGGAGTGTTAACTAACCCAAATCATCTGGTCCGAGGACTACAGGCATGATTGGATTTAAGTTTAAACACTTGAGAGAAACGTAAAGGAGTGTTAACTAACCCAAATCATCTGGTCCGAGGACTACAGGCATGATTGGATTAAAGTTTAAACACTTGAGAGAAACGTAAAGGAGTGTTAACTAACCCAAATCATCTGGTCCGAGGACTACAGGCATGATTGGATTTAAGTTTAAACACTTGAGAGAAACGTAAAGGAGTGTTAACTAACCCAAATCATCTGGTCCGAGGACTACAGGCATGATTGGATTTAAGTTTAAACACTTGAGAGAAACGTAAAGGAGTGTTAACTAACCCAAATCATCTGGTCCGAGGACTACAGGCATGATTGGATTTAAGTTTAAACACCAGAGAGAAACTACCCTGACAAAAATGCAATCATGGCTGAGTGAAGAATTCATTTAATAGTAGTACCTTTTGAGGTTATTTACATTCCACGGCCTGGGCACTACATTATTGTCCAGGTCTTCTAGAAAGTATGCCCTAATGCCGGCCTTTGAGGTGATGCGATATGGACCTTCCCAGTTCGGCCCCAGTTTTCCCCATGCTGGATTCTTTGCGTTGCCTACCACCTTCCTCAGGACCAGATCACCAGGCTCAAGGGGTCTCAACCTCACATTGGCGTCATGGCCCTGTTTGAGTTTCTGCTGGTAATGCGCCAATCGGACCATTGCGTTTTCCCTTCGTTCCTCAATCAGATCCAAACTCTTCTCCAAATGTCCATCGTTGTCGGCTTGGTTGAAATAGCTAATCCTGTAGGTAGGGAACCCAGTCTCGAGAGGTATAACAGCTTCAGCTCCATAGGTCATCGAAAAGGGGGTCTCCCCAGTGGACCTACGAGGCGTAGTCCTATATGCCCACAATACGTGGGGTAGTTCTTCTACCCATCTACCCTTCGCATCATCCAGCCTCTTCTTTAGCCCGTTAACAATGACTTTATTGACAGCTTCGGCCTGCCCATTTCCCTAGGGGTAGGCGGGGGTGGAGTATCTATTTGTGATTCCCAACTCATTGCAATAACTTCTAAAAGCTTTGCTATCGAACTGAAGCCCGTTGTCCGAGATGAGGGTATGTGGGACTCCAAACCTGGTGACGATGTTTTTCCAAATGAACTTCTTCACGTCTACGTCCCTGATATTTGCAAGAGGTTCGGCTTCTACCCACTTGGTGAAATAGTCTGTCCCGACCAGCAAGTACTTCCTGTTTCCTGCTGCCTTAGGGAATGGGCCTACGATGTCCAGACCCCATTGAGCAAAAGGCCACGGGCTGGATAGTGGATTGAGGTTACCACCTGGCTGGTGTATGTTCGGCGCAAACCGTTGGCATTGGTCGCACTTCTTTACATATTCGTGGGCCTCTCTCTGCATACACGGCCACCAATAACCCTGAGTGATGGCCCGGTGGGCCAAGGACCTACCTCCTGTATGGCTTCCGCATATCCCTTCATGCAATTCTTCCAGTAGTGACTCTGCCGCTTCAGGGCGCATGCACAGTAAGTACGGACCCGAGTAGGAACGTTTATAAAGTTTCCGTTCCTCGGACAGCCAGAACCTTGTGGCCTTTCATCGTATTTTGTCCGCTTCCTCTTTTCCTTCGGGCAACACATCATCCTTCAAGAACTTGATGATGGGATCCATCCAGCACGGGTCGGCTCTAACGCAGTGGACTTGGAGTGACTCTTTTCTTGTTTCCGTAGGCTCCTGCATATCCTCAATGAGGATAACCCTCGGCAATGCCTGTGCCGAAGAGGTGGCGAGGGTGGCCAATAAATCTGCGTGTGTATTGCCACTTCTGGGGATGTGCCGCAGGTTAAAATATTCAAACTCTGATTGCAAGGACTTAACTAGGCTCAAGTACCCCTGCATCCTCTCGTCCTTCGCCTCAAATTCTCCCTGTACTTGGCCGACGATTAATCTCGAGTCCGAGAGTACTTCAAGCGACTTTCCCCCTAACCTTCATACCATCCTCATCCCCATCAGTAGAGCCTCATATTCTGCCTCATTATTCGTTGCTGAGAAATTCAGTCTTAAAGCTTTTTCGATGGTAATTCTTTCTGGGGTTAACAGCACAAGCCCCACTCCAGAGCCCCTTTGGTTTGATGCGCCATCAACGTACACCTCCCAGGGCAAGGGGCTCCGTGAGGAGACCATGCCAACGGTCCTACTCTCAGGGGTCAGTGTTGGGGTTACTTTGTCTAAAGGGGGCTCTGTGAATTCCGCGACCAAGTCTGCAAGGACCTGGCCCTTCACCAACGTGCGGGGCATGTACTTAATATCAAAAGCCCCCAGCATCGTCCCCCACTTGGCGATTCTCCCTGTGTAGTCCGCACTTCGGAGTATTGTTCTAAGTGGGAGCTGGGTAAGGACTATGACGGTATGAGCTTGAAAATAGTGGGGCAGTTTCTTAGTACCCATCACAACAGCCAGAATGGCCTTCTCTATGGGCAAATAACGAGTCTCAGCTTCCTGCAGCGATTTGCTCACATAATAGACGGGTTTTTGCACGCCACAGTCTGTTCGGATCAGCACCAAGCTAACAGCACTAGGAGCCACAGCAATGTAGGCGAACAGGATTTCATCTGGCTCGGGACTGGACATGATGGGAGGTCTAGCCAAGTAGTCCTTAAGTTGCTGGAAAGCAACGGCACATTCCTCCGTCCACTTGAAATCCTTCCACTTATTGATTAACGAGAAAAAAGGCCTACACCTATCGGCTGATCTGGAAATGAATCTGTTAAGGGCAGCGGTCATCCCAGTCAGCTTCTGGATCTCCTTGGGGTTCCAAGGAGCTCGCAAGTCGTTGATGGCCTTTATCTGGTCGGGGTTAACTTCGATTCTCCTATGAGTGACCATATACCCCAGGAACTTGCCCGATCCCACGCCAAACGAACATTTGGAGGCATTCAAGCGTAGTCTGTGTCGCCTCAGAATCTCGAAGATGTCCCGAAGGTCCCCAATATGTTCCGTGATAACCTTGCTTTTAACCACCATGTCGTCGATATAAACCTCCATGCTTTTGCCCAGCTGTGGTTCAAACATCCTGGTCATCATTCTCTGATAGGTAGCCCCAGCATTCTTCAAGCCAAACGGCATTACCTTGTAGTGGTAATTTCCTATAGGGGTTACAAAAGCCGTTTTGCTCTGGTCGGCGAGTGCCAGTGGTATCTGATGATAGCCTTGAAAGGCGTCCAAGAAACTCATCCGAGGGTGCCCAACGGTAGCGTCAACTAGTTGATCTATCTTCGGCATGAGAAACGGATCCTTCGGACAAGCTCTATTGAGATCAGTGAAGTCCACGCACACCCGCCATTTCCCACTTTTCTTTTTTACCACCACTGTGTTGGCCAGCCATTCGGGGTAAAAAATTTCCTTAATAGCCCCTGCCTGCTTGAGCCTCGTTACCTCCTCCTTGACTGCATCTGCGTGTTCCTTCGATGGTCGCCGGAGCGGTTGTTTCTTGGGGATGATGGTGGGATCTACGTTTAGATGGTGGCAAATGAAATCTGGGCTTACCCCCGGGGCCTCCGCAGGATCCCATGCAAATACATCAATGTTTCCCCTGAGGAACTCTATCAACTCTCCCTTCTCCTGAGGAGGCAGCATAGATCCGACCTGAAAGAACTTCTCTGGATTATTATAAACAACTATTCTTGTCAAGCTTTCGCACTCTGCTTCTCCGGCTGAGGTTCCGGTTTCCGTCGCCGAAGACCTTAATTGCTATAAACTCTCCTTGTCACCATTTGAGGGCTTGGCATGCCACTCGTGCTGGATGGCTGCCACTAGACATTGCCTGGACATAGCCTGATCCCCTCGAATTTCTTCAACTACCCCCTCAGAGGGGTACTTAACCTTCTGGTGTAGGGTGGAAGACACAGCCCCAAGGGTATGAAGCCAAGGTCTGCCTACAATAGCGGTGTAGGGTGAGTAGGCATCCACCACTATGAAATCTACCTCCACAATCTCAGCACCAGTTTGCACAGGCAGTCTAATCTGCCCCTTCGGCATGATCACGTTTCCATCGAAACTGACTAAAGGTGAACTGTATGGAGTCAAGTCTTCGGGGGACAAGTTCAGCCCCCTATATAGATCTGGATACATTATTTCTGCAGCGCTGCCCTCATCCACCATCACCCTTTTGACGTCGTATCCGCCTATTCTCAGGGTGACTACCAGTGCATCATCATGCGGCTGTACAGTTCCTATTTTGTCTTCCTCCGAAAAACCCAAAACCGGGACGTCTGTCCTAGGCCTCTTCGGCTCTCTGTTAACCTTATTCGAGGGTATCCGAGCAACTGACAATATCCTGGATGGGCAAGACCCTGTCCTTCCTGGTGCGGCAAAAATGACATTGATCGTTCCCAAAGGAGGTTTTACGAAATCACCCCTTCTGGGCCCCGTGCTGGTTTGATTTCCTTGACCATATGAGTGGTGTAGGAGGTGCTTCAACCTGCCCTCGCCAACCAGCTGGTCCAAATGATCCCACAAGCTCCTGCAGTCCTCAGTGGTGTGGCCGTGGTCCAGGTGATAATGACAGTAAAAATTGTGGTTGCGCCTTTCAGGGTTTCCCACCATCTTGTTTGGCCTTTTGAAGAATGGTTCGTTTTTTATCTTATCCAGGACTTGGTGCACCGGTTCGCGAAAAACTGCGTTGACCGTCTGAAAGTTCGCTGTGCTTTGCCCGGCCTAGTCCTTCCTCGGCCTATTGTGATTCTGCCTGTCCGACCTGAAATCCCTCCCCTCCTGAGGGATAACCTTCTCCTTTCCCTTACTCTGCTGCTGATCCTCCTCAACTCTTTTGTACTTGTCAATCCTGTCCATCAACTGGCGTATGCTGGTGGCAGGCTTGCGCGTCAAAGACGTTCTCAAGGGATGTTCAGTGGGGAGGCCTAGTTTAAAAGAGCTAACAGCCATCGATTCACAGTCTTCCTCTACCTCATTGTATGTTTCCCAGAATCTATCTGAATATGACTTCAGTGTCTCGTTCCCTTTCATGCTGACAGACAACAGCGAGGCCACGGACTGGGGCACCCTTCGGCAAGTGACGAAACGAGACCCAAAGGCCTGGGTTAGCTCTTGGAAAGAGCTAATAGTGTTTGCCTTCAGACTATCGAACCATCTCATGGCTATTGGTCCCAAACTGGAGGGAAAAACTTTGCACATCAGGGCTTCGTCCCTGGAGTGAACTGCCATTCGCTGGTTGAAATGACTCACGTGTTCCACTGGGTCGGTCCTGCCATTGTAGATGGTGAATGTAGGTTGGTGGAAATGTCTGGGAAGTCTGGCACCCTCGATATTTCGTGTAAAAGGAGACCGGGAGATCTGATCTAGAGCTTTGCTCATAGCATCGTTCCCTGCGCCCCTCAGTAAGGGATCCTGAAAGCTCCTCCCATCATGACGCAGTTCTTCATAGGTAAAGGATTCGTTGACCGGCGTCCGATGTTTCTGTTTGTAGCCAGCATCTTGTTCGTCCTCAAGATCTTCATCAGAATACGAGGGGCTACGCTTCCTCTTTGCATGGCGCAACTCCCTTTTGAGCCTGTCTATTTCTCTTTGCATGCCTTCGTTCTTCTCTGCATGAGACATGTGGCTCTCCCCATGTGACTGGTTTTGGTCGTCACGTGCGGTGTGTACACTTTCCTCACGATTCTGCCTTCGCTCCAGACGAAGAAAAGGATCGGTGTGCTTAGACGACCTGGATTCAGCTGGTCGTTGCCTTGGTTCGGCCATCTTTTGAGGTGTTGCTTCCACCTTTGCTCCTGCTGTTCCCACAGACGGCGCCAATTGTAGGGTCAAAATTTGTTGGGCCAGGAACCAAAACTTTATATGATGAGCCCTCCAAATTTCCCACAATAAATTTGTAGAGAATGGGCCAAACAACTGGGCTAATGGTGGATTTAGCAACGGTCCAGATGAACAAAAACTAATAACAAAGAGATGGATTGAGTCAAGCCTTTAACGGGATGAACCCCTGTAGTCCGAAGAGGTTTTCTATTTAAAGGCTAAGTAAATACAATTTTTTCTCCCCCCCCACTCTGCGAGACTTGCTTCCCTTATATAGACCCCCTTTTCCCATCTTCACCGCACACTTGTCCTCCATCCAGACACCCACTTGAGTACTAGTCACATCAGCCGTCTGCTTTAACTTGCAGTGAGTGGTGGTGGGTGAAGACTCACTGTTCAGGTGTCTTCTCCACATAAATGCGGCCAGGAAAGTTGCTGCAGTGCATTAAATGTGGCGGTGACAGCTTTATTGGCAAGACATTTCGTGATAGCTACGCAGTTAGACATGCTCGAAGTTCCGTCCTGGGAGGGAGACCTTCAGCACAGCTACCCGATCAAGTTCTGGGCTACTCCATTAAGTAGGATCTCTTCGGCCATACCAGGTTGTCTTCGGACGGAGCGTTTTTTATCTACGGGCTGTGCTTCCGCCAGGATGGCAGAGCATTGATACATTTAACCTCTTCGGACAGTGAGTCGTATTTGAACTGGGCCTCAGGCCCATCATGTGGCGTCGGGCTTTCTCACCCACACCTGAGATTGGGAAATTTACCGGCTCCCACCGAGGGGTCATGTCACTATCTCTATGTTAGTATAGGGCTCTGCCTCAATAGGGCTAGGAGCCTAGGACAAGCCTTGGATCACATGACTGATACCAGCCAAAATGTACGTTGGGGCTTTTTGGGTATCTGTTCCAATATTGAGTTTTGTAAGCAAGTTTTGAGGTCAGCTTTATTTTTTACTTTTGAATTATCCTTCTAATTATACTTTATAAAATCATAAAATATTTACCTTAACCAAATTAGCCTATGATCTTTGGGGTTCAGGCATGTGGTCAGGTTCGGCTGAATACTTAAGCTTAGGTCAACACTACTGTACCATTTGTTTCAACTTTCAATCAATTAATGGCTTAAAATGGTCCCCTTTCTAAATTATGGAACAAAATTTAACTGTGTTTTTATTTTTCTTACCATTGATTTTTTCATTTGTTTCTCCAACTTTTATATATGTTATTTACAAGTTTTTGTGCAAAAACCTCGGCATGTATTTCAGTCAAAATTTTTGGCCTGTAGGACCTATGGGCATTTCCAAACAAAATTTAATCGAGTTTTTTTTTCTTTTTCTTTTTTTCCTTGCAAAGGCTTTTTTTTATTTGTTTCTTGGACCTCTAAATAAGCTTTTTCCTTCTTTTTTTTTTGTAAAAAATTTTTTTATTTATTTCTTGGAACTTTAAATATGCTATCTACAAGTTTTTATGCAAAAATGCCAACACCTTATTCCTGTCAAAATTCATGGCCAGCGAAACCTTGGAGCATTTTCAAAAAAAAACTAACTGAATATTTTTTTCTTGCAAAAGATTTTTCTAACTGTTTCTCTGACTTCTACATATATTGTAGGAGCATTGAGCCCCGAAGCCTATTATTTATGGATAGAATGGATCTAAGGCCCAAGCCAAAGACAGATAGCTGTGCAATTTCTAAGATGACATTATTTGGTGTTTGACAGTACTTTTATTTTTGCAACTTGTCATTTGACTCATTTCTCTTGGAGCAAGTTAGTTGATATTATTTGACATTTTGATATTCTAATTCGAAAGGTAATTCTGCGGATCGTATTAGTGGCATTTAAAAGAATCACATTTTTCAACTTTTTAATATTATCTGTGTGCAGTGGTGGAGATTTTTCACTGTCCAAGAAATTTTATTATACAGATTTGAGATTATAGTGTGCTCCAAGTCCTACACGTGGTGGGCTAGATATTAAAGTTGTCTTTAAAAGCAAAAACAAAAGCAAAGCTACTCTAGTTTCCTTCTAGTCATATACGGGGTACCGTTTGATTTTTCTTTTTGTTATTGTCATTACATAATTTGTATTAAAGACTATATTTTTACCACAATCTCACCACACAGCTGACTTCAATTTTTGCCTTTTATTCTAAAAAAAAAAATTATATATCACTTTTTGCACAAGTAATAACTTGTACCAAATTTTTTTTATAAAATTATTGTAAAATATGGATGGACTTAAAAATTGATAAAATTATTGTAATAATCATTTTTTATATAATATTGTAAAAATTGATGAACATATAACATATAATAAATATAATAAACTATTATTAAGGAAGACTAGTCTTGAGAAAGAGAGAGACTTGAGATTTGAGAGGGAGTGGCTGTGAGACGATGTCTAATCCAAATATATAATATACTATATAAATAAACAAATATAAGGTATACTTGGTTATTAGATTATTACTTTTTTTTTTTGTACTTATTTAATGGAGTTTTTTGGTTGAATATTGCTAAATTTGAGATTTATTTGCGTTATGGGCACTGTTTCAACTTATTTAAGAATTTGAGGAGAGAGAGTGAATTTCGGCAATGGTGTGGCCGAAATTCTAACAAAAGTATGAGAGAAAAAGAAAAAGCAGGAGAGAGAAAATGTTGAATTTCAGTAATGGCATTACCAAAATTCTTGGTGCCCAAAACCGTTGACTGAGTGGGTGTGAGAAGTGCTCGAAGCATGTGGGTGTCCAAAGGAAACTAATTGTGGCAATGGCATTGCCGAAATAGGGAAAAAAAATTTGTGACAATTGTGGCAATGCCATTGCTGAAAATAGGAGAAGTGGTTGTCGAAATCTGGGATGAATTAAAAAAAAAAAAGTGTTACGTTCACAATATTTTTACAATATTTTCACAACAAATTACAAGTAATTAGTTATTATTAGTTCAAATTTGAATTTAATATTGAGATTACTTTTTAAATCTAACAATAACAATCAGTAACAACCCACTACTTAGAATTTGTTGTAAAAATATTATAAAAATTATGTGCACTTATCATTTATAAAAAAAAAAAAAAAGTATAATAGATTTGTGGCAATGCCATTACCGAAAATGAGAGGAAAAAAAATTGTTTGACAATTGTGGCAATGCCATCATAAAAAAGGGGTGCCTTTTGTTAATTTAATTTCCATGATTTTATATTCAAATTTAAAGTTCCTTCATAAAATACAGAAACAACTCTGATCGAAAACATTGCCATACACTATAAATGAAGGCTACATACTTTATTAATTATTATATTAGTAATATTTGTGTAAGTGAAGTACGTTGGTACTTGGTAGTATTATTGTATGTGTTAGTGAAGTACGTTGGTAATTAGCAATAATAAAATCATGGAAATCAAATTAACAAAAGGCCCTATTTTTAGCAATGACAATGCCACAGTTGCCAAACAATCTTTTTTTTTCTCCTATTTTTAGTAATGGCATTGTTACAATTATCACAAAATTTTTTTTTCACTTATTTCAGCAATGCCATTCCATCAAATCTATTACATTTTTTTTTTTTTTTAAGAAATGAGAAGTACACATAATTTTTACAACAAATTCTAAGTGGTAGGTCTAATTACTTGTAATTTTTTGTGAAAATATTGTAAACATAGCATATTATATATATTTTTTAATTCCTCTCAGATTTCAGTAACCACATTTTTTCCCCCCATTTTCGGCAATGGCATTGTCACAATTGCCACAAATTTTTTTTTTTCCTATTTCGGCAATGTCATTGCCACAATTGGTTTCCTTTGAGCACCCACACGCTTCGAGCACTTCTCACACCCACTCGGTCAGCAGTTTTGGGCACCAGGAATTTTGGTAATATCTTTGCCGAAATTCAACATTTTCTCTCTCCCACTTTTTCTCTTTCTCTCTCATACTTTTGTTGGAATTTCAGCAACACTGTTGCCGAAATTCATTCTCTCTCCTAAGTTCCCTAAATAAGTTAGAAAAGTGCCCATAACGCAAATAAACCCCAAATTTAGCAATATTCAGCCAAAAGACTCTATTTAATGTGTATTTGCTTAAACCTTTGTTTCAGCAATTATATATATATATATATATATATATTAATCTTACTTGTGGGGGTAAAAGCCCAACTCTACGTATTGAGCCTAGGGTCTTATTTGAAGATTACTGTTTGTCCGAAGAGAAGGAACTGGTTGAGATGGAGTCCATCTGGAAGAAAGATACCTGGAAATGAAGGAGGAGTACAATCCGAAGAGGTTACCAGTGGTCCGAAGAGGTCTTACTCCTCGGATACGAATAGTCTTGATCAATCAAACGTGTGGAAGGTCCGAATAATCTTCCTAGCAACACCAACGATAAAGATAAGTTCTGGGTATGTTTGGAGATGATAAGAACGAACAAATATCTAAAAGAAAAGCTGCTACTACCATATTTAATGCATTGCAGTAACTTTTCTGACCGCATTTATGTGAAGAAGACTCCTGAACAATGTAACCTCAGCTACCGCCACTCTCAAAGAGCTAAAGAAGATACTTGACGTGACATATACTCAAGTAGGTACACAAATGAAGAACAAGTGGATGATGGAGATGATGGGAAAGGATGCTATATAAAGGAAAGGAACTTCTGATAAAGGGGGAAGGGAAAAAAGAGAAGGAGAAAGAGAGAAAAGCTTTATTATAGCTCTAAGAATTGTAATCATTGTTCAATTAATCATAAACCTCTTCGGACTTCATTATATTTCATCTTTACGTGTATTTTTATGCTGGTTTATACTTGGAGGTTGTAGCTAACCGTTACTAATTCCATAATCAACCTAGCTCTTTCACCCACTCTCTATAAATTTTATGTTTTAGGCTTGGGTTATAAATCTTAACCCTACATTACTCATTATACAAGATGGATTGTTTATATTAAAAAGGAAAATTGCTAAGAACTTTTTTTATTTTTTTAGAAGAAAATTACTAAGAACTTGATATGATAATTTATTAATGTCTCTCTCTTAACAAACACAAGTTATTTTTTTGCTTGTTTCTGGACATATCTAATTCCGTTAGTTTTTTTTTTTCTTTTTTAGAATTTTGTAGATATAATATTCTTCTAGAAAATTCCTGATTTTGCCCGATCAACGTAGATATGTCTTTTCTTACTTTTTTTGTTCGACTTTTAGAGCAAAGGCCTACCTTTATCTTAGCGTGTTTCTGTTCACTGGCTACATCATTGCCCAAAAGTCTTTTTAAGTTTTTAACAATTTGACTTCCCCGTCGGACAACCTATTAATACAGGTTTTATACTTCACCCTTTGGTTCGTTGTAGCTGGAAAAGTGAAGAGAAAAAAATGGAAAGAGAAAATTAATTTTTTTAGAGTATTTACATTACTCATACAAAAAAATTCATTTTTTTTTTTTTTTGGCAGGAAAGTAGAAGTCCATTAATTGTGTATTGACAAAATTGACTAATACAAGTACAAGATTATTAATAAAAGTTATGCTAACGAGTGCTCTTAGAGCACTTATTAATAATTTATTTTAAAAAAATTTTAATACTATTTTTACGAAAAATAAAAAAATTATCAAAATATTAATTTTTTTTATTTCTCATAAAAATTTTCTTTAAATAAATTATTAATTAATATTTTAAAAATACCGTTAATATTTTTCTATTAATAATTAACTTTTAGAAGGATGTAGAATCTAATCTAATAGATGATAGTTTCTAAAAAGAAAAAAAAAAATTCCAAAAGATGATGGCATTAACCAGAGCGTCTTGGAAAGTGTATAGACCCACAATTGAGACAAAATTGACTTCTGAAAGACTTCTATTGCAGGAAAGTTGGAGTTCATTAATTGAGTTTTTGATAAAATTGCCCTCTAAAAGTACAAGCTCATTTATTAGCTTTTGTAGAGGATGTAAATTCTAGTTATTTTACCTGGACTTAATAAAAATCTAAAAACCACGCTTAAGGAAATATAATATATATTTTTTTTTTCCAAATACGGTGTGTGAAAAGTGAGCATTGGATTCAAGGATTCCTATACGCCTTTTTTTTTGGGTGATTATACCTACCTTTCCTGTGATTTGAGCAAAAATCATTTTATTTACTTGTAATTTGAAAAGTGTCACTTAACCTATCTGTGATATGTTTCCGTCAATCTCTGAAACCCACCTTAAGCCCAATCATAATAAAAACACCTCTTAACCCCAAAACACAACATAACGCAAATCAAAACTGTAGGGTCACACTTTGCAGCGCAAGCCCAAAAAAAAAAAAAAAAATGAGAGTTAGGCCCAAGGAGCCCGATACAATAAATTTGTAGAGAATGAGTGAAAAAACTGGGCATTTAGTGAACTTAACAACGGCTACTAAGGATTTAAAAAATGAACACGTAAGAAGAACACGCAAAAAATGAATGAATTATTGTCCGAGAAGATAGATTATAAAGTAAACCACTGAAAATTAGTACCAATGTAGATTGGAATACTACAATCTTTTATCTTTTTCTTTTTCCGAATCCCTCTCCTCATGGGAGGTCGTTTACATTATATATTTCTTTCTAGATCATGAAAGCTCGAAAATGTGTTGAAAAACACAAGAGCTGTTTAAACCCCCAAATAAAAATTACGGCTCGATAGGTTTTACACAACTTTAATACACAGTGCGGAATAGTGTAAAAGCGAGCGGATGAACAAATAAGCTACTCTAATCCATAAACTAAGCAACACAGCAGTATAATGGAATTAAACAAGAGTAGGGAAGAAGGATGCAAACACAGAAAACACCGAGACGTGTTCTCGAAGAGGAAACCGAAGAACTCGGCGAAAAACCTCTCCGCCGCCCTCCAAGCGGAAATCGATCCACTAGACAATCAGTTGGGATACATGGGTTAGCAAAAGACCCTCCAAGCCTAGTCTACCCGCTGTACCTAAGCCCTCCAAGCTCCTACTCCAACAAGGCTTCTCGGAACCGTGTCTTGTCCTAGTTATCCGGATCCCGCAACAAGCTCCATGTTGCATCTGCCATTCAAGGCTTCTTCCAATACTTCCCAGCAGCACCAAAAACGTCACACAGCACTCACAAGGTGTGGTAAGTGTTTGGGCTATCAACCTCTCAAAGATATGGATAATGGAGAGGGAAGGATTGAGGAAATACCACAAACAAATGTATAGAGAAAGGTGGGGAAGACAATCTCTAATTACCAATGTGTTTGGCTAGGGTTTTCTCTCTGAAGCCTTCCTCAACAATTGTGGGTAATGATGGTATATATAGGAGAGGTGCAAAAGGTGTGACTCAAAAAGTACAGGCTGGCAGAACAGCTAGTCTCGCGGGTGTCTCGCGGGAAGGCCTTACCCGCGAGATACTCGCGAGACACAACTGTCTCCACCTGGCCTGACTCTTCGCATTCCAGCATGTGCCTGGCACATGGGTCACTTCGCGGGATGCTAAGTCGCGAGATACCCGCGAGAATCTTCAGTTCTTCAAATGCTTGAGTCTTCAAACACTCTCTCTAACACACAACCCTTACAACAAGTCCCACAACAAATACAGGGTTTTAAACGATTGAACTCAATTACAATCAAATTTGGCACGGAATAAAAGCCAACAAAACATAGTTGTAAATTACAACTTTACAATCTCCCCCTTTGGCTATTCCGTGACAAAACCCTAAAACAGACTCTAGACTTAACCGTGAGTTTGGGAACAAAGGCAAAACTCACTCACACCTAATTCTAGATTCTGATAAGCTCTTGAAACATATGAACAAGTAACTCCTGAAACACAACAACACAATAACATTATTGTATGCAGAAAACTTGAAAACATATGGAGCAATAATAGCATGATCGAGCAAAACGAAATAGAAACACTAGATCATGGCAGGATCAAACAAGTAATCACTATACATAAGCAATTACTATGCTCATTCACACATGGAACGAACATCTGGATTTGCAAGAAGATACGCTCAATTGAAGAGAGTCACTTGCAACTCCAACACTCAACCAATGTGAAATACACGAAGTATTTGCATCTAGGAACAATCCTACTAGGGCACAAGAGTGTTCATCACTCAACCAATGCATAGAACGTATATGCATCTAGGAACAATCCTACATGGGCACAAGAGTGTTGTACTTGAAGTAAAATGCATGACATTGAACAACAAGCAGACATGCATGAAGGTTGCATAGGCAAGGTATTGCAAATGCATGGCACAAACCACAAAGACCTACAAACAATGCATGAAACAAACCCTTAAAGCTTACAAAAGCAACATGGGTACAAACAAAAAGGTGCCACATAGCATATATGCCACAAAGCATAGAACTTAAACACACAGTTCTGAAAATATACTGAATATACTTAAATTAATACTGAAGTTAAAGCATAAGTGTCAGAACTATAAACCAGAAAACAGTAAGACATTAACTATAAACCATAAACCAGAAAAAAACTAAAAAGAGCTGTATAAAACCCGTCTGTAAAACCAATAACCAATATCAACTATAGCTATGTGTCTAGGCTATGCTCCCCCTAAGGCTGTGCAAGCTCTTGTTCAGCAGCTCCCCCTCAAAATTTTCTCCCCCTTTTTGACCGGAATGGCCAAAGGACTAGATCTGATCGGAGTCGGAGTCTGATACATGTGAAGGAGATAGGCTCTGAATCTGGGCTGACAATGTGGTGATCTGCTCCTGGAGATATGCAAACTGATCCGCTGTGTGCTGTACATGAGTGTCAAGCACTGTGGACATGTGATCCATCTTAGCTAGGATCTGATCAAGCTTGCTGAGACCTGGTGTGTGTGTTGAAGATGATGGCTGTGCAGTCTCTGGATGTGCAGTCTCTGGAGCAGAAGTAAACCTGTCAATCTCCTCCTCTGTATCCCCACCCTCATCTGGTGCATCCTGAGGCACGACCCGAGGTGGTGGAATGAGATGAGCACCAGTCTTGGGGCCTTTAATGTGTGCTGTGCTCCGAGTTAGAGTGTTTGCACCAATGGGGTAATCCCTCTGAACAACAGTGAGGCCACTAGGGAATTTCAGCTTTGTCTTGGCAATGAGCCCCATAATCAATGAAGGAAAGGGCATTATGGTTCTGGAATTTTGCTTCGTGATGCTCTTCTTCAGAATGTGGAAGATGTGGCTGCAGATATCAATTTCCTTGTGAGTAAAGAGGTCGTAGAGAAACCTCGTCCTTGGAGCCGAGAGAGTGGTGAGGTTGGTGACCGGATACAGGTTATGGATCATGACATAGCTGAGAGTTCTCATTTCTGGAGAGAACTTGAGAGTATCCATTGATGATTTCTTTGGAACTCCACCAAGAGCTGATATCATCTCCGTGATATGCCCTAATCTCTCATCATACTGAACTGTCATCGGTTGTGAGGGAGGACGAATCTCCAAGAAGTCTTGAATGCTATCCTTTGTGATCTCAAATTCTTTGTGCCTCACCCAGCAGACTATCTTGTCATCCTCCACAGCAGCATTAGAAAAGAATTCCCTGATAATTTCCGAATACACATTCCCAACTGGATTTAGCAACTTTGTCCAGGTTCTTTCTTTGAACACATCTGGGATGCATGTATTCTCAAGCTCCTCCAATTGAACCACCCTTTCCATGACAATGGTTGCTCTCTTGTAGCAATCATTGTACTTCATATCTGCCTCTGCGGATTTGAAGTGATCGGATTCAGTACGAGCACGTTTGGGACCCTTCTTCTTGATACCGGCATGCTTGGTGGGAGACATCTACATAAGTGGAAACAACACATAAAGCACAAGTGCACACAACACAAGAACAAAACTTGATTAGATTCAAGTTAGTTTAAATCAAAATGTGATACTTCCAAAAACAGAGGAACATTCAAAACAGGGCATGACCAATTCATATACGCATGCTACACACCATGCATCGTTAAACTAAAACACAAATGCATGAACAAAAAGACATTTTGCATGAAATTAAATTATTGTGCAAGTGTGTGTTTGTGTGTACGCATATGTGTGTGTAACATGAAATGCATGAGTGTGTGCCTAGAGAGTGCCTAGGTGTTTGCCAAGTGAGTGCACCAAGTGCAAAGTGTACTGCATACATGATCAAAGATCAATTCTAGACCAAAACATGGTAAGTTATATGAAAAACTTGAAATTGGGACTCACTTGAGACCAATTAGGCACAACAATGTCATTTAGACATTTAATCAAACACCTAATGTGCGTGACAACACTTTGAGTATGAACAATGCATGAACATGGTAAAATCTTGCCTAAATACATGATAAAATGCCACAAGGGGCCAACATAGATGCAACAAGATTAAATGCAACAAAGCCCAATCAAAAATTTGGCAAGAACAACCCCCAATTTTGAAAAGCAACCCAACATTTCGAAAATCCCCAATTATGACAACCCTAACCACAAAGACTGCAAAATCTAAGTAAAAACTTAAAAGGAAGTGATTAATCAACATACCTTGAAGAAGAAAATGCAGAAAAAATCTTGATTTGGAGAGGGATTTGATGGAATAGTGTTTTTGGGTTGAGAGAGTTTCGAAGAAGTGTAAGGAGGGAAGTTTGATATGTTTTGAAAAACTGTCACATCAGCCCTATAAAACTGAAAACACGCGTTTTTCGCGGGATAGGGAGCCGCGAGACAGTCGCGAGACAATCGCGAAAGGTGCCACTGAAGCACAAAATTTTCGCGAGAAGCGCTAAGTCGCGAAACAGTCGCGATACAGTCGCGATAATCTCTGTCTGAATTTGAGAAAACTCCAGTTTTGGCCAAACAGCATTTCGCGAGAAGCTGTTAGTCGCGATACAGTCGCGAGACAGTCGCGAAATTCTCTGTGTGACAGGATGATGAAAATTTTTCCCTCAAATCTTTTCGCGGGAAGCAGCTTAGTCGCGAGCTTCTCGCGAAATAACCCCTGAACCAGTTTTTGATGAAAAACACACAAAAACATTTTGACCAAAAAGAAACACAAGAAAGGATAAAAACACTTTCAAAAACTAATAAAATTCACAAAAATCTTTTTGGATTTGATCAACAAGTTCATGGGCAATCACATCCCATTTGGACATATACAATCACACAAATGAGATAGGCATTGATTGAATCAAAAACTTGTGTGTTGTGTGTGAGTATCAAATGTGAAATAGTCCTTAGACCAGAGCGAAGCTTCAATGATCAATTCGCGCGAGTCATACACAACTGATACGAAATCATGTGGACTATCTCCATTATAGAAATGAGTATATATGACCTCCCACACATTGAAAACATAGAAGCTTTTCATTTGGCTTCTTATAACTCATAACAATTGGTCCATTTTCATTTTGATTGGACAAATACATCTCATTTTGAGGAAGGTGCCTGAAATTTATGATATTTCAACATTGATGAGAAGCCTTTGGCTTTTTGAGCACCATAACATTTACTTTAAAAGGAGTCGCTTTCCCTTTTTCCTAGTCAAATACTAGTGTGTGCGACAGGCTTTTGCAGCTCAATATCTCTTTTCATTTGGAGATTTACAATTTGTGAGCTCTTTTTGCAAAAACATAAAAATAAAGTGGGAAGAGATATAGACACAAGTCTATGCAAGTATCAAGACCAACAAGACTATTGACTAATCATTCATGACAGGTGTGAAGATCTATTTACAACAGTCACTCATAATTTTCAGGGTTTCTTCCACATAGAAAAGGGTGCATACGAACAAGCAAAGATCGTAAATGCACTATGCCATAAGTACGAAGGTACTAGGCCAAACTCACATGAGATATGCACAAAACAAGTGATCAAACTTTTGAGATTTCTCAATTTTTATGGGTTTTTGAATTTTTGAAACACACCCAAAACAGAACAGGAAAAGCAAGATCAACAAAAATAGGTTTAAACCAAAAAAAATGAAATTAATGCATGAAATGATGCATCTACAAATGTCCCTACACATGGAAAGAATTGATGCATGGACATATTATAATGCTTATGCATGGGTACCCCTCTTCACCCACACGTCACGTGCGTTTGGGGTGATATCCTTGACGGATTGGGTACGAGAGTTGGGACTTTCAAACCTCCTTGTGAAACTCTCCATGCAAGTGGTGAAGGCACCTATCATCTTCATCATGTCTGTCACTCCGAGATCACAATTTTGGCTTCTTGAGTTTCCACCGCTCCAAGCTCTATTGTCATTTCTTCTTCCTCGTGACCGCGGTGCGCTTGCATTGTTGTCTGCTCTCAACTTTTGGCAGTTTGGTCTAGTATGTCCTCGCAGTCCGCAATAGTGACATACATAATCTGTTCTAGGACCCCGTTGAGGTCTTGAAAGAGATCTTGCTCTGGTTTCATGTCTTCCTACAGATTGATTTCGGGGCTTGTTCACCATCCGTTGCTCAATTACATTCTTCTTTTCAACCTTAACACTCTCAGGAACGGCCTCCTCTACAATTTGTTCTACGGCCTTCACAAATTTTACTTCTTTGGTAGCTTTGACTGATGAGCTACTCACTCCGGTATATCCCAATCCGGACTTGTCCGAGGAATGTTTTTGGGATGAGATAACATCATTCAACTTTCTGGAGGAGACCCTATCTACCTTGGCTTGTGCTTGAACCACCTCTTGTTCAAGAAATCTGATCTTTAAGTAAGCTTCTGACAGCTCACCATTCATCTTTTCTATCTCGCATTTTGCCTCCCTATGTCTGACCATAAGGCTCCGGTAATCTTCCTCTGCCTTCTTCATTTTTCTGACAGCCGCCTTGGCTACCCTTGCATATTCTCCCGACTTCTCAAGGAGTAATGAGTAGTTTTCTTGAAGATTATCTGTACTTTCATCCTTTTCCTCACCTGATTCATCTACAATTCCAACGGACTCTGAATCAGAATGCTCACCAAGTTCCTTCACAAGTACTTCCAAGTCATCCGAAGAATCTACATGATCAATGGTCATGAAGGCGGAGTAGTTTCCCTCACCGTCACAGCTCTCTTCCGAGTCAGAATCAGAAGAGTCAGAATCACTGAATGTTGTAACATAAGCCTTCCCTTTTCCCCTCAGAAAATTCGGACATTCCTTCTTTAAATGTCCATGCCCATTGCACTCATAGCATACAATATCTGAAGAAGGTTGAGAGTCCTTCCCTTCTTTTCTATTAAACTCTTTCTTATCACCTCTTGATGAAGAGAACTTTCCTCCATTGAAAGGTTTCCCGCTATTTTTCATTTTCAAGAATTTGCGGAAGTTCTTGAAAAGATATGCTACTTCCTTCTCCACTCCATCTTCTTCGGAGGAATCATTTATCCTTTCGGTGATGGTCTTAAGAGCAAGCGATTTGCTTGTCTTATGGGAAGGCAGTCCCAGCTCATACGTTTGGAGAGACCCTATCAACTCTTGAATCTTAATCTCATCCAAGTCTTTACTTTCTTCTATGGCTGTAACCTTTGCTCTAAAACTTTCAGGTAGGGACCTCAAAATTTTTCTTACCACCTTGGTGTCTTCAATCTTCTCCCCAAGATTGAGTTTAGCAATGACAATTTCATTGAGCTTCCCATAGAATGAATCAAATGGTTCATCATCACCCATCTTGAGTTCTTCAAATTTGGTGGTAAGCATTTGAAGTTTCGTGTCCTTAACTTTCTTTGTACCCTCATAGGTAGTCTCCAAAATCTCCCAAGCTTCCTTGGCTACTATCATATGAGAAATCCTGTGGAATTCATCAGGGGACACACCACAAAAAATTGCATTTAAGGCCTTACTATTAGCATTGGCCGCTGCTAGAGCAGCCTTATCCCAAGTGGACTTAGGAGCCTCCGGCTTAGTCCAACCTATCTCAACCGCATCCCAAACGGTATCATCAATAGAGCATAAAAATGCTCTCATCCTAACTTTCCAGAATGCATAATTATTTCCATCAAAAAATGGTGGAACATTGAGCGATTGAGACCGGTCCATCTCAACAAGGGTCAAGGATCACACTTAGGTAGTTAAACCTCAGCAAGTGTACCCGCTCTGATACCAATTGAAAGCTCGAAAATGTGTTGAAAAACACAAGAGCTGTTTAGACCCCCAAATAAAAATTACGGCTCGATAGGTTTTACACAACTTTAATACACAGTGCGGAATAGTGTAAAAGCGAGCGGATGAACAAATAAGCTACTCTAATCCATAAATTAAGCAACACAGCAGTATAATGGAATTAAACAAGAGTAGGGAAGAAGGATGCAAACACAGAAAACACCGAGACGTGTTCTCGAAGAGGAAACCGAAGAACTCGGCGAAAAACCTCTCCGCCGCCCTCCAAGCGGAAATCGATCCACTAGACAATCAGTTGGGATACATGGGTTAGCAAAAGACCCTCCAAGCCTAGTCTACCCGCTGTACCTAAGCCCTCCAAGCTCCTACTCCAACAAGGCTTCTCGGAACCGTGTCTTGTCCTAGTTATCCGGATCCCGCAACAAGCTCCATGTTGCATCTGCCATTCAAGACTTCTTCCAATGCTTCCCAGCAGCACCAAAAACGTCACACAGCACTCACAAGGTGTGGTAAGTGTTTGGGCTATCAACCTCTCAAAGATATGGATAATGGAGAGGGAAGGATTGAGGAAATACCACAAACAAATGTATAGAGAAAGGTGGGGAAGACAATCTCTAATTACCAATGTGTTTGGCTAGGGTTTTCTCTCTGAAGCCTTCCTCAACAATTGTGGGTAATGATGGTATATATAGGAGAGGTGCAAAAGGTGTGACTCAAAAAGTACAGGCTGGCAGAACAGCTAGTCTCGCGGGTGTCTCGCGGGAAGGCCTTACCCGCGAGATACTCGCGAGACACAACTGTCTCCACCTGGCCTGACTCTTCGCATTCCAGCATGTGCCTGGCACATGGGTCACTTTGCGGGATGCTAGGTCGCGAGATACCCGCGAGAATCTTCAGTTCTTCAAATGCTTGAGTCTTCAAACACTCTCTCTAACACACAACCCTTACAACAAGTCCCACAACAAATACAGGGTTTTAAACGATTGAATTCAATTACAATCAAATTTGGTACGGAATAAAAGCCAACAAAACATAGTTGTAAATTACAACTTTACAGATCATCTTGATCATATACCTGTTAATCATCTAAGCCTTCACTTAAGTACATGTCACATCAAACATCTTCTTTGACTCTCTGTGAAGGGTGGTAGTTGAGATTGCACTATTCAGGAGTCTTCTCCACATAAATGCGGTAAAAAAAGTTACTGCAGGGCATTTAATGTGGTGGTAATAGCTTTTCTTTTAGATACTTCTGCGTTCTTATCACCTTTGTATGTGCATGAGGCTCATCCTGATCATTGGAACTCCCTAGAAGATCATCTAATTTGCCTAAATGCATGCTTGACCGATATTTATCATATTCGAGTAGGAGATACTCAGATTATATACCTTTATTCTTCCCTCACGTGATTCTCAACTTTGGGGCTTCTCCCTATCATTTATTCACCCTCGGACATATCCACGTCCTCGGGCAAGGCTCAAGGCCCAATATACAAATTTGGGTTTTTATTCCCACAAAAAAATCCAAAACTTAGAAACTTTTTGAGAGAGAGACCTGTGGTGAGATCAATGTGTTCTTCGTGGTTTAAAGTGTCTGGAGAGGGAGAAAACACAACTTTCGCAACATAGAAGCTAGGGAAGGTATGTGTGATGGCATTTGGGTTCTTGATGGCATTTTTTTAATTGTGACCCACCCGCGTAGTTAAGGTTTGTAAAATTTCTCAAAATTGGTGTATGTTAAATGTGCATTTTGCTATTTATATGTAGAATCGTTTAGGATGTAGCTAATGTACTGCTATGATTGTTTATATAATGTGCATACCTGAAAGAATCAAGTTTATTTGTCAATGATTACACTTGTTTCAAAACTGTGGGTAGTGTGGTCCCTATAAATTTGTAGGGAATTTGGTTTTGCATGTGCTATATGTAATCCTTTGTTTGTGTTTTGTCTCTCAGCACTATGTTTGACTTGTTGTCTTTTTTGGCTTCTTGTCGTTTTCTGCATGTAAACAAACTATTTATTTTAATTGCAAATGGTTGACTTCACATTTGACATTGAAATTCATGTTTGGGAATGTTTTGTAGAGGACTCAACTCTACGATATGTAGGTGGGTTTGTACATACATTAACAGAGATTGACCATGACAAGTTGAGTTTTTTTGAAATTTGAGATTTATGCCATCTAGTTGGTGCTCCTAAAGAACACAGTAGATATAGGTATTTACTTTCTAAAGGTAATCTAGGGCATGATTTAAGTGTCATAGAAACAAATCCAAATGTAGTGAACATGACTACCCTTCATACAGCATGGTCAGCTAACAAAATCATAATCTACACTGACATAGATGTGGAGCTACTGGCAATTGAGCATCCTGATGGAGTACCAGCAAATGATGGTGTAAGTGGAGAAGGAGAGGTGGATGAAATAGATACAGAGAGTGATTATGATGAAGTTATATTTGAGGAAAAAGAAGATGTTGAGAATGATGAAGAAGATGTTGAGAATGTTGAGGTTAGTGCAAGAGTTGAAGAACAATTGACCATCCTCATCATCCTATTCTTCAACTCTACAAGTTTTCGTGTAAAAAACACTGTATTCCAAAAAATATTCTTAGCCAGCAAATCCTAAAGGCATTTTTAAACAAATTTACGCAATCTACACATTTTTGTGCAAAATTGCCGACATTATATTACAGTCAAAATTCTTGGCCAAGTGAACCTCAAGACATTATGGAACAAAATTTAATGTTGTTTTTTTTTGCCTTTTCTTGCAAAGGAATTTTTCTTTTCTTTCTTGAACCGCTATATAATTAAATTTCCCTTAATCAGAAATCACAAATTCCCACTTAAATGTGAAACAATAATTCAGATGCAACCATTGCTCCACAATAATTAAAAGATACCGGCAACCCATAATATAATGTAATTTAATTAATGATGATATGTCTCTCAAAAAGAGATCATTAAAGATTATCTCAATTTAAAAATATAAAACTTGGGCATAATACTATTACTATTATCGCTACATCTTTGGGCATGATGATTCTGTGAGTTTTGGTAGGGGAGAATCTTGTGTTGGTGGTGGGTCTTGCACCGGTGGGTATTTGTTGTTGGGGTCTAACCGTCCAGATTTTGGTTCATTTGTTACTAAATTAACTTGGTAACGTGTCCAACCATTTTTGTCCTTCTCAATAAATTACATCAAATAACATTTATGTTAAATCATTTAGATTTTTGCCCAACTTTATATAAGTAGGTAAGCTAGCTTTTAGACTTTCGTATTGTTATCAACTTACCAATTTTTTATGGGTTTTATTAAGTTATGTAACTGTAGCTTACCATTTATATAATAAAAAGTTTTTACATCAGGCTTAAAACACTTCAAAGACAGGCATAGAAGACTTCTAAGACACACTACAGTTCCTTAAAAAGTAAGGATAAGAAGGACACAGTCCCACTCTGCGTGTATTTTGTATATTCATATAGCATTTTTTTTTAAATATTTTTTTACAAAGCATTTTTATTATTATTATTTTTTTCAAAAAAATGCAAGTTGCAAGACGGTAACTCATACGGCTAGATTAGGGTAACTTAACAAGACCACTAATAAGGAGACTATTCTTTCTGACACGTTTTTTTACTCTGACACGTTAACTTTTTTTTTTTTTTTTTTTAATTCAAGTAAATTAAGGGCAAATGCCATTTTTCCTCCATATGGATTACGGGAGTCATTTGGGTAAATATTACTTTTTTTTAAAACTAATTTGCGTTATAGTTACTGTTCAAAACTATTTAGCAAAGTGAGGAGAGAGATTGAATTTCGGCAACACTGTTGCCGAAATTCAAGAAAAAGTAGGAGAGAGAATCAAAAAAGGGGAGGAGAGAGAAAAACATGAATTACGGCAATGATATTGCCGTAATTCCTCTACCCAGTCTACCCGCTCGTGCGTGTGAGGAGTGCGCAATGTGTGAGTGCCCCCCAAAAAAAAAATCCCACAATTTCGGCAATATCATTACCAAAATTGTGGGAAATTTTTTTTTTTTTATTTGTGGCAATGGTATTTCGGCAATACCATTGCCACAATTGTGGGGAATGTTTTTTTTTTTTTTTGTGGGTGGCAATGGTATTTCGGCAATACCATTGCCACAATTGTGGGGAATGTTTTTTTTTTTTTTTTTTTTTTTTATTTTTATTTTTATTTTTATTTGTGACAATGGTATTTCGGCAATACCATTGCCACAATTGTGGGGAATGTTTTTTTTTTTTTTTTTTAATTTGTGGCAATGGTATTTCGGCAATACCATTGCCACAATTGTGAGGAATTTTTTTTTTTTTTTTTTTTTAATTTGTGGCAATGGTATTCAATTGTGGGGAAATTTTTTTTTTTTTTTTTTTTTTTTTTTTGTGGCAATGGTATTTTGGCAATACCATTGCCACAATTGTGGGGAATGTTTTTTTTTTTTTTTTTTTTGGGTGGCAATGGTATTTCGGCAATACCATTGCCACAATTGTGAGGAATTTTTTTTTTTAATTTGGGGCAATGGTATTCAATTGTGGGGAAATTTTTTTTTTTTTTTATTTGTGGCAATGGTATTTCGGCAATACCATTGCCACAATTGTGGGGAAATTTTTTTTTTTATTTTTTTTATTTGTGGCAATGGTATTTCGGCAATACCATTGCCACAATTGTGGGGAATTTTTTTTTTTTTTTTTTAATTTGTGGCAATGGTATTTCGGCAATACCATTGCCACAATTGTGGGGAATGTTTTTTTTTTTTTTTGGGTGGCAATGGTATTTCGGCAATACCATTGCCACAATTGTGAGGAATTTTTTTTTTTTTTTTTTTAAATTTGTGGCAATGGTATTTCGGCAATACCATTGCCACAATTGTGGGGAATGTTTTTTTTTTTTTTGGGTGACAATGGTATTTCGGCAATACCATTGCCACAATTGTGAGGAAATTTTTTTTTTTTTTTTTAATTTGTGGCAATGGTATTCAATTGTGGGGAATTTTTTTTATTTATTTATTTGTGGCAATGGTATTTCGGCAATACCATTGCCACAATTGTGGGGAATTTTTTTTTTTTTTTTTTAATTTGTGGCAATGGTATTTCGGCAATACCATTGCCACAATTGTGGAGAATGTTTTTTTTTTTTTTTTTTTTTGGGTGGCAATGGTATTTCGGCAATACCATTGCCACAATTGTGGGGAATTTTTTTTTTTTTTTAAATTTGTGGCAATGGTATTTCGGCAATATCATTGCCACAATTGTGGGGAAAATTTTTTTATTTTTATTTATTTGTGGCAATGGTATTGCCGAAATTGTGGAAAAAAATCAATTTCGACAATGTCATTACCACAATTGGGAAAAAAAGTTTTTTTTTTCCTCCAATTTTCAACAATGGCACTGCCACAATTGCCATAAGGAGTAACTTGATTCTTATTTTAAAATTGATGACAGCATTATTTTTGAACGATGTAGTGTGTATGTTATGTTCTTTTCTTTGTTGTAAAAGTACCATATGAAACAAATAAGGATTGATTCAAGTACAATGAGTACATTGATTCTTATTTTAGAAAAAAGTATAAAGAAGAAAAAATGATTGATGTGCACGCTGTAAATAAAAACAAAAAAAGTACATACATTCTTATAGAAGAAAAAAATAATTGATGTGCACGTTGTAAATAAAAAAAAAAAAGTACATACATTCTTACAGAAGAAATAAATAATTGATATGCACGTCGTAAATAAAAAAAAAGTACATAGATTCTTACAATAGGAAAGAAAAAAATGATTGATGTGCACATTATAAACCAAAAAAAGCAAAGAAAATACATATGTTTTTACAATACGAACGAACAAAAATAATTGATGTGCACGCTATAAACAAAAAAAAAAAAGGAAAGAAAGTACATAGATTATTATGTGCACGTTGTAAACAAAAAAACAAAACTTCAATCAACCAATTGCATCAACTTCTTATCTCATCTGATTCTTATTCTCTGCATCAAATATATTTTACTATTCATATCACACACGCCTAAAACTCTTGTAAATTTTCTTTTTTGTCTTCTTCACTTTTGTAATTTCTCTGAGAGATTCTTTTTTTTTGTTTTCTTCAATGTTGTAATCTTTGTTTTCTTCACTGTTGTAATCTCTCTGAGAGATTCTTTTTTTGTTTTCTTCATTATTGTAATCTCTCAGGGAGTCTTTTTTGTCTAGGAGTCTTTTTTGTCTTCTTCAATTTTGTAATAAAAGGTAAGTCAAGAAAAAGTATATTCTTCATTATTTATTTTTTATTTTTATTTGTGACAATGGTATTTCGGCAATACCATTGCCACAATTGTGGGGGAATTTTTTTTTTATTTTATTTTTTTATTTTGTGGCAATGGTATTTCGGCAATACCATTGCCACAATTGTAGGGAATTTTTTTTTTTTTTTTTAATTTGTGGCAATGGTATTCAATTGTGGGGAAATTTTTTTTTTTATTTTTTTATTTGTGGCAATGGTATTTCGGCAATACCATTACCACAATTGTGGTGGAAATTTTTTTAATTTTTTTTTATTTTGTGGCAATGGTATTTCGGCAATACCATTGCCATAATTGTGGGGAATTTTTATTTATTTATTTATTTATGGTAATGGTATTTCGGCAATACCATTGCCACAATTGTGGAGAATTTTTTTTTTTTTTTTTAATTTGTGGCAATGGTATTTCGGCAAGTAACTTTGTTGTCATATTCACCTCATATTCATCTGATTCTTATTCTATGCATGCATCGAATATATTCACCTCAAGTACCTTTGTTGTCATATTCACCTCAAGTACTTTTGTTGTTATATTCACCACAACTCCTGAGAGTTCCTTTTTTGTCATATTCACCACAACTCCTCATAGTTCCTTTATCGAAACCCTAAACTATAATACACAATATATATATATATATACACACACACACACACACACACACAAATAAATAAACGTGCACCCTAATCCAACTTACAGTGATAGAAAACATTATAGCATATGGAATTAGTACCATGTTCTTTCAAATAATACAAACTACCAATATGGTCCAACTCCAAAAAAAGGAAAAAAAAATATGCACACCAACCAATCCATTGAAGTAGACTGAATACTTATGTTAGGTCATTCAGTTTGGCCACTAGTGGAGCCAGCCACAATTCGAGTGGGGCATATTCTTCTATTATGGCCTTCTTGCCTACAGAGACTGCACAAAGGCCTTGGTTGATGCTCTTCCCCTTCGTCCATTTCATTTTGAAGCCGAGTTGTTCTTGGTCGACCTTTTTCACGGCGCAGCTTGATATTAGGATACAAGACCGGGAAATTTGGCTCATTCCAATGTACACTGTCTGGAACCATGCGAAATCTAGGTGCATAACAAGCAACTTGTTCTTCCAAATGGTAGCAGCGGTCGATATATCGCATTGCAGAGATACCTTGATATTTACACACGGCAATGACATGTGAGCACGGAATCTTATAAACCTTCCATTTTTGACAACTACAACTGTTCTGCCTCACATTTACCTCATGACGATGATTACTCCTATATGCAGAGTTAGGGTTTATTGGTGTTTTGACTTCAAACAGACCATCTTCATGACTGAACACAGTAACTAAATGCTTTGGTGCCTTTTTTTCCCATTTATTGAATTTATTTTTTGCATAGGCCGTAATGAGTTCACCGGCAGTAACCTCTGCGCGTGCCTTAGTATACCGATCAACAAAGTAGGCTACACAACGGTAGTATGTAAGTTCAACTAACGCAGTTATGGGCAGATTTCTAGCACTCTTTAGAATTCCGTTGAAGCTTTCAGACAAGTTTGTCGTCATTGCCCCATAACGATGTCCACCATCGTGTGCTAACGTCCACTTGTCCACCGGTATTTCCGTTAAATACCTCTCACCATCTGCACTTAATTGAGTAATTCTATCCCTGGTTATTTGATACTTTCGTAACTGATTCTCCATGCCTGCCCACATTACCATAGCCTTCAAGTTTTTATTCCCAATTTGTTGATTGAAATTGCTAGCCACATAGCGAAGGCAAAAACGATGATACCAACGTGTCGATTGACATATAGTCCGTATCGCTGCCATTATACCAGGGTGACGATCAGATATGACACATAACCCTTCCTGATTAGTGACATTAATCTGAATACAATGCAAAAACCAATACCAGCCATCATCAGTTTCCTTCTCCACAATAGCAAAGGCAAGTGGAAAAAGTCTGTTCTCACCATCCCACGTTGATGCAATCAGTAACGTACCTTTGTACTTACCATATAGGAAAGTTCCATCTATACTAATCACTGGCCTACAATGTTGAAAACCTTCAATTGATGGACCTAAAGCCTAGAACACTCTCTCGAATATCGCACAGCCTGGCATAGTAGCAGGTATTGTTTTCCAAGTAACCTTACTGCCCGGGTTTGAATCAGTCAAAGCTTTCAACCATTTTGGCAATAATTGGTAAGATTTGTCCCAATCACCAAACGCTCTACCAATTGCTTTTTGTTTCGCCTCCCACACCTTAAAATAAGAAGGCCGGTATTGGTACTTATTGTAAAGAGTCTGTTGAAGTGAAGAAATCTTTATGGTTGGATCATTTTTGACAACATCCCTCAACTCTTTCTCAATAACATGGGTGTCTAATTGCTCGTGATCTTGTGTGAGTGTGGACTTTGTACATGTGTGTGGACCTTTGTATTTCCTAACCTCAAACAACCCATGTGCAGCTCGCAAGCATGCTCGAAGATGACAAGAACAATGTTTGCACCTTACAGACCAACATGTTGGATCTGACTCTCTTACATAAAATGTTTGGTTCCTCTTGATGTGATAGCGTTTAACAGCAGCTTGTAGTTCATCCTTATCGGCAAAAAGCAAGCCCACATAAAACTCTTGGGTAGGGTCCCAAATACTCTGAGTGGGCTTTTCAAATGGTGGGGTTGGATTAATCATATTATCCCACGTGTTTTGTGAAAAGCTTAGTGATGAAGGTTGATGGAATGTCATAGCTGGACTGCTTTCATGATTACCTTCATTTAGAGGCTCCTGTTCATCTCCAACATCTTCAAGGACCTCATCGTCATCAAGTTGGTCATCATCATCCATGGCTCGCATCCTTTCTGATAATGTATGGACTGCATTTTCAGTAGTAGCAGCTATGCGATGTGTATCATTGGGATCATTAGTAGTCTCTTGTGTGACATGCTCAGTTGGATTATCATAGTCAGCATCACTGGTGTTCATTGGCCGATAAGGAACATGTTGGTCTTCAGTTGCAACATGGGTATATGGAGCATGATAGTCAGCACCACCAAAGTTGATTGGGGAATGAGCCGCATCTTCAGAATAATGACCAATATGAGTGGCATATGGATCATGGAAGTGCCCACTCGGTCCTTCGTTGGCATATCGAATGAGAAAAACATCTCGGTGGCTTCTTATGGGCTCTACATCCACATATAACTCTACACCTACAAATCCATATTGGCGGTCTAACATATTGAATATTGCATTGACACCACGATCATCTTCTACCAAAACTTGCTGGTAAGTCACAGGATGTGAATGACAATGAAGCGGAAATCTATACCAAATAGTCAGTTTTGAATCTTCTCTGTTTATACAAAGCGTGGATGCTACGCTATTACATAGATCTTCAAATGTAACACCCTGGCTTAATGGAAGCATAGAAGGAGGTAGCCCTTCGTAATAAACCCCATTTTCTCCATGTTTAATTATTCCGCCGGAATGGATGAGAAAAATGAACAACTTGTCTGCCATCTACACTAAAACATAATAATAGTATTAATATATTAACACTACACAACCATTACAATACAATACAAGAAGGTAATCCATTAAAAATATTCAATGTTTAAATAGCTAGAGCTGAGAGAATTCTGTTAAAGAGGATTGTTTCACCAATAATAATAGTATTAAATTCTTTTTTATTAAGGTTTATTAGCGTATACTAACCTTTTTTTTTTTTTTTTTTTCCTTATAGCATACATGTATATTATAGGCTAACAAACTATGTATTTCTTTAAGGAAAAACTGGCCTACAATGTTGAAATATATTTTTGCTATAGGAAATTTTAGGCAAGAATTCATGGACAATTAATTTAAAACATATCATACAAATTAGTTCATGCTGCAAAACACATAATACAAAAACAAGATTTGCATGAACAAAAAATTTAAGAAAAACAAGATTTTCATGCTTAGCTATGCCCAAAAACATATCAACATGAATATTATAAAAAGAATCTATAACTACTTAAGAGATGTAACTCACATTTTAAGAGATAAAGAACGGATAGATATTTGCAAGTGTTGTTACTTATAGTTGTTTGTAGAATGTATGGTACGCATGAATTGAAAATGGTTGGTAGAATTATGAGGGGAATAAGAGTGGAGAAGAAGGTTGATGGAATTTATTGGGGAAAAAGAGAAGAAAATAAGAACCCCAGTGCTGTTTAAATACATTCTTTGTTTTTTTTGTTTATAGCGTGCACATCAATAATTAATCTATGGACTTTTTTTTTTCCAGCGTGCACATCAATCATTTTTTCCTTTCATTTCGTATTGTAAGAAACACAAACCAAACTGCTTCAGTCAAAAAAGTACTGAAGAATAAAAAGACAAAAAATGTACTATGAGATACGAATATATCGTGCTTTGTACACAATATTTTTACAATAATTAGTTATTATTAGTTCAAATTTGAATTTATCATTGAATTTATTTTTTTAAATCCAACAATAACAATCAGCAACAATCTGCCATTTAGAATTTGTTGTAAAAATATTGTAAAAATTGTGTACAGTTATCATTTCTTAAAAAAAAAAAAAAAAAAAAAGTGTAATGGATTTGTGGCAATGGCATTGCCGAAATAGGGGGGAAAATTTTTGTGGCAACTGTGGCAATGCCATTGCCGAAAATGGGAGGAAAACAAAATTTGTTGCAATTGGTTTATGGCAATGGCATTACCAAAATAAAGGAGAGAGATCAAAGAAAGTATGCATATTCTTATTCTTCAGTGTTTTTTTGACCGAAACAGTTTAGTTTGTGTGTATGTCATGTTCTTCCCTTTCGTACTGTAAAAGTACCCTTTGAAAAAATAATGATAGATTCTTACACAATGAGTACATTGATTCTTATTTTAAAAAAAGTACATGCATTCTTACAATACGAAATGGAAAAAAAAAAATTGATGTACAAGCTGCAAATAAAAACAAAAAAAGTACATAGATTCTTATAGAAGAAAAAAATGATTGATGTGCACGCTGTAAACAAAAAAAAAAAACAAAGAAAGTATATAGATTCTTACAATAGGACAGAAAAAAATGATTAATGTGCACACTGTAAACCAAAAAAAGCAAAGAAAGTAAATAGATTTTTACAATATACAAGAAAAAAATGATTGATGTGCACGCTGTAAAAAAAAAAGCAAAGAATGTGCACGCTATAAACAAAAAAAGCAAAGAAAGTAAAAAAAAAAAAAAAAAAAAAGCTTCAATTCCATCAGAGTACCTTTTTTGTCTTTGCATGAATATATGTTCTTTGCATGAATATATGATTCTTATT
The DNA here is from genome assembly GCA_023621385.1 of Quercus gilva. Lineage (NCBI taxonomy): Eukaryota > Viridiplantae > Streptophyta > Magnoliopsida > Fagales > Fagaceae > Quercus > Quercus gilva. The sequence continues at coordinate 65,389,684 of CM042473.1, read as the reverse complement.
TTTATTCTTATTCTTATTCTCCGCATGATTGATGTGCATGCTGTAAAAAAAAAAAAGTACATAGATTCTTATAGAAGAAAAAAATGATTGATGTGCACACTATAAACAAAAAAAAAAAAAAAAAACAAATAAAGTATATAGATTCTTACAATAGGACAGAAAAAAAAAATGATTAATGTGCACACTGTAACCAAAAAAAGAAAAGAAAGTAAATAGATTCTTACAATATACAAGAAAAAAATGATTGATGTGCATGCTGTAAAAAAAAAAAAACAAAGAATGTGCACGTTGTAAACAAAAAAAGCAAAGAAAGTAAAAATAAAAAATAAATAAAAAAAAAAGCTTCAATTCCATCAGAGTACTTTTTTTTGTCTTTGCATGAATGTTCTCTGCATGAATATATGATTCTTATTTTTATTCTTATTCTTATTCTCCGCATGATTGATGTGTATGATTAATGTGCATGTTGTAAAAAAAAGTACATAGATTCTTATAGAAGAAATAAATGATTGATGTGCACGTTGTAAATCAAAAATTGTAAAGAAAGTACATAAATTTTTACAATACGGAAGAAAAAAAAAATGATTATTGATGTGCACGCTGTAAACAAAAAAAATACCTGTGATTTGTTGTAAAAATATTGTGGACGCACATCAATAATTTTTTACGGGGTGCACATCAATCATTTTTTTCTTCAATAAGAATGTAAGTACTTTTTCTATTTTTTTGTTTTGTTTACAGCGTGCACATCAATCATTTTTTTCTTCTATGTACTCATTGTACTTTTGTTTCATATGGTATTTTACAATAAAGGAAATAACATGACATACACATAAGCCAAACTGGTTCAGTCAAAAAAATTATAATGAACAAGAATATGCGTACTTTTTTATGCCCTGACATATTCAGTCAAAAAAATAGAAATGTACACCACAGTAGCCATCATGCAAAGGAAAAAAGATCAACCATAAAAATACAAGTTTGACCACTATTTTTTTTCAGGCTATTATGCGTCTACAGTTGTGGCTACACATATAGATTCTATGTTGGATTTTTAGGAATGGACAATTATAGTAAATAGATGTATGATTAGATTAATTGGACACTAAATTCAAATGCCAAAAAATGTGTACACACTTTGTTGTCATTTTCACAAAGGTCTTATGGTTAGTAGTATAATGTGCTATGTATGTTATCTACGCATAATATTTTTTGCTACAATGCTGCATAAACAACGATAATACTTTAATATATTCTTAATAAACAGTCATTTTACATTGATTAGTCATTGCGACGATGGGGTACATGAAGTTTTTGTTGTGTTCCACAACGTGGAGGATGCCTATTTACTTGTTGTGGGTACCTTCGTGCTTGCACAAGACTTTTCCCCATGCGCCTCGGCTACGTTCTAATATCAACTTCTGTTTGATAATTACCACCTTCGTCACTTTCATTTTCTGAAGACACCTCCATCTCTTCTGTATCTTCTGTATCTTCTGCATCTTCTGCATCTTTCCCACTGTCCTCATTTGAGGCATCTTCCTCAGAGTCTGTTACGGGGGCCTCTTCCTCACTGTTTGGAGCACATGCCCATGTATTTGGTGGAGTGCATAAATCACCAATATAAGGGGCTGGTTGGGAAGGTACATAAGGGGTTGGTTGGGAAGGTTGTGGTATGCAGAAATTATAGTTGTACTGGCTATCTTGGCCATAATTGTATTGCTCAACATAGGATAGAGGTGGTGATGGGTGATAAGAGGAAGGTGTTGAATTAGGTTGGGGATAAGGGTCATAGCTAAACAAACCCTCAAATCCTTGTCCTATGGAAGTGGATAATCCAATCTGTTCATTTAAATTCATGCCATAGTTGTTGACATTAATTGGATTATACTCACTAAAGGTGGTTGGCTCATTACCGGCAAATGTTGACGGCCCTGCTTGGGTAGAGCTGTACATATTATGTTGTGTAGACGTGGACGGTCCGGTTTCAGTTTGGGTTTGCGGCCGTCTTCTTTGTTGTCTTTGTTGTCGCCCGAAGTGTGTCACCCTTTGAGTAGGAACAGAGGAAATATTTTTTTCCATTGATAACTTCACTCGGGTAAGGCCCTCTACTATTGGTGTAAGGACTTGCTGTGCAGTGAGATCATTCCTCTGTTAGTTTGCAACAGCCAAATTTAACATATTGTTGATCTCAGTTTGTTGCCACAAAAAAAAAAAAATTTAATTTATTAGTGCAGTATTATTGAAAAAGCTAAAACAATAATTTTTTATCAAAATTAGTGCAGTATTTTGTTTGTGTATAATTTGTTCTAATATTAGTGCAGTATTATTGAAAAAGCTAAAATAATTACCTAGTACACATGGGCAGCCGCCTCTGGTGTCAAGTATAGGTGACCATTTTCATGGTACCATGTTGCGTAGTCCACACCTTCATCAAAATGCTCATCCCCAACACCAAGTTTAGCGTGCGCGTTCCAAAGCCGGTAGTATTGATCATGCTGTGTAAGTCAATTGACACTGGACTTCCCTGTCATTTTTACACAATGCACAGATTTATCCAAATTGTCAGTAGGCCATTTTGGACATCTTTGCAACAATCCAAACTGTCGCATGACTCTTTCTGGATGGTAATACTCGACAATTTGGAAGCATAGCAATGGCGCTGTTGTAGTCCATAAATGTCTTTCTGCAAGACACCATGGATGCAAATAATTATCGTATGGTGTCCAAACAACCTGCTATTCCAATTACAATAACTATGTTATAATCAATAAAATTAATAGTATAACTAGTAAATTAACCATTGATACATTGTGATATATTACCTGTTCAGTATATTGTGTGTCGTGATTAGAACAGTACGCTCGCAGAACATGTGTTGGTGTGTGAGTAAACGTTCTCCTAGTATCCCACCTATACACAATTAATGATTGCTACTGATTTTAAGGTTTGGAAGTATCAAGGATAAACACTACAGTATACAATATCGTATAGAAATAGAAAGTAAATATTATACCTGCAACCGTATGGTTCGTCGTCATTTAAATTTGTTGGATTTATTGGAATTGGGGTCAAATACGAAAGATGCTCCCACGCCCATAATTGTAATATGAAAACAGGACATGCAATCTTCGTACTTTTTTTAATAGAAGTAGTACACAACTCTTTATAAAGGAAAGCAAGTGTGGCACTACCCCAGCTATATTCCCCAGCTTGACCAAAGTCGTCTAAGAGCTTGAGAAAACAGCAATGCAATTTATTTTGGCTCTTATTTCCAAATAAGAAACCCAAAACCTGGAACATGTATGCCCTCGCAAATCGTTGGGTTATTATAGTATTGGCACCCTCTGGTAGGTTTGAGAATGTATCCCCTTACCCATGTTATTTTAAGGCTACCATATGACAATGCTGTTGCAGGTGGCGTCACCCCAAGTATATTACGACAAACTGTTTTCCATTGCAAATTAGTGGGCCCGCAGATTGCTTTCCCATCAATAGGCAATCCTGTAAGGATTGCTATATCCTGTAGAGTGATCGTCATTTCACAAGTAGGTAGGTGAAATGTATGGGTATTAGATTGCCATCGCTCCACCAAAGAAGTGATAAGACTCCAGTTAATATCTATATGTGGTAAGTGGGTAACACGGTATAGTTTACATTGCTGTAAATATGGGATAATACGCTCGCCTAACTGCGGGAGGGGTGCAAACGATTGGGATCGCACTCGTAAGTTGGAAACCTGTTTTTTTGTAAATGTAGAATGTTATATTGCTAATGTTGAAATTATTTTCATGTAAATTGAATAATTGTAGATATTATTAGGACATTAATAAATTTGGATCTTGCAATGTACATTGCCTTCCATTGCGTCATTAGAGATGTGATATTGTTGTTGTTCCATTTCAAATATATCCTACATTAAATGCTACAATGAGTTAAACCATGCAACTTCCATTTCTAGTAAACAATAATAATAATAATAATAATAATAATAATACACATACATATCTTTATTATAAACCAACAAACATATTATGCAATATATTTTTTCCAAGAAATAGATGTAATAATTGATAATAACAAAACACATATTGATTATAAAAAGATCACAATAATACAATTTATTACAATTTTTGTGGTCATGTACTAATAATAACAATAAATAATATTAAATAATTTCAAAATTAACAAATACAAATTTAATTAGAGAGTTGAGATGCTTACCACAACTGTAATACCAACTGACAGAGTGAGAATTATGGAGTGATACTTGCAAAAAAAAAAAAATAAATAATAATAACACAATCAGATAACCATAAAAAATAATTCATTAATCTAAAATTTGAATAACAACAACAACAACAATAATCATAATCATAGGCATACAAATAATATTAACTACAACTACAATAATACATAATATTTTACAATGTATTGGCTTCTAATATTTACAAAGCACGTGTTTATACAATAATACTAAATCTATTAATTTATAGAACTGTAAGTTAATAAACAAAGCAAAAACACTTACATTAACAAAAAAAACTTGCAATTCTTAGCTGTTCACCTAAAGCAAAGTAAAAGACTAACTGAACAATCGGAGGACTTGCAATCCTATGTGAGGAGATACAACTCTTCAGCGAAGGAGGAAAAATAAAAATACGCTTATACTTACAAAACTGAAGAAGACTTGCACTTGACTTGCCTTTTATTACAAAATTGAAGAAAACAAAAAAGACTCCTAGACAAAAAAGACTCCCTGAAAGATTACAATAATGAAGAAAACAAAAAAAGAATCTCTCAGAGAGATTACAACAGTGAAGAAAACAAAGATTACAACATTGAAGAAAACAAAAAAAAGAATCTCTCAGAGAGATTACAAAAGTGAAGAAGACAAAAAAGAAAATTTACAAGAGTTTTAAGTGTGTGTGATATGAATAGTAAAATATATTCGATGCAGAGAATAAGAATCAGATGAGATGAGAAGTTGATGCAATTGGTTGATTGAAGTTTTGTTTTTTTGTTTACAACGTGCACATAATAATCTATGTACTTTCTTTGCTTTTTTTTTTTTTTTGTTTATAGCATGCACATCAATCATTTTTGTTCGTTCGTATTGTAAAAACATATGTACTTTCTTTGCTTTTTTTGGTTTATAATGTGCACATCAATCATTTTTTTCTTTCCTATGGTAAGAATCTATGTATTTTTTTTTTATTTACGACGTGCATATCAATTATTTTTTTTTTTCTGTAAGAATGTATGTACTTTTTTTGTTTTTATTTACAACGTGCACATCAATTATTTTTTTCTTCTATAAGAATGTATGTATTTTTTTTGTTTTTATTTACAGCGTGCACATCAATCATTTTTTCTTCTTTATACTTTTTTTTCTAAAATAAGAATCAATATACTCATTGTACTTGAATCAATCCTTATTTGTTTCATATGGTACTTTTACAATGAAGAAAAAAACATGACATACACACTACGTCGGTCAAAAAAATAATGCTGTCCTCAATTTTAAAATAAGAACCAAGTTACTCCTTATGGCAATTGTGGCAGTGCCATTATCGAAAATTGGAGGAAAAAAAAAACTTTTTTTCCCAATTGTGGTAATGACATTGTCAAAATTGATTTTTTCTCACAATTTCGACAATACCTTTGCCATAAATAAAAAAAAATAAAAAAATTTCCCTCACATTTGTGGCAATGGTATTGCCGAAATACCATTGCCACAAATTAAAAAAAAAAAAAAAAAAATTTCTCCACAATTGTGGCAATGGTATTGCCGAAATACCATTGCCACAAATTAAAAAAAAAAAAAAAAAAAATTTCGCACAATTATGGCAATGGTATTGCCAAAATACCATTGCTACAAATTAAAAAAACAAAAAATTTCCCCACAATTGTGGCAATGATATTGTCGAAATACTATTGCCACAAAAAAAAAAAAAAAAATTTCCCCACAATTGAATACCATTGCCACAAATTAAAAAAAAAAAAAAAATTTCCTTACAATTGTGGCAATGGTATTGTCGAAATACCATTGCCACAAATAATTAAAAAAAAAAAAAAAAATTTCCCCACAATTGTGGCAATGGTATTGCCGAAATACCATTGTCACAAATAAAAAAAAAAAAAAAATTTCCCCACAACTGAATACCATTGCCACAAATTAAAAAAAAAAAAAAAAAATTTCCTCACAATTGTGGCAATGGTATTGCCGAAATACCATTGCCACAAATAAAAAAAAAAAAAAAATTTCCCCACAATTGTGGCAATGGTATTGCCGAAATACAATTGCCACCCAAAAAAAAAAAAAAAAAAAAAAAAAGCATTCCCCCACAATTGTGGCAATGGTATTGCCGAAATACCATTGCCACAAATAAAAAAAAAAAAAAAATTTTCCCACAATTTCGATAATGGTATTGCCGAAATTGTGGAATTTTTTTTTTGGAGGCACTCACACATTGCGCACTCCTCACACGCACAAGCCGGGCAAACTGGGCAGAGAAATTACGGCAATACCATTGCCGTAATTCATGTTTTTCTCTCTCCTCCCTTTTTCTGATTCTCTCTCCTACTTTTTCTTGAATTTCGGCAATAGTGTTGCCGAAATTCAACCTCTCTCCTCGCTTTACTAAATAGTTTCGAACAGTAACTATAACGTAAATTAGTTTAAAAAAAAGTAATTCAACCTCTCTCCTCGCTTTACTAAATAGTTTCGAACAGTAACTATAACGCAAATTAGTTAAAAAAAAAAAAAAGCAATATTTACCCAAATAACTTTGGATTTCGGAGTCACAATTCTAGAAGAAAAATGATGGCTGCTTAAAAACCCAGCAAAGTCCAAACATTATAAGGTGAAAATTAGCAGAAACACACGTACACACAGTCTAGACGAGAGAAGAATAAGCAAATTGTCAATTACATTGTCAAACCCAATCTGGTATTTAGAAACATATTTGCAACAAAACAAAACTATAGACCTTGAGCAGTACTTCATCTAAACTTCCTCTTTCACCGTCGGCAGGAAGACATCAGTCAAAACATTTTTCGACTGCAGAGAAGCCTTGAGCAGCTTCAAACCCTAACAATAAACCAGATACAGGAGATAAATAGTTATTTTACTACTATCTAGTTGAAAAAAAAAAGTCACAACTTCAAATTTCCACTAATTTTATTTCTTTTTCTTCTTTTGAAAATAATAAAAGATGAAAAATAAAGGAGAAAAACTTCATACTTTATTTTTTATGTACGGTGCTTTTCCCTATTTTTCATAGCTATAATTTTACAAATTTGTTTAGTCTACAATATAATGGAATGTAAACTAATAAATTTTTAACATTAAAAAATCACTTATAAGAATAATAAAAGGAAAGAACGAAAATCAAAAGTTGTAAAAGAAGTAATGCATCATTATACGCATACACAGAAAGTGATGAAATAACTGACTTATATATATATATATATATATATACCTCATCCCTGCCCATATCGACTACTTTCTCCTCAAGATCCCCGTCTTTGAGATGAAACTCATTTAGTAGAGTGATTACAGAAGCTGTAGACAAGGGTTTCACCTCCAGATCATTCATCACCAGGTATGGAGCTTCTTTCACTCCAGTGGATAGGTGGCAGCTCAGTTCGGAACGCATGCGCGTCCCAATCGATGGACTTAAATTTATAATGCTGTCGTGAATGTTTACTAAGCTGCCAAGCATCATGTCCGGTTTGAGAAGCGTAACGAGATTTCCAACTGGTAGCCGGAGAATGTTGAAGAAGAAGTCGACGAAATCTTTGCCGGCTTCTGCAAAGAGAACTTGGTTACTACTTTTGTGTATAAAGAGCTTCAAGCTCACTTTGGAAGATGGCATAGGCAGAGCTGTTTGCATATTTACTGAGTATTTACGAAAATTCGATGTGGCTGTGTTTTTCTTTTTGACTAAATTTGTGGCTGCGTTGATCTGTATATATAATGTGATTGGAGTTCACTGGGTTCTCCGCGTTAGTCACCACCTGGAAAAGAAAAATCATTATATATATAAATTTTAAAAATTTTATTATCTGCATTCCTTGATTGATTGAAGTGTATAGTCCATTAATTGAAACGAATGAATGACGCACGATTTAAGGCACTGCAACTACTCCCCAAAAGAAAAATAATTTGAATGACGCGTGGTGGATAGCTCTATAGGGCTTTGGGCAAGTTTTGAATGTCGACTGCTGGATCTTTTGCTGCATTCCTTGATTGATTGAAGTGTATAGTCCATTAATTGAAACGAATGAATGACGCACGATTTAAGGCACTGCAACTACTCTCAAAAAAAAAAAAAATTTTTGACTGACGCGTGGTGAATAGCTCCATAGGGCTTTGGGCAAGTTTTGAATGTCGACCGTTAGTTCTTTTGCTTGGAGAAAATGGTTTTTCCACGGATTTCTGATAAAAAAAGTTGCGCACATGCTTGGAGAAAATAGGTGACAAAAGATCTAGCGGTCGACATTCAAAACTTGCCCAAAATGATTGCAGGATCCTGATTAACTTGATACCTAATTGCACTATGGCCCACATATTTTGAGAAGCTAATATATGTGCAGATATTATGGCTAAAATGAAAGTAAATCTAATTTTTGGCTTCCACATTTTGAATAAACCACAACTGATGGTGGAAAATGTGCTAGTTTTTGACAAAATTGAGCTATTTTGTAATAGACTGGTTATTTAATGTTAATTCCCTTTCGCTATTTACCAAAAACAAAAAATTGAAAAAACTTCCCACATAAATGATAAATGTACTTCTTGGGTTTTATGCTTAAGAACACTAAGGATATCTGGATGTGTTTGGTATCCCATTTTGAATTCAGATTTTTACATTTAAAAAAATATTATACATATTTTGACACACTTTTTTACTTACACATATTTCGAAAAACTACAAACAACTTTTCTCAAACTACTCTACTAAACACCCCCAAACTTTTTAAAATCATACCTTTATCTTGACCATTTGCATCATGCCATTCAAATTTTTTATTTGTTTTAGCATAAAAATTCAATCACCTAAAAAAAAATTTAGGGGCGTGACGGGCATTTTACATTTTTGGGTTAAATGATTTTTTCATCACTCTTAGTGAGTGTTTGGATTCATGTTTTTTCCTCATGTTTGCGCTTTTTGTATTTTTTTTTTAGCGCGTATGAATAGTAACCGCACTGTTCATGCACATGGATTCACTGTGCAGGAGACAAAGTGCACTGTTCATGGGTCCCAAGACACTATTCACACATTTAAAAATTATTTTGTTACAGTGTTTTTAGTTTTCAATTTTCAGTTTTTAGCAAAATAAGTTGAATCCAAACAAACCCTTAGTTTTTTTTTGTTTTTTTTTGTTAATTACAATTTATTCACCTGTGATTCGGTCGAAATTTAAGTTGTCTATCTGTAGTTTAAAATTTAGCACTTTACCCACTAAAGTTAGCTCAGTTAGAGTTCCGCTACTTATTTCAATTAAAAATGAGACTAAATATATATTTTTATTCTATTTTATGTCTCTCTCCTCTCAAAAACATAAAAGAAAAAAAAAAAAAAGATAAAAAGTAAGGGTTTTACCATTCATTGTGTTCAGTTGGATGATACATCAATTTTTGTTCTAGTCCAGACTTTGAGGCTAAGAGCATCCCCAGCTGGAGGGTCAAATGCCAAATGTAAGGTACATTTGGCATTTAGGCAAAAAAATAATTTTTTTTTTCTATTTTCAAAATGAAAAATATGTTTGATTAGTTGTTTTGAAAAACACGTTTTTCAAAAACAAAATTCAAGAAATTTGTTTGGTAGTTGTGGGGGTAAAAGCCCAACCATACGTGTTGGGCCTAGAGCCCTGTTTGAAGATTACTATGTGTCCGAAGAGAAGGAACCGATTGAGATGGAGTCCATCTGGAAGAAAGATACCTGGGAATGAAGGAGGAGTGCAATCCGAAGAGGTCACCAGTGGTCCGAAGAGGTCTTACTCCTCGGATATGAATAGTCTTGATCAATTAAACGTGTGGAAGGTTCGAATCATCTTCCTAGTCACCCCAATGATAAAGATAAGCTCTGGGTATGTTTGGAGATGATAAGAACGAAGAAATATCTAAAGGAAAAGCTGCTATCACCGTATTTAATGCACTGCAGCAACTTTTCTGACCGCATTTATGTGGAGAAGACCCCTGAACAGTGTACTCTTAGCTACCGCCACTCACAAAGAGCTAAAGAAGATGCTTGATGGGACGTATACTCAAGCAGGTACATGGATGAAGAACAAGTGGACGATAGGGATGATGGGGAAGGATGCTATATAAAGGAAAGAAGTCTTTGATAATGGGGGATCGGGAAAAAAAAGAAGGAGAAATAGGGAAAAGCTTTACTGTAGCTCTAAGAACTGTAGCCACTGTTTAGTTAATCATAAACCTCTTCGGACTTCAATTCATTTCATCTTTACGTGTATCTTATTGCTGGTTTATCATGGGAGGTTGTGGTCAACCGTTGTCAATTCCATAATTAACCTAGCTCTTTCACCCACTCTCTACAAATTTATTATTTTGGGCTTGGGTTACAAATCCTAACCTTACAATTGGCGCCGTCTGTGGGAAGAGCTTGAGCGAAAGTGGGAGTAATAGTTGATAATGGCTGAACCAGGGCAACAACCGGCAGAATCTAGGGCATCCTAACACGTGGACCCTTTCCTTAATTTGGAGCAGAGACAAGATCGTGAAGGTAGTGTGCACACCACTCATGCTGATCAGGGTCAGTCACATGGTGGGAGTCACATATCTCATGTAGAGAAGAACCAGAACATGCAACTGGAAATTGAGAGATTGAAGAGAGAATTGCGCCATGCAAAGCGGAAACAGGTTTCTTCATATTCTGATGAAGAATCTGATGACCAACAGGACTTCACTTACCAACAGAGATCGCGAGCACCAGCCAATGAATCTTTCTCCTATGTAGAAGAGCATCATCATAAGAGGCAATCTCTAATCCCACCACATGGAGGCGTGGGGAATGATGCCATGAGCAGGGCTTTGAATTAAATCTCTAGATCACCCTTTACACGTAGGATTGAAGAAGCGAGACTTCCTCGGCGTTTTAACAAGCCTACGTTTACCATCTATAATGGTAGAACAGATCCTGTGGAGCATGTGAGCCACTTTAATCAGAGGATGGCTGTCTACTCCAAGGATGAGGCTTTAATGTGCAAAGTTTTCCCCTCCAGTCTTGGACCGGTGGCAATGAGATGGTTTGACAGTCTAGAAGCAAACTCTGTCAATTCCTTCAAAGAGCTCACTCAAGCATTTGGTTCACGTTTTGTCACATGCCGAAGAGTGGCCAGGCTCTTGTCTTCTTTGCTATCCTTGAGCATGTAGGAGGGTGAGACCCTGAAGGCGTATTCGGATAGGTACTGAGAGATGTTTAACGATATGGAGGGCAATTTTAATGGAATGTCCCTTAGCACATTTAAGCTCGGCCTCTTCACTGATCATGGTTTAAGGATATCTTTAACTGGTAAGCCAGTTACTATCATGCGTCAGCTAATGGACTGTATCGAAAAATATAAAAGAGTTGAAGAAGATCAACAACAAGGGAAGGGTAAGGACAAGGTTATCCCCCAAAAGAGGAGGGATTTCAAGTCGGACCATTATAATAACAACAAACCACGGAGAGATTTTTCTAAGCAATCAGGATCAACAAATCCTTAGGCAATCAACACTGTATTCAAAGAGCCAGTCTACCAACTTTTGGAAAAGGTTAAGAATGAACCGTTCTTTAAGTGGCCGAATAAGATGGTGGGGAACCCTGAAAGGCGTAATCACAATCTCTATTACTAATACCACCAAGACCACGGACATACTACTGAAGATTACAGAAGTTTGTGGGATCATATGGACCAGTTGGTCCGCGAAGGTAAATTGAGGCACCTCCTGCACCACTCCAGTGGCCGAAAAGGTCAAATGAGCTCAGAACCCCGAAGAGATGACCCTTCAAAGCCTCTATTGGGAACTATTAATGTCATCTTTGCAGCACTGGAGAAAACAGGATCCTGGCCATCCAAGGTTATGTCAGTAGCTCGGTTACCCGCAGGGGACTCTAGCCAATGTCCGAAGAAAGCCAAACCCGACGCTCAACCCATTTTAGGGTTCTTGGACGAAGACAAGATTGGAACCATCCAACCTCATGATGATGCGTTAGTCATCACCCTCAGAATTGGAGGGTATGATGTGAAAAGGGTAATGGTTGACCAGGGTAATGCTGTGGAGATAATGTACCCTGATCTCTATAAGGGGCTGAACCTAAAGCCTGGTGACCTAACACCATATAATTCTTCGCTGGTTAGTTTTGAAGGAAGAGTCGCCACCCCGAAAGGCCAAATACGGTTACCCGTACAGACTGGCTTAGAGGTTATGAAGGTGGATTTCATAGTTATAGATGTGTATTCCCCTTACACGGCAATTATAGCCAGACCTTGGCTTCATGCGCTGGGGGCTGTTTCCTCTACCTTGCATTAGAAAGTCAAATATCCCTCTGGAGGCCAGGTTTGTGAAATCCGGGGAGATGAATCCGTGGCCAGATAGTGCTTGGTGGCTGCCATCCAGCATAGGCCAGAAGCCGAGTCCTCGGCCGAGGCCGAAAAGGGTCTATAGCAGCTAAAGCATCGGGTATTGCCCGCCGAAGATCCAGACGAGGGTGCTCGATGTGAAGATCTAGTAAAGGTTGTTATTGGAGACGATCCTGAAAAATTCTTTCAAGTCAGATCTCAGTTGCCTCTTCGGGAAAAGGAAGAGCTAATAGAGTTGCTTAAGAGAAATCTTGACGTATTTGTCTGGAATGCTTATGAAGCCCCAGGTGTGGATCCAGAATTCATTTGCCACCATCTGAGAGACAACCCACTGATTATCCCTAAGAAGCAGCCTCCTCGGCGGCCATCTAAGGAACCTGCAGATGCAGTGAAAGAAGAGGTAATGAAGCTCAAACAAGCTGGAGCTATTAAGGAAGTTTTTTACCCCGAGTGGTTAGCAAATACTGTGGTAGTGAAGAAGAAGAGCGGGAAATAGCGAGTCTGTGTAGATTTCACTGACTTAAATAAGGCTTGTCCTAAGGACCCATTCCCTATGCCGAAGATTGATCAGCTAGTAGATGCTACTGTCGGCCATCCTCGGATGAATTTCTTGGATGCTTTCCAAGGTTACCACCAAATACCGTTAGCCTCGGATGAGCAGGAGAAGACTGCTTTCGTTACCCCTATTGGTAACTACCATTATAAAGTAATGCCATTTGGTCTGAAAAATGCAGGATCTACTTACCAAAGAATGACAACGAGGATGTTTGAGTCACAGCTGGGCAAAAGTATCGAGGTTTATATAGATGACATGGTGGTGAAAAGCAAAGTCATTTTCGAGCATGTAAAGGACCTTGATAACACTTTTGAAGTCCTAAGAAGGCACAAGCTATGTCTAAACGCTTCCAAATGCTCATTTGGTGTAGGGTTAGGCAAATTCTTAGGGTCCATGGTGACGCACAGGGGAATTGGGGTTAATCCCAATCAGATAAAAGCCATCCAAAATCTACAGGCTCCTCGGAATCCGAAAGAGGTTCAGAAATTGACAGGGATGACAGCTGCCTTGAACCGATTCATCTCTCGGTCAGTAGATAGGTGTAAACCTTTCTTCTCACTGATCAACAAGTGGAAAGGGTTCGAGTGGACTGAAGAATGTGCTTCGGCCTTCCAACAACTCAAAGATTACTTGGCTCAGCCACCAATTATGTCCAGCCCTGAACGAGATGAGGTCCTGTTTGCTTACATTGCTGTGGTTCCCTGGGCCGTAAGTTTAGTACTGATACGAGTGGACCAAGGCGTGCAAAGACCAGTTTACTATGTGAGTAAGTCGTTACATGAGGCCGAGATTAGGTACTTGCTGCTGGAAAAGGCTATCTTGGCAGTAGTACTTGGTACACGAAAGTTGCCTCATTACTTCTAAGCACATACGGTCGTCGTGCTTATACAACTCCCGCTTAAAACCATACTTCGAAGTGCTGACTACACAGGAAGAATTGCTAAGTGGAGCACTATCCTAGGGGCTTTCGACATCAAATACATGTCTCACACTTCGGTCAAGGGCCAGATCCTTGCAGATCTGGTGGCCGAGTTCACAGAGTCTAGTTTAGAAGAGGTAACGGCAGAGAATGACATGGATGAAAAATCGGTTGGCATGATCTCTCAACGAGGTCCATCACCCTGGGAAGTGTATGTTGACGGTGCAGCAAATCAGAAGGGTTCTGGTATAGGACTGGTGTTAATATCTCCAGAGAAGATCGTTATCGAAAAATCAATAAGACTGAACTTCACGGCCACAAATAATGAGGCCGAGTACGAAGCCTTGCTGATAGGAATGTCTATGATTCAGAGAATGGGAGGAAATTCATTGGAGGTGTTTTTGGACTCGAGATTAGTAGTCGGTCAAGTGCAAGGTGAATTTGAAGCGAAGGATGAGAGAATGCAGGGATACCTAAGCCGAGTTAAGCACCTGCAGTCGGAGTTTGACTCTTTTAATTTGCTGCACACCCCCAAAAATGGTAATGCACATGCTGATTCCCTAGCCACACTAGCTACCTCTTCGGTGCAAGATTTGCCGAGAGTTATCCTCGTCGAGGACCTACATGGGCCTATAGAGGCAAGAACAAAGGTAGTACAAGTTCATCAGATTAGGGCCGAGCCCAGTTGGATGGATCCTATCATTAAATTTTTGCAGGAGGATATTTTGCCCGAAGAAAGGGGAGAAGACGATAAAGTCTGAAGGAAAGCGACCAGATTCTGGCTATCTAAGGACCATAAACTTTATAAACGCTCCTATTCTGGGCCGTACTTATTATGCATGCGTCCTGAGGTGGCTAAGCTACTACTAGAAGAATTACATGAAAGGATTTGTGGGAGCCATATTGGAGGTAGATCTTTGGCTTATCGAGCCATTACTCAAGATTATTGGTGTCCGAACATGCAAAAAGAAGCCCATGAGTATGTTAAGAAGTGCGATCAATGTCAACGATTTGTGCCGAACATACATCAACCAGGTGGAGTCCTCAACCCACTATCTATTCCATGGCCATTTACTCAATGGGGCTTGGATATAGTGGGCCCATTCCCTAAAGCCGCAAGAAACAAGAAGTACCTTATGGTCAGCACAGACTGTTTCACCAAATAGGTTGAAGCTGAACCTTTAGCCAACATTCGAGATGCAAATGTGCAGAAATTTGTGTGAAAGAATATTATCACTCGTTTTGGGGTTCCTCATACTCTCATCTCAGACAATGGCCTACAGTTCGATAGCAAAACATTCAGGAATTATTGTAGCAAACTAGGGATCACAAACAGATATTCCACCCCCGCCTATCCCCAGGGGAATGGGCAAGCAGAAGCGGTTAACAAAGTCATAGTTAATGGATTAAAAAAGAGACTAGATGATCCAAAGGGCAAATGGGTGGAAGAATTACCACATGTACTTTGGGCATACAGAACTACACCTCGTAGATCTACTGAAGAAACCCCCTTTTCAATGGCCTATGGAGCTGAAACTATCATTCCTCTGGAGACTGGATTCCCAACTATGAAAACCAGTTTGTTCAGTCTGACAGGCAATAATGAGCTGCTACAAAAGAGTTTGGATTTGATTGAGGAAAGGAGAGAAAATGCAATGGTTCGATTAGCACATTACCAACAAAAGCTTAGGCAAGGTTATAATGCCAACGTAAGGCTAAGACCTCTGGAACTTGGTGATTTGGTACTCAGGAAAGTTGTGGGCACCGCAAAAAACCTAGCTTAGGGGAAGTTAGGACCCAATTGAGAAGGGTCATATCGTATCACCTTAGGGGCTGGCATTAGGGCATATTTCTTGGAAGATTTGGATAGTCATGTAATACCACGCCCTTGGAATGTAAACAACCTTAAAAGGTACTATTATTATAAACTCCTTATTATAGAAGAATCTCTGGTGCAACTTCTTGTAAAGCCATCATAGAAGAAAAATTCAAATGGTTCCATCCATATACATCAAGGTAGCCAGAGAAACATCAAAAAAAAATTTTAACATGCATTTGAACATCCCATGGAAATTAAAAGGAACCATTATTTTATATAACTTCATAGAGAAATCTATCACTCTAATTAAGGCCATTACCAAAAAAGCAGTCATCAACAACAAAAATATAATAAACTAGAAACAGAAACATCCATGAGAAGTTCAAACAGAAGTCATAACATCAATTTGATTGACAACAGCAATTCTCAAATGGCCACATACAAGTTCCTTAAAATGCCAATTAGAATAAGATTGAGCCACTAAATTCCCATGGGCTAATCAAACAAACCCTCAATGCTTGTTTTTCATTTTACTAATTTAAACATCCAAGATAAGGGCCAAAAAACATTCAAAGAAAATGGAAAGTTTTAAAATTAAGAATATGGCAAGGAAGTACTAGCTTCTGCTCCAAAATACTCGTCTATTTTCTTATTTAATTTTTCAGCTGTGAATGTGATAACATGTTCAAGCATTGATTACTAATTTCAATTTGAATATGCCATTGCAGACAAGATTCTATATTTGAATTAACATTAGATTTTATCATCGTGGACTGTTTCTCATTGTTTCCCTCGCACTTGAATAAACTCCATGGGATCAAGGACTTTCTCAAGGCTTCAATTTGGAATTTATACATACATATATATATATATATATATATTGGAGAGTTTTTGATTAAACAGAGCATATATATATTGGACAGGAATGCAAGACACACACAAACCCAACACCATAGAACCCACAAGCATACCAACACGTCCAAAGCAAGCCCAAAACCCTAAAATCTCAAACCAAACACACACAGAAAATATCCATTCTGAATAAACTCAGGTTCAATGCCCATACCCAGATTCAACGCAAAATACATAGCAAACTTCTGGCAATTTCGGAATAATCCATGAATAAAGAAAAAAGGAAAAGACCCGTACCTTTGAGTGATTGGGTCCCTAAAATTATGAAATACTTCCCCAAATCTGAGATCGCATAGACCTGCTACATCACGCACACACAAAAAAGAAAAGGAGAGTGAGATGATGAATAGAAAAGGAGTAGAAGAATCTGATGAAAAACAAGAGGCATTCATGAAGGACAATCCAGTGAAGACCTTTCACTTACCTTACAAGTTGTTCTCTCAATCAAGGTTTTCTCTGTGAGTAAGAGGGAGGCAGTGGAGGCGCAGAGCAAGATAAAGGGTTATCAGAGTTAGGCGCTAAAATATTGAGTGAAAAAAAAAAAAAAAAAAAAAAAAAAAAAAAGGAGGCGCGGGAAATTTTTTCGTCATTCTTGTGGGTCGAACCAGTGTGCTGGTTCATTAATTGGCTGCTTTTCAGGCGCGTTTTACTGTGTTTTCTTAGGTGAGGGAAAACTGAAAAACAAAAACAGCTCTAGACCGGTTTTCAGTTTCCTTTACAATATGAAAATTGAAAATAGTTTTTGATTTTTGCCTTAAAATAGTTACTAAACAAGTTTTTTGCCTTAGAAAATAGAAAACTGTTTTTGAAAATAGAAAAATGAGGAAAAAACAGTTACCAAACATACCCTAATATTTTATTCCACCTTTTTTCTCTCTCATCTTTCATCTTTCATCTCTCATCTCTCTCTGTCTTTCTCTATCTCTCACACTTTCCTCTCTTTCTCCTTCTTCTCTATCACACTTTCGGTCCGTCTCCGATGTAGGGTCCAAATACCATACGTCATGGATTTCGGTCCATCGCCACCGTTAAGTCCGTGCAGATCGCCGGTGCTCAGAGCAACATGAGTTGATCTCTCTGTGATGATGCCGTTAGATAGCGTGGCGATGAACAACGCGGTGAATAGGAGGAAAGCGATGAACGCGAGTTTACAGGCCTTGAAGTGGAGAAGGACTTGGGCACTAGCAATTGGCGCCGTTTGTGGGAAGGACTTGGGCACTAGCAAATGCAACGGTCGGTGTAAAAAAAAAATTTAAGAGCAACACTGTGAAAAAAAAAAAAGAGAAAAAAAAAAAAACACACCAAAACAATACAGTTTACAGCAACAACATTCATTCAGAAGTCAACAATCACAAGAAACAAGAATATGCGAAAAATAAAAGAGACAAAACAAGTCTACTTCTTTATTAATATATGAAGAAAAAGTTACATCTCTTACAAGTGATGCCCGTGGGGCTTGTTCTAAAGCTAACTACAAAGACAGACGCCTAACAAAACTGGCAAAGGAACAAAAGAAAGAAAGAAAGGCTGGTGGTGAAGCAAGAGAAGAGGAAATGAAGGAGGGAAGGCTGGTTGAGGAGCAAAAGAAGAGGAGAGAAGGGGAAAAGGCAATGTCGAGGGGGAAGAGACCGCGGCACAGGACGGTTCCCCCTCTCAGTTTCGCCTGGTTTCCCTCCCAAACCCATCACTGCCAGTTTGAAGGGGCTGACGGGTCCGGGCCCGGGGGAAGAAGGTTACGTTCTTTCAGGATCCTCCTCCAAATGGCGAGGAGGGGTCCACCTCCGGTTAGGTTGAAAAGAAGAAAGACCTTCAGTCTTCTCCTTCCCCAACCCCAGCATGGCGTCCAGGGTCGGGGTGCCATCCTTGGCTCCTGAAGGGGGCTAGGCTTCCTCGTGACCGCCCTTTCCAAAGGCCAATCATTTGGAGGGGCTCAAAATGCTATTTTTTACAAAACCCCTAGACAGTGTCTTTGGGAGAGTTTAAGATGAATGTTTGTCGAATGTGAAGGAAAAGGTTGCCCCAGAAACGCCTTATATAGAAGGCGAAAAATTGGTGAAAGGCGAAAAATTGGTGAGAGCCAATCCGCATTAAATCTTAGGGAGAGATTTTCGGAGGCAATAATTCCACCCAAATTTCAAGGGGCTTATTTGCCATTAGATCCTCGTAAATCCACAACTAACATTAATGAGGAGGCGCCGAAGCGTTAAAACGCGTTACTCGAACAACCCAAGAGACACCTCGTAATCAGAAGAGTCACGCCAAACGAAGAGGCAGAACAGAGCAGGGTCTTCTTCAACCCCAGCATGCTTTTGCTATTATTTTGCTTGAAAAGTTTATTTATTTAATGTTTATTACAGATTATAGCAATGTAGAATTAAATGGCTATGGATAAATAGATAAGATAGTAAAAAAATCAAAGAACTAGGTACTGGACAGAACCAAGGCATTGCATGGTCCTCGGACCTAAGCCTCTAGGGAAACCAGCTACTTCAGACTATGAACAAAGAGTTAGACAGAACCTAGGCATTGCATGGTCCTCGGACCCAAGCCTCTGGGGAAACTAACTACTTAAAGAAAGTTACTAAAAAATCAAAGAACTAGGTACTAGACAGAACCAAGGCATTGCATGGTCCTCGGACCCAAGCCTCTGGGAAAACCAGCTACTTTAGACTATGAACGAAGAGTTAGACAAAACCTAGGCATTGCATGGTCCTCGAACCCAAGCCTCTGGGGAAACTAACTACTTAAAGAAAGTTACTAAAAAATCAAATAACTAGGTACTGGACAGAACCAAGGTATTGCATGGTCCTCGGACTCAAGCCTCTGGGGAAACCAGCTACTTCAGACTATGAACGAAGAGTTAGACAGAACCTAGGCATTGCATGGTCCTCGGACCCAAGCCTCTGGAGAAACTAACTACTTAAAGAAAGTTACTAAAAAATCAAATAACTAGGTACTGGATAGAACCAAGGCATTGCCTGGTCCTCGGACTCAAGCCTTTGGGGAAACCAGCTACTTCAGACTATGAACGAAGAGTTAGATAGAACCTAGGCATTGCATGGTCCTTGGACCCAAACCTCTGGGGAAACTAACTACTTAAAGAAAGTTACTAAAAAATCAAAGAACTAGGTACTGGACAGAACCAAGGCATTGCATGGTCCTCGAACTCAAGCCTCTGGGGAAACCAGCTACTTCAGACTATGAACAAAGAGTTAGACAGAACCTAGGCATTGTATGGTCCTCGGACCCTAGCCTCTGAAGAAACTAGTCACTAGAGGACGATCTAAGCACCGGGCAGAACTAGGGTTCTATACTGACCGTAGGCCCGAACCTACGGCAGAGTCGACCCCTTTTTTGTGCTAAATAATGAGCCCTGCCAGGAACGAAAACCAAGTAAAGCTGAACGCTAAAGCACAGCAACTTAAACCTATTTATCCTAGAAGAACTAGCAAGGAACTTAGGCTAAAGAGTATAGACTAAGAAAAAGCAGAAGACTTACAGAAGTAAGGAAAAACTCCTCGGGCGGGCCCTTTGTGCAAAAGAAAGTTGCAAGGGCAGTTGAAAAATTGTGACACTGATAGGAAGATAGGATCCGACAGGCCAGTACAATAGGCCCAGGAAACGTCAAAATCCTCCTCCCCTCCCAAAGGGTCGGACAGCAGAATTTTGAGGGGCTATTGTGGGGCCCCAAATATTTGGTAACTCTAGCCCATTCCACATCAGGCCCAAAGTCCATGCCAAAAGAAAGAGAGAGAGAGAGAGAGAGAGAGAGAGAGAGCATAATCCGAGGACGAACGGACGAATCCCAAGTCATTTAGGGACCTCGCCGAGGAGGCCCATGTCCTTGGCGTACCGACGTCTAGGGAAAAGGGGCTGTCACTCCCCCATTAAATGCGTGCCACCGATATTTTGATCACATCAATGGTGAGGTGAACAGCCAGCAGTGATGCCTTGGTTGCTTCAACTAACAGAAAGCCTGCAAAGGCGGCTAATGGGATAGACACTCAAGTATAGACTTGGATGATTAATAAGTGGACGGCAGAGATCAACCAAAAAAGGACTATATAATAGATCGCACCCCCATCAAGAAAAGGGGGGAGGGGAACCGATTAGGACAAGGACCGAAAGAGGGATCTTCATGGTGTTAAAAAGGATAACCCTTACATGTGTCTGTTCTGGGCAAAGAAGTCCTCGGACTAGGCCGAGAACGAAATTTCTTCATAAACCTTTAGCCGAAGTCATCGTTAAGATCCTCATAAACACTTAGTCAAATTCCTTGATTATCAGTTCTATGGATTACACACCCCGATCGTCGTTTGCTTTGTTAATACCAAGCCCTTCTACCCACACTCTACAAATTTTATTGTTTAGGTCTAATACATTTTGAGTCCTTACACCTTCTTTATTCAAGTCATATTTTCTACTAGTATTTATATGATAGTTTTCTACTACACTATTCCTTTCATTATACCAATTATCTGTCATGGTCTTTGTTAAAGGTGATTTATGATGAGGTTCAAAGTTTCTTTTTTTGGTATGAATTTAAAGCTTTAATTTTTTCATAAAGGTCCAAAAAACTATCTATCCTATTATCTCTATCATTTTTTCTTTCTACAGTGGTAGATCTTTCAATAGATTCTAAAGATTCCAATTTTTTATTAATCCTATCTAAGAAACTATTATTGTGTCTATCAATCTATCTGTTGATTTTATCTCTTGTTGATGTACTCCAATTATTTATATTGTTATAATTATAATTATAATTATCCATATCACTGTCAGAGTCAGAATCTATTTTATAATCCATATTATCATTTAACTAACTGTTGTCTATATCTCTCATGCTATAACCTTCATCATAATCTATATCATCATAGTCCATGTTTCTAATTAGTGTGAATGTTCTATTCATTTTTTATTTTGCATTTAGATTTTTTTTTTTTTTTTTTGGTAAAGTAAGTTTTTATGTTAAAATGTACGTAAATTTCTGCACGAGTTAATATGAATGCACTTATGCCATTTTGCACAAAATCACAGGAATGTTCTAATTAATATACATACTATACAACATAATAAAAATTGGCCTTACAAGTTGTAATTTTGCCAAGTGGATGTAAGAAAATGTAGTAATTGTTTTTAGATAAAAAAAATTATCTTAGGCTGCGCTTGTTTTGGCTTCAAACGATTTTAGGAAATCCTTTAACACCTTTCCGTGTATTTGGTTGCGTATGGAAAATAGAGTTTTCCGAAAAATCATTTACTTTGATCGTAAAATAAGGCCTTTGACCTGGAAAATGAATGCAGCTTCTGTTTTACCTTCAAATCATTTTCGGGCTCATAGACGTGCAAAGAGAGAGAGAGAGAGAGAAAGAAGAGAGAGTGAGCTAGATCGCACCCCAACCCTAGACGCACCAGCGAGATCACGCCATCGAGATCATCCCGCTGAGATCGCACCTCAGCACCGGCGCCACCATCTAGATCGTCACCACCCAAGACTGATCCACCCAAAATCGATCTCGTTCTCAACTCGAAGCTCATCGGCACCATTGTTCTCGTTCTTATTCTCAACCCAAAGCTCATCGGCACCATTGTTCTCGTTCTTAACCCAAAGCTTATCGGCTCTACCGATCTCGATGTCTTAATCTCATCGGCCATGACCGATCTCGTCATCTCGATCTTGTTGCCTATGACCGATCTCGTCATCTCAATCTCGTCACCCATGACCCATGACTGATCTCTCTCTTTCCCTCAATTTTCGATCACTCTCTCTTCCTCCCTCTCTCAGTTTGACCAAATTTTTTAGTTTAATGAATTGTTTTGAGCAGATTTTTTTTTTCTTTAAGTGTATATATTGAATTTTTTTGTAATAAAATTTGTTTGGATGCTGAGAAAATGTGAAAATTTTGTAGGAAAGTAGCATTTTGAAAATGTTACCAAACACCGAAAATCGTTTTCCGGACTATTTTCCATTGCATAACCAAATACTCGGATTTTATTTTTCTTACGGGAATTAACTCTCTCCTGGATTCATTTTATACTTAGAATTCGATTTACATTTAACCAAATGCAACCTTATTTGCTCGTCACATTTTCCTCAACTATGCTTTATCCATTCTTTGGATAAAATATAAAAGCTTAATTGTTGGTATCATTTTTTATTTTTACGCTTTCTTGACGTGAACTTTTTCTTTTTAATTTGAATTCTTCATTTTTTTCTTCTTTTTACGTTTAAGTGACAATTTTATTCCAATAAAATTAATTGTAAATAATTCTCCTTCCCTTCCACCGTATATCTAATTTTGAACTTAATAAAAAAAAATCTAATTTTGAACTAATTTAATTTGTAAATAATTCCACTTTTGGTATTAGAGTCTTTATTTTATAGAAGAATTTGGTATTGGAGTTTAAATAAAACTCTACTAATATTTTTGTTTCAATAAAACTAAAACTCTAGTTGATAGTTTTTGAGATAGTTTTTGAGATAAAAGATAGAAACTCTAGTTGATAGTTGATATGACTTACGGGAGTTAAACTATATATTTATCTCCAATTTCTCAAATGACTTTTTTTATCTATCCGGATCAGGTGAGATTTATTAGTGTCACGATTCACAATATCTGATTTTTGGCTGGCTATGAAGAGTGACTGAGTGGGAGAGATGGTGCTATCTCAGAAACTTCACGAAGCCTTCAAAGGCACCGTAGAGAGAATCACAGCTCCCCGCACCGTCTCTGCCCTGAAGGAAAAAGGCGTTCTCAGCATCACCTAATTCATCGTTGCCAGTGATAATCTCGTCTCCAAATGCCCCACCTGGTCCTGGTCAGTCCCTATTTCTATTTTCAATCAACAAATTAAAATTTTTTATCAAATTATAAATTATAATAATAAAAGAATTAGATGAAGAATTTGGATCGTAAATTAAGAGTTTTATCAATTTAGCAAGGAGAAGAAGATAAATGCAAAAAAAAATTATATTTATTGTAGGGGTATTAAGCATGGAGGTCCATTATACATTTGTACATTGGGCCTTTGGCACAGGCCGAAGATTAGGACTAGTCCGAGGAGAAAGAATCTCTGTCGTTGAGGATACTCTTAAATAATAAAAGAGTTGTCTTCGGCCATAAAAGCACAGTGAAATAAGCCGAGGATAAATGTCTCCTCGGAAGAGAACTTCCTAGAAAATTCTGTTGGTATGAATAGATACTGTGGAGACATCAGACTGAGAGAAGGCTTCGGATACCTTAGGAAGAAAACTGTCATCACCGCATTTAATGTTCTACAACTACTTTCCTAGCTGCATTAATGTGGAGAAGACCCTTAAACAGTACAAAGTTGGTTACTTCAAGGCCTACACAACTAGAAAGAGTGTCTGATGGGACAAGCACTCAAATGGTAGTACAGGTGATCAATAAGTGTAAGATCAAGATGCTATAAAAAGAGATATATAAGGAGAGAAGTCCTTCATAGAAGAAAAAAAGAAGAAAAAAAAGGAAAAAAGGGGACTAGAACAGGAAGGGACCAAATTTGTAACCAAATTGGAGGATAATAAATGTGGGGGGCATTTTTGCTCTAAGGAAACTTATGAGTACTCCTTTAGGCAATTTTTGCTCTTTGTCCCACATTAGAAGGGTTTCCTTCCTCTTAGCACTTTATAAGGCATGAACCAATGGCATTAGAGTACCACTAGTTTGGTTAACCAAACTAGTGGTACTCTAACTACTCTAACCAAACTAGTGGTACTCTAATGTCATTGGTTCATGCCTTATAAAGTGCTAAGAGGAAGGAAATCCTTCCAATGTGGGACAAAGAGCAAAAATTGCCTAAAGGAGTACTCATAAACCAAACTAGTGGTACTCTAATGCCATTAGTTCATGCCTTATAAAGTGCTAAGAGGAAGGAAACCCTTCCAATGTGGGACAAAGAGCAAAAATTGCCTAAAGGAGTACTCATAAGTTTCCTTAGAGCAAAAATGCCCCCCACAATAAAAGGATCCTTTTATTGGGAACCAAACTAGTGGTACTCTAATGCCATTGGTTCATGCCTTATAAAGTGCTAAGAGGAAGGAAACCCTTCCAATGTGGGACAAAGAGCAAAAATTGCCTAAAGGAGTACTCATAAGTTTCCTTAGAGCAAAAATGCCCCCCCACAATAAACAAGAACAGTTCACCTCGAATCTTGCCGAGGACAGTTTTTCTTTCAATATAATCCCATTTCTTTTCATTCTCCTACTTGAATTTCCAATGTCTATTTGATAAACAAAAGCCCAGTTTTTCAAATTACTCTCTATAAATTTATTATTTTGGGCTTCTTGGGATTAAGTCCATTTATGTGGTGGATTCACTGCCTAACACAGGTCCTCACATTTATTTTTCCAAAATTTTAAAAAAATTTCTGCAATTTAGGGCACAGCCACAATTTCTAAGCTTAACTTTTATTTTATATATATATATATATATATATATATGTATTGGGCTAAAAAAATTTAAGATCATCACATATTTTTTTAATGATAAAATAATTTTAAAAATTTTAAAATTTATATATAATAATGATTTTTCTTTTCCAAGTGGTTACTAACGCGCAAAAGCCAGTGACCTAGAATCATATTATATATATATATATATATAGATCTACATTGCCCTTATCAACACAACCACATCAACTTTTCATAAATACTTTGTAAAAATGCAAATAGCTCTGCCTATGCCATCTTCCAAAGTAAGCTTGAAACCGAGTTCTTTCCGCTGAAGCACGCAAAGAATTCGTCGAGAACTGGGTTGCTGTTTTTGGATTGTAAATTCTTTGCCTGTTTCAGCGAAGAGAACTCGGTTACTGCTTTTGCATATGAAGAGTGAAAGAAGCTCCATACCTGGTGATGAATAATCTGGAGGTGAAACCCGTCCACAGCTTCTGTAATCACTCTGTTAAACGAGTTTCAAGTCAAAGACGGGGATCTTGAGGAGAAGTAGTCGATTTGGGCAAGGATGAGGTATATATATAAGTTAGTTCTTTCATCACTTTCTGTGTATGCGTATAATGCATTACTTCTTTTACAACTTTTGCTTTTCGTTCTTTCCTTTTTTTATTCCATATTAGTGATTTTTTTATGTTAAAAAATTATTAGTTTACATTCCATTATATTGCAGACTAAACAAATTTGTAAAATTATAGTAATGAA
The DNA here is from genome assembly GCA_023621385.1 of Quercus gilva. Classification (NCBI taxonomy): domain Eukaryota; kingdom Viridiplantae; phylum Streptophyta; class Magnoliopsida; order Fagales; family Fagaceae; genus Quercus; species Quercus gilva. Next base: position 65,363,706 of record CM042473.1, on the reverse strand, counting down.
AAATAGGGAAAAGCACCGTACATAAGAAATAAAGTATGAAGTTTTTCTCCTTAATTTTTCATCTTTTATTATTTTCAAAAGAAGAAAAAGAAATAAAATTAGTGGAAATTTAAAATTGTGACTTTTTTTTTACTAGATAGTGGTAAAATAACTATTTTTCTCCTATACCTGGTTTACTGGTACGGTTTGAAGCTGCTCAATGCTACTCTGCAGACGAAAAATGATCTGACTGATGTTTTCCTCCCGACAGTGAAACCTTAAGTTTAGATGAAGTACTACTATGAATTTTGTGGAATTGCCAGATTATTGCTGTTTTGTTTTGTTGCAAATATGTTTCTAAATACCAAATCTGGCTTGGCAATGTAATTGACAATTTGCTTACGCTTCTCTCGTCTAGACTCTGTGTGTTTCTGCTAATTTTCACCTTGTAATGGTTGGACTTTGCTGGGTTTTTAAGCAGCATCATTTTTCTTCTAGAATTATGACTTCGTAATCCGTATGGAGGGAAAATCGCATTCGCCCCTTTGATTTACTTGAATTAAAAAAAGAAGTTGTGTGTTAGAGCATCCACAGCAGCTATTGTATAAAAAATGTTATTTTGGTACACCAAAAGCTTACTTTATTAGTTCACCACGTTATTTTACAACATCTTATTTATCAGATGTTTTATAATTTAATTATATATATTAAAATAATATTTACTACACATTAAAATAATATATTTATCCAAAACCCAGAAAATATACAAATGCACAGCCAATGGCAGTCGCCACCACCCAAGAACCAATAGCCACCGCTACAACCACCGAGACAACAACAACCACCACTACAACCACCACCACCACAAACTATATCCACAATCACCGGATCCTCCAACAAATTCCAAATCCAAAAACCTCAACAAAATAAAAATAAATAAATAAATAAATAAAAAACTAAAAATCTTCAACAAAACCCCAACCCAACAGATCAATCAATGAAAAAACTTAACCAACTATCAGCGGCGAGATCGGCAAAAGCAAAAGCAACAAAATATCAAACCCCAATAGAGCAGAGATTCAGAAGCAGAAGAACATACCCTTTTTCTTGGTTCAGTCCAAGCAACAAAACCCAGATTCGGTAAACTCTAAAAGACAAATCTGAAATCACCCACCAGATTCTTCTACTCCACAGAACCCAGAAAAATTAAAAAAAATAATTAATATCTAAAAAAATAATTTTTTGGGAACAATTACGCCTTGACTCATGGAACAAAACAAGAGAAGAAAAGTCCAATGGAAGTGAAGCTTCTGGAGAAAGAAGAAGAAAAGAGGAAAAGAGAGTGACAAAGATGAAGTGGCGGAGAAAGAAAAAAGAAAAAGAGAGAGAGAGAAGAGAGAGAGTAAAAAAGGATGAGAGAGAATAAATAAAAAACTTTTTTTTTTTAGCATTTTCGTCTATACCGTTGCAAATTTGCAACGATACTGTTCACATGTGGCAAATTTTATGAGATTTGGCACATCTGATAAAAGGGGTTTTTGGTGTGGCAAATGTGCCAAATATTTGGCATTTGGCAGATTTGCCACACTTGCTGTGGATTCTCTTAGGAGTTAAAAAAAAAAAAAAACACATGTCAGGATAAGTTGACTCGAATCCGATTTTTTTTACTCGAAGCAAAAACAGGTTGACTCGTGACTCGACCTGATATTTTTGCGGGTCAACCTTACTCGACCCGAATAACCTGTGATCCGACCCATTAAAAAAAAATTTGCTAAAAAATATTTAAATTACATCGATACTAAGTGCATAAAGCACAAAGTACCAAAACTTATAATCAATATATTATATATTATAAAAAATGAGTATTTGATTCATCAAAAGTCAAAAGTTAGTTAGCCTAGCTTCAGTGCACTGCTTTCCCTCAAAAAAAGAAAAAGAAAAAAGCCTAGCTTCAGCCTTCACACGTTACACCATTAAACTACACACGTTACACAAGGCAAGGGCCAAAGCTGTCAAGAGTCAGACAACCATTAAAAAAAAAAAAAAATTCTCATTCAGCTGAGCTACAATTTGCAAGTATGAATATTTGCAGTGCTAAATCTGTTACCAACATTGAGTAGATTGAGATTGAGGTATAATTCTTATAAAATATTTATTTATTATTCTTTACTTAATATGTTATGTTTATTTTTAAATCTTTTTTTGTTTAGTTTATCTTTCTAAGCAATCTAACTTTACTAATATTTTCGTCTCAAAAAAAAAAAAAAAAAAAAAACTTTACTATTATTTTAAATGCAATAGGAATATGTGCATATTGCATTTAAGAAGACCGATAATTTGCTACTTTGCTAGTTTACTTGTTTTGTTTGTTTTAAAATCTATCTCTTTTTGAAGATGTAAACTTGTAATTATATGCATTTAGATAATGAACTATTAAAATTGAAGACTTTTTCCATCATGAATTTATGACTATAAATAATTTTTGTCATACTCAAAACTATAAGAATTGGAAGGATATTAACAAGTGGCATTAAGTGCAATTCATTTGCTTAATTGATTTTATTCATTTTCTCTAAATAGGTTTTCATTGATTTGTTTTTGTAATTGAAAAAAAAAAAAAAATTTGTTTGAAAAATACAGGTAAACCCGACCCAATCCGTGACCCGATTGACCTGTTAAAAAATGACCTATTTTGACCCGCGACTCGTTTGACCCGCAAACCTGATTGATCCAACCTGAACCCGATCCGCCCGTTTTGCCACATCTACAAATACCCACTAGTGCAACCACCAATGCAAGATTCTCCACTACCAAAACTCACAAACACATCATGCCCAAAGCTGTAGTGATAATAATAATAGTATTATGCCCGAGTTTTATATTTTTAAATTGAGATAATATTTGATGACCTTTTTTTTGAGAGACAATATCATCTTTAATTAAATAACATTATAACATGTGTTTAAAAACATGTACCAATCCGTCCTTTACTTAAAAAAAGGTTATGACTCGAAAGCAATTTGGGGGGGGGGGGGGGGGGGGGGCGTTGTTTGGTTAGAAATGTCATTTCCCATAAAGAGCATTACATGTACATAAATTTCCTACTAAACAATACAGCCCCAATCAGAACTAGAACGAGTTAGGCAAAAATTTCCTATTTCCTCCCTTTTCCATCCTTTGCTTCCTCTTGCCCGAATCTCCACCACACCACACACTAAAGCATAGCGCCACACAGGTCACTGGATTTGTTGCTAGAGCTTGTAGACATGCCAAAGCCGCGTGAGCATGGTGTTGCAATCCGAATGATTGTTTTTCATGATTTTCCTTTTTTCACAATTTGGATTTCGAATTATTGATGGGTTTGTTTTTGGGTTTATGGGTTTTTTCTGGAGCTTCATGAATTATTTATGGGTTTTTTTTTTCCTGTATTTTGGTATCTTGCAGTTTTGATTAGATTCCTAAGTGTTAGGGTTCAACCCATATCTTGATGGGTTTTGATTAGATTCCTAAGTGTTAAGATCGGTTTTTGCTTATTTTTTGTTTTTTTTTTTTCCCTGGGTTAATTTTGTTTGCTTTTGAAATTGTAAAAATTAGTGATTTTTCACAAAGCTCAATGATAAAACATCACTGATTTTTGGATTTGCTTATAACTTTTTCCCTAATTCTAATATAATAATGCTATTGTCATTGTTGTTTTAGTGTTAGGAATACTCATTTGTTGTTCCAATTCATTGTAATGAATAGGTGTAACATAGGTTCTAATTTTTAATTTTGTGGTTTTGTTATGCATTTGCTTTAGTGTTGCTTTATATGGTTGTATATTCAGTTTTGTCTAAGATAACCATTTCTTTAGGCATTGAATAAGAATTGCAGGCTATTTATTTGTTTAGTCATTGAACAATTTGTCAACTAAATTAGATTAAACAATGGGTACCATTCTATAAGCCTAAAATTGAAAAGGAAATCAATAACTACATGTTGGATTGGAAGTAATATATTGGGTGAAGTTGTTTAAGCATTGTACCTACTAGGTTGTTTATGCTGTCCTATTTGTTGTGTATGGCTCTTCTATGGTAGCTTAATGCTCAATTCCATGGCATAAGGTGTAGGAGATGATTGTCATTTAACATAGATTAGGCAAAATTTTCTGCTTGATTGAATTGAATCTGAATTTTTTTTGGATGGTAGTTATCTAACGCATTTGTTGAAGATTCAAAAGAATGTTGCTTCTTGTTTGATAGGATTGCTGAATTGTTTAATTTTTTTTATTAAAAAAAAAAAATTGCTTCTAATTTATATTAGAGAAAGGGAATGTAAGTAAAATTTTTCCTATATATATTTCTTTCAATTGTTCATGTTTCTTTATTTTTCAATTTGTGTTTCCCTTTTTTTTTTTTTTTTTTAAACCTTGACATAAAATTTTGGATTTGCTTTGCTTTTCTTTAGAAGCAAATCCTAATCGAACAAGATCCCAAGAAAAGCAAATCCAAAAGTTTATGTCAAGGTTTAAAAAAAAAAAGGAAACACAAATTGAAAATTAAAGAAACATGAAAAATTGAAAGAAATATATATAGGAAAAGTTTTACTTACATTCCCTTTCTCTAATATAAATTAGAAGCAATTTTTTTTTAATAAAAAAAATCAAACAATTCAGCAATCCTATTATACAGGAAGTAACATTCTTCTGAATCTTCAACAAATGGGTTAGGTAACTACCATCCAAAAAAAAAAAAAAAAATTCAAATTCAATTCAATCAAGCAGAAAATTTTGCCTAATCAATGTTAAATGACAGTCATCTCCTACACCCTATGCCATGGAATTAAGCATTAAGCTGTCATAGAAGATCCATACACAACAAATAGGACAGCATAAAAAACCTAGTAGCTACAATGCTTAAACAACTTCATCCAATATATTACTTCCAATCCAACAAGTAGTAATTGATTTCCTATTCAATTTTAGGCTTATAGAATGGTACCCATTGTTTACATCTAATTCAGTTGACAAATTGTTTAATGAATATGTAAGGTTGAATTTTATCAACCATCTTGTTGGCTTTATTCTGTGCCAATTTGCTTGTAATTTAACACTTAGTAACCCTGTATTTAGGTGGAATTCATGTAAGGGTAGTGTGTGAAGAGAGTGTGAAGAATTGCCCAACAATGTGCAAAGAAGTAGGGACTCACGGCTGACTCGCGACTTGCAAGCCGCCAATTGCTGCACACATGAGAAGCATGAGGGGAGGTGAAGGGTCACGCCAGCTGTTGCATTACAGGACAAAAGTCCCAGGCTGGCTAGGCCGTTAGCTCGCGACTTGAACTCGCGACTTAGATCAGTTGCGAGGCTAAGCCGCCAACCAGCCCTGTTTGGCAAAAACTGACTCTTCGTATTCCAAACACACACCACTATATATAGACTCTTATACCCACGAAATGAGAGAGCTTCCAAAGAGAATTTTGAGAGAGAAACCCTAGAGAAAAACAAGATTGCCTCATCCCCAATCTTCACTAAAAGCCTCTTCAAATTCCTCTACTCTCTTCCTCTCCATTAATACTTCCTTGAAAAGTTCTTGATCAAATCCTTTTCTCACCACACCCACGTCTGTGAGAAGGTCTTTTGGTGCTAAGGGAAGCAGTTTGGAAGGGACCAATGGTTATTGGTTGATGCTATGGGTTATAACGGAATCCGGTAAGTAAGAAAAGAAAAAGGTTCGGTGCAACCTCGTTGGAGTAGGAAGCTTGGAGAGCTTAGGTACCTAGGTAGATTAGGCTTGGAGGGTCTATTGTTGTTCATGTATCCTAACTACATTTTCTAGTGGATTATTGATCGCTTGGAGGGCAACAGAGAGGTTTTACGCCGAGGGCTTCGATTTCCTCGTCGATAACACATCGCGTGTTGTCCTTGTGTTTGCATCTCTCTTCCTTTATCTTTGCCATTTATTTTCTATTGTGGATGTGATTATAATTGGCTTAGATTGTTTATCAATTCTGTGTTTAGCTTATGTTCATGTTCCGCACATTAATTGTTTGATAATAAACTTAAATTGATATTTTGTACTTTGGGGTTTAAACGTTCAAGGGTGTTTTACACACATATTGAACATTCAGAATAAACAAATAAATAGCTTGCAATTCTTATTCAATGCCTAAAGAAATGGTTATCTTAGACAAAACTGAATATACAACCATATAAAGCAACACTAAAGCAAATGCATAACAAAACCACAAAATTAAAAATTAGAACCTATGTTACACCTATTCATTACAATGAATTGGAACAACAAATGAGTATTCTTAACGCTAAAACAACAACGACAATAGCATTATTATATTAGAATTAGGCAAAAATTTATAAACACATGAAAAAATCAGTGATGTTTTATCATTGAGCGTTGTGAAAAATCACTAATTTTTAAAACTTCAAAAGCAAACAAAATTAACCTAGGGAAAAAAAAAAAACCCACAAACGAAAATAACAAAAAATAAGCAAAAACCGATCTTAACACTTAGGAATCTAATCAAAACCTATCAAGATATGGGTTGAATCCTGACACTTAGGACTCTAATCAAAACTGCAAGATACTAAAATACAGAAAAAAAAAAAAAACCCATAAATAATTCATGAAGCTCTAGAAAAAACCCATAAACCCAAAAATAAACCTATCAATAATTGGAAATTCAAATTGTGAAAAAGGGCAAATCATGAAATACAAACCTTCGAATTGCAACACCATGCTCACGACGGCTTTGGCATGTTTACAAGCTCCAGCAATGAATTCGGTGACCTATGTGGCGCTATGCTTTAGTGTGTGGTGTGGTGGAGATTCGGGCAAGAGAAAGCAAAGGATGGAAAAAAAAAAGGAAGTAGAGGAAACCAGAAATTTTTGCCTAACTCGTTTAGGTTATGATTTGGGGCTGTACTGTTTAGTGGGTTAAGTGATCTGTATTGTTTAGCAGGTGACGTGGCGATGTTTTATTGGCTGGTGTAAAACACTAGTTTTACGCCAGTGACCTAATTTAAACTCAAAGCCCAAATGGTGATAGTTTACACATAAAATAGGTGTAAGGTTGAAATTTATCAACCATCTTGTTGACTTTATTTCGTGCCAATTTACTTGTAATTTAGCAGTTAGTAACCCTGTATTTAGGTGAGATTCATGTAAGGGTAGTGTGTGAAGAGAGTGTGAAGAAAAACTCAAGAATGTGCAAAGAAGCAGAGTTTCGCGGCTGACTTGCGACTGGCAAGCCACCAACTGCAGGCACATGAGAAGCATAGAGGGGAGCTGAAGGGTCATGCCAGCTATCACACTACAGAACGAAAGTCCCAGGCTGGGCAAGTAGTTACCTCGCGACTTGAACTCGCGACTTGGACAAGCCGCAAGATCAAGTCGCCAACCAGCCCTGTTTGGTAAAAACTGACTCTTTGTATTCCAAACACACACCACTATATATAGACCCTTATACCCACGAAATGAGAGAGCTTCCAAAGAGAATTTTGAGAGAGAAACCCTAGAGAAAAACAAGATTGCCTCATCCCCAATCTTCACTAAGAGACTCTTCAAATTCCTCTACTCTCTTCCTCTCCATTAATACTTCTTTGAAAGGTTCTTGACCAAATCATTTTCTCACCACATGCACGTCTGTGAGAAGGTCTCTTGGTGCTAAGGGAAGCAGTTTAGAAGGGACCATTGGTTATTAGTTGATGCTACGGGTTATAGCGGAATTCGGTAAGCTAGAAAAGAAAATGGTTCGGCGTAACCTCATTGGAGTAGGAAGCTTGGAGAGCTTAGGTACCAGGGTAGGTTAGGCTTGGAGGGTCTATTGCTGTTCATGTATCCTAACTACATTTTCTAGTGGATTATTGACCACTTGAAGGGCGGCGGAGAGGTTTTACGCCGAGGGCTTCGGTTTCCTCTTCGATAACACATCGACTGTTGTCCTTGTGTTTGCATCTCTCTTCCTTTATCTTTGCCATTTATTTTCTGTTGTGGATGTGATTATAATTGGCTTAGATTGTTTATCAATTCTGTGTTTGACTTATGTTCATGTTCTGCACATTAATGGTTTGATAATAAACTTGAATTGATATTTTGTAATTTGGGGTCTAAACGTTCAAGGGTGTTTTACACACATATTGAACATTTAGAATAAACAAATAAATAGCTTGCAATTCTTATTCAATGCCTAAAGAAATGGTTATCTTAGACAAAACTGAATATATAACCATATAAAGCAACACTAAAGCAAATGCATAACAAAACCACAATATTAAAAATTAGAACCTATGTTACACCTATTCATTATAATGAATTGGAACAACAAATGAGTATTCCTAACACTAAAACAACAACGACAATAGCATTATTATATTAGAATTAGGCAAAAATTTATAAACACATCAAAAAATTAGTGATGTTTTATCATTGAGCTTTGTGAAAAATCACTAATTTTTAAAATTTCAAAAGCAAACAAAATTAACCCAGGGGAAAAAAAACCACAAACGAAAATAACAAAAAATAAGCAAAAACCGATCTTAACACTTAGGAATCTAATCAAAACCCATCAAGATATGGGTTGAATCCTAACACTTAGGAATCTAATCAAAACCTTAAGATACTAAAATACAGAAAGAAAAAGAAAAAAAAAAACCCGTAAATAATTCATGAAGCTCTAGAAAAAACCCATAAACCCAAAAACAAACCTATCAATAATTGGAAATCCAAATTGTGAAAAAGGGCAAATCATGAAATACAAACCTTCGGATCGCAACACCATGCTCACAACGGCTTTGGCATGTTTACAAGCTCCAACAATGAATTCGGTGACCTATGTGGCGCTATGCTTCAGTGTGTGGTGTGGTGGAGATTCGGGCAAGAGGAAGCAAAGGATGGAAAAAGAAGGAAGCAGAGGAAACCAGAAATTTTTGCCTAACTCGTTTTGGTTATGATTTGGGGCTGTACTGTTTAGTGGGTTAAGTGATCTGTATTATTTAGCGGGTGACGTGGCGATGTTTTATTGGCTGGCGTAAAACACTAGTTTTACGCCAGTGACCCAATTTAAACTCAAAGCCCAAATGGTGATAGTTTACACTTAAAATAGGTGTAAGGTTGAAATTTATCAACCATCTTGTTGGCTTTATTCCGTGCCAATTTGCTTGTAATTTATCACTTAGTAATCCCGTATTTAGGTGTGATTCATGTAAGGGTAGTGTGTGAAGAGAGTGTGAAGAAAAACTCAAGAATGTGCAAAGAAGCAAAGTTTCACAGCTGACTCGCGACTGGCAAGCCGCCAATTGCAAGCACATGAGAAGCACACAGGGGAGCTGAAGGGTCGCGTCAGTAGTCGCACTATAGGACAAAAGTCCTAGGTTGGCCAGGCAGTTACCTCGCGACTTGAACTCGCGACTTGGACAAGCCGCGAGATCAAGTCGCCAACCAGCCCTGTTTGGAAAAAACTGACTCGTCATATTCCAAACACACACCACTATATATAGACCTCTATACCCACGAAATAAGAGAGCTTCCAGAGAGAATTTTGAGAGAGAAACCCTAGAGAAAAACAAGATTGCCTCATCCCCAATCTTCACTAAAAGACTCTTCAAATTCCTCTACTCTATTTCCCTCCATTAATACTTCCTTGAAAGGTTCTTGAACAAATCCTTTTCTCACCACACTCACGTCTGTAAGAAGGTCTTTTGGTGCTAAGGGAAGAAATTTGGAAGGGACTAATGGTTATTGATTGATGCTATGGGTTATAGCGGAATCCGGTAAGCTAGAAAAGAAAAAGGTTCGACGCAACCTCATTGGAGTAGGAAGCTTGGAGAGCTTAGGTACCTAGGTAGGTTAGGCTTGGAGGGTCTATTGCTGTTCATGTATCCTAACTACATTTTCTAGTGAATTATTGACTGCTTAGAGAGCGGAGGAGAGGTTTTACGCCGAGGGTTTTGGTTTCCTCTTCGACAACACATCGCGTGTTGTCCTTGTGTTTGCATCTCTCTTCCTTTATCTTTGCCATTTATTTTCTGTTGTGGATGTGATTATAATTGGCTTAGATTGTTTATCAATTCTGTGTTTGGCTTATGTTCATGTTCTGCACATTAATTGTTTGATAATAAACTTGAATTGATATTTTGTAATTTGGGGTCTAAACGTTTAAAGGTGTTTTACACACATATTGAACATTTAGAATAAACAAATAAATAGCTTGCAATTCTTATTCAACGCCTAAAGAAATGGTTATCTTAGACAAAATTGAATATACAACCATATAAAGCAACACTAAAGCAAATGCATAACAAAACTACAAAATTAAAAATTAGAACCTATGTTACACCTATTCATTACAATGAATTGGAACAACAAATGAGTATTCCTAACGCTAAAACAACAACATCAATAGCATTATTATATTAGAATTAGGCAAAAATTTATAAACACATCAAAAAATCAGTGATGTTTTATCATTAAGCTTTGTGAAAAATCACTAATTTTTAAAATTTCAAAAGCAAACAAAATTAACCCAGGGAAAAAAAAAAAAAAAAACCACAAACGAAAATAACAAAAAATAAGCAAAAACCAATCTTAACACTTAGGAATCTAATCAAAACCCATCAAGATATGGGTTGAATCCTAACACTTAGGAATCTAATCAAAATAGCAAGATACTAAAATACAAAAAAAAAAAAAAAAAAAAAAAACCCATAAATAATTCATGAAGCTCTAAAAAAAACCCATAAACCCAAAAACAAACCTATCAATAATTGGAAATCCAAATTGTGAAAAAGGGCAAATCATGAAATACAAACCTTCGGATCGCAACACCATGCTCACGACGGCTTTGGCATGTTTACAAGCTCCAACAATGAATTCGGTGACCTATTTGGCGCTATGCTTCAGTGTGTGGTGTGGTGGAGATTCGGGCAAGAGGAAGCAAAGGATGGAAAAAGGAGGAAGCAGAGGAAACCAGAAATTTTTGCCTAACTCGTTTTGGTTATGATTTGGGGCTGTACTGTTTAGTGGGTTAAGTGATCTGTATTGTTTAGCGGGTGCCGTGGCGATGTTTTATTTAGGTGGGATTCATGTAAGGGTAGTGTGTGAAGAGAGTGTGAAGAAAAGCTCAAAAATGTGCAAAGAAGCAGAGTTTTGCGGCTAGGACTCACGGCTGACTTGCGACTGGCAAGCCGCCAACTGCAGGCACATGAGAAGCACATAGGGGAGCTTAAGGGTCGCGCCAGCTGTCGCACTACAGGACAAAAGTCCCAGGCTAGCCAAGTAGTTACCTCGCGACTTGAACTCGCGACTTGGACAAGTCGCGAGATCAAGTCGCCAACCAGCTCTATTTGGCAAAAACTGACTCTTTGTATTCCAAACACACACCACTATATATAGACCCTTATACCCATGAAATGAGAGAGCTTCCAGAGAGAATTTTGTGAGAGAAACCCTAAAGTAAAACAAGATTGTCTCATCCCCAATCTTCATTTAAGAGACTCTACAAATTCCTCTACTCTCTTCCTCTCCATTGTCATATCCTTGAGAGGTCATTGACCAAATCCTTTTCTCACCACGCCCATGTCTGTGAGAAGGTTCATTTGGTGCTAAGGGAAGCAGTTTGGAGGGAACCAATGTCTATTGGTTGATGCTATGGTATAGTAGCGGAATCTGGGAAGCTAGAAAAGAAAAAGGTTCGGTGCAACCTCATTAGAGCTAGAAGCTTGGAAGGCTTAAGTACCTGGGTAGATTAGGCTTGGAGGGTCTATTGCTGTTCATGTATCCCAACTACATTTTCTTGTAGATTATTGACCGCTTGGAGGGCGGCAAAGAGGTTTTATGCCGAGAGTTCGGTTTCCTCTTCGATAACACATCGCGTGTTGTCCTTGTGTTTGCATCTCTTTTCCCTTTATCTTTGACTCTTATTTTCTGTTATGGATGTGATTGTAATTGGCTAAGATTGTTTATCAATTATGTATTTGACTTATGTTAATGTTCTGCACATTAATTGTTTGATAATAAGCTTGAATTGGTAATTTTGTAATTGGGGGTCTAAACGTTCATAGTGTTTTCAACGCTATTTGAACTTTCAATTGGTATCAGAGCGGATACACTTGTTGTGGTTTTAATACCTGAGTATGATCCTTGACCCCTTGTTGAGATGGATAGGTCTCAATCTCTTAATGTACCACCATTTTTTTATGGAAATAATTATGCATTTTGGAAAGTCCGTATGAAGGCATTTTTGTGTTCTATTGATGATGCTGTGTGGGATGCTGTTGAGGTTGGTTGGACAAGGCCGGAGGCTGCCAAATCCACTTGGGATAAGGCAACTCTTGCGGCGGCTAATGCTAACAGTAAAGCATTGAATGCTATTTTTTGTGGTTTCTCTCCAGAAGAATTTCACAGGATTTCACATATTACCGTTGCTAAGGAAGCATGGGCGATTCTGGAGACAACTTATGAAGGAACCAAGAAGGTGAAAGACACCAAACTTCAGATGTTGACCACTCGCTTTGAGGAGCTAAAGATGAGTGTGGATAAGTCCTTTGATTCATTCTACAGCAAGCTGTACGAGGTGGTCGTCGGCAAATTTAATTTGGGGGAAAAGACGGAGGATTCTAAAGTTATAAGGAAGATCCTTCAGTCACTTCCAGAAAGTTTTCGTGCCAAAGTAACGGTCATTGAAGAGAGCAAGGATCTTGATGACATTAAAGTTCAAGAGCTAGTCGGTTCACTGCAGACGTACGAATTGTCACTGCCCACGCAGAAGAAGAGCAAATCTCTTGCTCTTAAAACAAGTGATGAGGGAGTGGCACCTCGTGACTCTCTGGAAGAAGATGCTGTAGATAAAGATGTGGCGTACCTTGTAAAGAACTTCCGAAAATTATTGAAATTTAAGAATGGTGGAAAATTTGGTGATAGAGGAAGATTTCAGAGTTCTGGGAAGGAGAAAAAAGAATTCTGAAGGAGAGATGGTAAAGATTCTCAATCTTCTCAAGGAAGTACTTGTTTCGAGTGTAATGGACATGGACACTTCAAAAAGGAATGTCCTAACTATTTGAAGTCAAAAGAAAAGGTTTATACTACTACCTTGAGTGACACTGATTCGTCAAACTCTGACTCTGAAGATAGCTGTGACGGAGAAGGAAATTACTCCACATTCATGACCATTGCATATGTAGAATCCTCGGATGATTTGGGTTCGCTTGTGAAGGAGCTTAGTGAGCATTCTGATCTGGAGTCTATTGGGGTTGTTGAAGAATCGGAAGCTGAAGAGGACGAAGATTCATCTAATCTTCAAGAGAATTACGCCTCACTTCTTGAGAAATCGAGTGAGTATACAAGGGTGGTAAAGCGGCTGTGAAGAAGATGAAGAGAGCTGAGGAGGATTACAAAAGTCTTCTGACAAGATACAAGGAGGCAAAGTGTGAGATTGAAGCACTTAATGGTGAGCTATCAAAAGATTATACAAAAGTAAGATTTCTTGAGCAAGAGATAATGCAAGCTCATGCCAAGATAGATAGGATCTCCTCCAAGAAGCTAGATGATGTTATTTCATTTCAAAAACATGCCTCAGACAAGTCTGGGTTGGGATATACCAGAGAGAGTAGCTCATCAGCCAAGGTTATCAAAGAAGTGAAGTTTGTATAGGCCAAAGAGATGGCTGTGGATAAGCCTATTCCTGAGAAAGTTAAGACTGAAAGGAAGAAGAATGTGAATGATCAACGGGCGGTTAACAAGTCCCGCAATCAATCAGTAGCCAGATTTGGAGCTAGAGGAAGATCACTTCCAAGATCACAACAGGGTCCCAGAACAGATTATGTTTGTCACTATTGTAGATTGCAAGGACATACCAGACCCAACTGTCAAAAGCTGAGAGCAGACAACAATGCAAGTGCACCTCGGTCACGAGGAAGAAGAAATGACATGAGGTCTTGGGGTGGTGAGCAACCAAGAAGTCAAAATCGTGATCTAGGAATGATGGACGTGATGAAGATGATTGGTGCCTTCATAAATTGCCTGGAAAGCTTCACACGAAGGTTTGATAGTCCTAATTCTCGTACCCAATCCGTTAAGGATATCACCCCAAACGCACGTGACGTGTGGGTGACGAAGGGTACTCATGCATAAGCATTACAACATGTCTATGCATTAATAGTTTCCATGTTTGTGAAGATGCTTGGTTGTGTGCTTCTTGTTAGTATTTAAGGTGTTATTTTTGTTTGTGTTTGGTTCAAATGTTTTTACTTTGTCATTTATGTTGCTTTTGATCAATCTTTTACTGCTTTTGTGTCAAAAATCCAAAAACACATAAAAAGTAGAAAATCCAAAAAGTTTGATCGACTTTATTGAGTTTTGTTTGAAAATCATGTTTTTGCCTTGTACATTTGTACTAATGGCTTTGCGCATTTAACGAGCTTAGCTTGTCTATTATGCATTCATATCATTGTGGAAGAAATTCTGAAATCTATGTGACTGTTGTAAATAGATCTTCAACCTTGTCATGAATGATTAGTGAATGGTTTTGTTGATCTTGAGACATGCATAGACTCATGCCTATATATCTTCCCACTTTTTATTTTTATGCTTAAAAGAGCTCTCTAAATGTAAATCTCCAAATGAAAAGAGATATAGAGCTGCAAAAGCCTGTCGCACATACTAGTATTCGACTAGGAAAAAGGAAAAACGACCAAAATAAAATGTATGATGCCCAAAAAGCCAAAGGCTAACTCATCAATTGAAATATCAAAAATTTCAGGCATCTATCTCACAGTGAGATTTTCTTTGCTCAAAAAGTGCAAATGATATGTTAAATATGGAGCCAAATGAAAAGCTTCAAAGAATTGTTATCAAGTACTTGTGAGAGGTCATATATGCATGTTTCTATAATTGAGATTAGTCACATTATCTAGTGCTATTTGTATGCCTTGATTGAATTGATCATTGAAGCTTCACATTGGACTAAAGACTATCTCATTTTTGATATCCACACACAACACACAAGTCTATGTTCAATGAATGCTATATTCATTTATGTGATTGTACTTGATTAAATGTGTTTTCACATACTCAATCTTTGTTGATCAAACACAAAAAGATTTTTGAGTGTTTTAGTTTGTTTTTGGAAAGTGTTTTTGCTTTTATGCAATGTCAAAAATTTCAAAAACAGTGTTGCCCTGTTTTGGAGACTCAATTGCGGGTAGGTCCAGTCTCATGCTCCAGTCGCGAGGCTCACTCCGAGATTTTCGCCGGTAATTGGCTTGTAAAGGTCTCAGTCGCGAAAAATACTTAAAAAATTTTTCAAAAATTTGAGTTTTTATTATTTTTGCAGCTCTGTGTGGCGACTGATTCGCGGGTGGAAGGTCCAGTCGCGAGAGTTACTTAGAGATTTTCGCGGCTTATATTGCAACTATCTCGCGGGTAGACCTTCCAGTCGCGAAAAACACTTAGAGAAAATTTTCAAATTTTTTACCTTCACAGTGTTTCGCGGCTTAACCTGGCGACTGACTGACGACTTATCTCAGTCATGAAAAACGAGTGTTTTACGTTTTAAAGACAGTTTTTTTAAATGGTTTTTCAGTTTTTCCCTCGAATATCAGTGACTGTTCATTGTCTTCTTCATTTCTCTCACTCAAACACTCCGAGTCTCACTGAAAAAGATTCCATTTTTGCATCATGTCTTCTTCAAACCCCAAGAAAAAGGTATGGGTTTTCCTTCCCTCACTTCATTCTTACTGTTTTGACCATTATTTTCTTGATTTGATTGTTGCATCTATGTTCTGCGATATGATGTGTTCAAAAATGGGTTTCCCTAAAAATGTTGTGAATGTTTGTGTGAAATTTTTTGTTTCTCTCTTCTTGCAGAGGTGTTTTAGGTTTTTGTGTCTTCATCAGGTTACCTATCTCTGGTCTGATCATTGTCATTTAATAGTTTGTCTTTGGGCATATAGGTTTGGGGTTTTCTGTAATTCATTTTGACTGTGGTTCTTAGTCTATCAGTTTAGTTGAGTTTTTGGTGTTTGTGGTTAATGTTATTTTGATCACCATATCTTGTATGTTCTGTTACCTTTGGTTTCCTATTTGCACAGTTCATACTCATTAGGTCTTGTCTCACTGATTTTGGCTCACATCTATCTGAATGAATTTGATACCTTGCTCCTGCCTGCATACATACTGTTTAAACTTGTTTGACTTGACCTATCTATTTTTTTGTTATAAACTGTGCTTATTATGTGTTCTGTCTGGTCACTCTGTTACTCTCTTTGTAACTAACTTGTTACTAATGTGTGTGCATTTCCACATTGTGCTATGTCTTGTTGTGGTCTTTTTTGCTTGTTTACAGATAGCTACGTCTCCTATAAAGAAGAAGACAACTGCTAAGAAATCTGACAAAAGAATGAAAATGGACCCTAACCTATTGAGGTCTATTCATCATTTTGAGAGATATAGGGATTCCTTTTCAAAAGGAACCATCATTCAGGAAAGATTTTTTGATTTCAGGGAGTTGAAGGACACCTTCATTCCAGAGTGTTTTGAGGGTAGAGGTTGGGAAAAACCGCTGAGTGACTTTCCACCTGTGTGTGACCCTCTAATAAGAGAATTTTATGCAAATGCTATGATAAGGGAGGAGGAATTGAGTTGTTGGGTGAGAAGAAAGGAATTTACCTTAGATGCTCATGACATTGATAAGGTTCTAGGGCTTGAGGGTTTGGAGGATTATGAATTCACTAACTATAAGGACAGAATGCTCTCTCTAGACACTGTCCAAAAAAGAATTGGTGGGGTTAAAGAAAACAAATGTCTCAACACTTCTGATTTTCCTAAAGATATGAGGTGTCTGACCACCATAATGATGTATAATCTGTACCTTATAAGAAAAATGACTACACTGACAAATGCTAAAGCCATCTTTCTCATGGAACTTAAGGAGAAAACCTTCATTGACATTAGTTCTCACATCTTTGACATTATAGTGGATGAGACTAGATCCACCTCAAGACCCAAGCTGATATTTCCTAGTCTTCTCATGAGGATTTTCAGAGAAAAGGGTGTTGCAATCCTTCAGGATATCAGTCCTTTACCTCATCTTTCAGCCATAAACAAATTTACTCTCACAAGGATACAAAGTCGTTTTCCAGGTGAAGAAGTGGAGGATGTTCAAGAAGAAAGGGATCCAATGGAGACTGAAGCAAAAGCTGCAGAACAATCAGTCACACCCAGGAGCAGAAGAAAGAGGAATAGAGCCTCAACTTCATCAACTGTACCTCCCAATGCATTTCAGATCATGATGGAAAGACTTGATGGACTTAGAGAGGTTCAAAATCAGCATATTGAAAGGATGTTAGTAATGCAGGATCAGCTTGATGTACTTTTAGCTAAGATTGACAGCATCTCCACTAACCAGGAGTAGTGATCCTTTGGCCATTTTGGTCAAAAAAAGGGAGAATTATTGGGGCAATTCTTGAGGGGCAGTGCTTGTTTTGAGGGGGAGATTTCTTTATCACTTGCTATTTTGTGTATAGCTTTGATATATATATATATATATATATATATATTTTCTGTTGTTATTACTAATTTGAAACACTGTGGTGTTAGTTGTTTGTTTGGCTAAAACTAATAACTATTGGTTAGTTTGAATCTTTTCTGATATTTTTTCAGTATATATTATGATGTTATTCAGTATATCTTATTGTTTGTTGTTGGTTTGTACCCATATTGCTTTTGTAAGCTTTAAGGGTTTGTTTCTTTGCACTTGTAGGCCTTTGTGGTTTGTACCATGCTTTATACAGCCTTTGTGCTTTGTTAAATAAGTACCTCTAACTTAATGCTATGCATTCCTTTTAAGTACTGTCACTCTTGTGCCCGTGTAGGATTTTTCCTAGATGCACATACTTCATGTACTGTGCATTGGTTGAGTGTTGGTCATTCAAGTGATTTGCCTTGTGTTTGTCAACTTGAATATCCGAATGTTCATTCCAAGTGTGAATGAGCATTGCGATCACTTGGTTATAGTGATTGCATGTTTTGATCTTGCCATGGTTTATTGCTTTACTCCATCGTGCTTGATCGCATTGTGCTTGCACCATTTGCATTACAAGTTTTCTGCATACAATAAACTTATTGTGTTGTTGTGTTTCAGGAGTTTCTTGTTCTTATGGTTCTTAAGCTTCACAGATTCTAGAGTTAGGTGTGAGTGAGTTCTCCAACTGTTCCCAACTCACGCATTAAGTCTAGAGTTTGTTTTAGGGTTTTGTCACGGAATAACCAAAGGGGGAGATTGTAAGGTTGAAATTTTCAACCATCTTGTTGGCTTTATTTCGTGCCAATTTGCTTGTAATTTAGCACTTAGTAACCCTGTATTTAGGTGAGATTCATGTCAGGGTAGTGTGTGAAGAGAGTGTGAAGAAAAGCTCAAGAATGTGCAAAGAAGCAGAGTTTCGCAACCAAGACTCGTGGCTGACTCGCGATTGGCAAGCTGCCAACTGCAGGCACATTAGAAGCACACAGGGGAGCTGAAGGGTCGCGCCAGCTGTTGCACTACAGGAAAAAAGTCCCAGGCTAGTCAAGCAGTTACCTCGCGACTTGAACTCGCGACTTGGACGACTTGGACAAGCCGCGAGACCAAGTCGCCAACCAGCCTTGTTTGGCAAAAACTGACTCTTCGTATTCCAAACACACACCACTATATATAGACCCTTATACCCACGAAATGAGAGAGCTTCCAGAGAGAATTTTGTGAGAGAAGCCCTAGAGCAAAACAAGATTGCCTCATCCCCAATCTTTATCTAAGAGACTCTACAAATTCCTCTACTCTCTTCCTCTCCATTATCATATCCTTGAGAGGTCATTGACCAAATCCTTTTCTCATCACACCCACGTCTGTGAGAAGGTTCATTTGGTGCTAAGGGAAGCAGTTTGGAAGGAACCAATGTCTATTGGTTGATGCTATCTTATAGTATCGAAATTCGGGAAGCTAGAAAAGAAAAAGGTTCGACGCAACCTCATTGGAGCAGGAAGCTTAGAGGGCTTAGGTACTTGGGTAGATTAGGCTTGGAGGGTCTATTGCTGTTCATGTGGATTATTGACCGCTTGGAGGGCGGCGGAGAGGTTTTATGCCGAGGGCTTCGGTTTCCTCTTCGATAACACATCGCGTGTTGTCCTTGTGTTTGCATCTCTCTTCCCTTTATCTTTGCCTTTTATTTTCTGTTATGGATGTGATTATAATTTGCTAAGATTGTTTATCAATTCTGTATTTGACTTATGTTCATGTTCCACACATTAATTGTTTGATAATAAGATTGAATTGGTAATTTTGTAATTAGGGGTCTAAACGTTCATAGTATTTTCAACGCTATTTGAACTTTCAATAGGGAACCAGGATTCATACCCGCGCGCGGGGGGGGGGGGGGGAGAAGCTTAAAACCAAAAAAAAAATAAAAATTATGAAAATAAAAACTAACATCTATTTCATATTCAACAAAATACTACATACAAAATAAGTATTTTTTAAACATTTCATATTATAAAACACATCAACAAAATATAACATACAAAATAAGTGTTTTTTATTTTGTGCGCGATTTTTGTTTAGTCCATACTTATTTAGTTATTTTGTTTTTGTAGTTAAAGGGGCATGAATTTTATTTTATTTTTTTTTTTTCTTGTAGGTTAATATCTAATTATTTTAGAGGAGGAGAGACAAATATATATATATATATATATATATGAACAGTTTTAGACCCCTTAACACACAACCAGATTGAGTAGCCTAGTTAATTAGCCAAGTTGTTACTTAGTCAAATTAAGCAATTCTAGGTTAAAACAATCAAACAATCATATCATGAAAATATATAGCAGTGGAATAATAAATAACACAAGATATGATCATCCAGGAAAACCAAACCGGTAAAAAACCTGGGGAGGATTTTACCCACCGATCCTCAAGGCAAAACTGAATTCACTATGAAAGAATTGAAGTTCATACAAAAGGACTTACAAGCTCCCCGCTCGACTTGCTAATGCTACCTACCAGTAGAACTTACTGACACGATCCCATGCAAGCTCCGAATCCACGGACTCCTTCTTTCTTGAATTCTTCAATCAGCTACAGGCACCCACGCTTGATATTCTTTAAGCTTCAAAGGCAGCAACCAAGTTAATCATCAAGATGTTGAAGTAATCTCCATCTAGAAAACCCTAAGCTTTATGTAAAGGAAAGCTCCTCTAGATCTCACAAGAGATTTACACAAAACAGTAATGTATGAGCAACAAAACAACTGGAGCAACTCTAAAAATGTGGCTAGGGTTTTGCCTTATATACCTAGGGCAAAAACATAAAACCCTAAACGTTTAATAAGTTAGGGTTGAGTTGGAAAACTGCAGAAAAACGCAATCTGATCGATTTTCGATCGATCGAATCTATTCTTCGATCGATCGAGCCAGACCGAAATGCCCCAATGCATCTACAGTCTCTCGATTCCAACTTTACAATAATTAATCAACTTTGAGCATAATTTAACAAGTCTAAACATGTTGTTTTGATCATGGTTTGCCTTAGAATTCTAAATACATAAATTCCTAAACCTTTAGAACCTAACAAACTCCCCCTTTGGCAATCTGTGACAAAATCCTAATTAAAAGCTCAAAGTTTACAAGTAAAAAACCCTTTACAAAAATAATGCTCATAAACTCAAATTCAACCCTAACTACTATCTATCGGTTGCAAGTGTAGACAACAGTTTTGTTGAATCAACCTGTATATTCCTGAAATACTCAACAAACGCATAAACGCATGTGTGACAGAAAAGAGTAAAACAACAGGTATAACATTCTTGTAAGATTCACACAATACAAAATAAAGACATATATGAATGAACAACTCATAAATATAAATCAATAAGCAGTGAATCACAAGGCAACAAGAATCAATGAATATAACATGTATATCAATCAATGTTACTCCCCCTAACATGAATATCCCCAAAAATGATATACAAAGTGAAGCACCTAGATACAATCTAAAAACTCCACAAGCTCCTCAACAAAAAAAAGTAACAAAAAGTCTCCCCCTAACTACAAAAACTCCTTTACAAGTCAAAAACACCACTCCCCCTTTTTGTGACGGAATGCCAAAGGGCAATCACAAGTCGACATCAAAAGGAGGTGGTAAGGGTGAATGAAGATGCGCAAAGTCGGCTCGTAGAGCACGAATCTCATCTAGCAAGTCCACCAAAATCTGACCATGAGCCACCTGAACGGTCATGACAGTCACTAGGGTACAACGAATATCAAAGTCAGTCGAAGGAGGTGGAGGAACATCAGCAGTAGCAGCATCATCACCAATTGGATCAGGAACCTCCTCACCAGCAAGACCTATAGAAGAAGAAGGAGGAGGTGCGTTACTAGACGGCTCAGACCTAGAGTGTTTAGAACCAGCTCGAAGATGAGCGGCCCTCTGTCTAAGAAAAGACGCACCTATGGGAGCAATCACATGAGCGGGCTCAGAGGAAGGAAAGCCACTAAGATCAAGATAAAGCAAAATCCTATGAATGAAAATAAGATGTACAAGAGCATGAGCAGAAGATGAACTCCTATAAACATCGTTCAAAGAACGAAGAAAAAGATGGGGGAAACTAATAGGAGCATCAGTAACCAGGGCGTACAAAAATACACACCTTTTAAGAGGAATGGTGTGAACATGATAGATGGGTCAGATAGAATGACAGGCTATCCTAAAGAACAGATAGTGCAACCCGGAGAGCTCAATAGAAGTGATCTTAGGATCAGAACCCCACTGGACAGAAGTCTCAGTGATGTAAGACAAGACATCACTCAACTCGGGAGACTCATAATAAGGATAGATAGGATTCTAGACCAAAGGTACCCCTAGAGCATCAGCCACTATCTTGGGAGTAATGGTGTACTCTACGCCTCGTATCCAACTCTTTACCAAAGTATTGGAATCATAGATGTGGATAGAGATGTTCAAAAAGAACTCTCTAATCAAGGCAGAAGGTGGAGGAGGATCAGAAACATCCACCAAGGGTAACCAGCCCCGACGCTCAAGGTTTGCCCTAATGGCAGGATCAAGTTCATCTAATAGAATAGAACGCTCAGCCCAAATCTTTCTCCTAATGTTTAGCTTTTCATAAATCTCTTGGTTTTTCTCACTCGAAAACTTCTCACGGTCAAAGGAGGGAAGGGGTGAGGGAGAAGGTGAGGAAACATTCCTACGGGCTCTAGTCTTCTTAGGCATAGTGCTAAGGAAAGGACAGAGAAACAAAGTGAAAACCAAAAGAATAAGAAAACAAAACCAAGGGTAGACTGCAAGTTAGCACAAAAAAATATAGAACAAAAATTTATATGATGCATGAACTATGACAATGTTGTGATGCATGAACTAATGTAGTAAACGCAGTTCAAATTAAGTTCAATTACACAAAATTGGCTCGAACATAGAGTTTCTAACAAAAACCCTAAAAATTTGAAAGCCACTTGAAAAATTTTGCAACAAATTGATGAATTGATCATTACACAAGGTTGAAAATAGATTAGAATAACCAATTTCATCAATACAACAAGCCAATTTCATCAATTAAACCTTAATTGAACAAAATCCCCAATTCAGATCAATTAGAAACCCTAGAATTTTCAATTTCACACAAAACCGAAAATTGATCAAATTAAACCATGAAGAACATGTTTATAGTGTGTCCCCACAACAACCCATTGATCAATTACATAAAATTGGGCCAAAATCAACAACAAACCCAAAAAGAAAAGGGTCCGAAATTTTGAGCCTAAATGCATGAAAAATGCATGAAATATGTAAATAAACTCAAAAAGGAAGGGTAAGATAGACATACCGGCTTGAAGAAAGAGATTTCTTGCAAAAAATCCGGAGGAAAACGACAAAAATTTGAACAGTTGAGCTTGCCAAGTTGGAGAGAGAAAAAAGACTTTGAAAAACTTTTGAAAAAGTATTTGAAAAAGTCAAGAACAGTGTTTTTGAAAACCTGATTCGCGACTTTCGATTGATCGAACAATACATTCGATCAATCGAATGAGACAGTCATTTTTAAACAAATTAAAGCACTTTTTCGATCGATCGAAAATCAGAATGGATCGATCGAATTTGGCAGAAACTCACAAAAATTTTGAGAAAAATCACAGTTTTGAAAAACACAAATCCCATTTTGAAAACAACTTCTCAAAGCGTTAAATAATGAAAACAAAATGCATGAGTATGAGATGGAATGATTTTTCAAAAACCCAATTTGAATCCCAGTTTCTCCAAAGAAAATTTCAGCCATTCTCTTTTTAAATTCTCAAGCAAAAAAAAAAAAAATGTTTTGCATAATTCTCAAAGTATTTTCAAATTTGGTTGGTCAACCAAAAACACACACAACAACATGTATAAAGTTTAGCAAAGAGTAACTTGTGTAGTGTGTGCAACTAGCAAAAAACTTTGAGAAACATGTGAGGTGATATGTGAATAGCAATCAATCACAGAGTCTACACAATCCATCACATAAAATTTAAAAGAGACTATCACCTAAAGAGTTACATCCTATAACTCCCATATCTCTTAGAACAAAAGTTTGCAATCATGTAAGTTTCTTGTATTTTGCCCCATTATAATGTGAAATATATTATGTGAAATGGCATCAAGCCTAATGGTACACACCAATTGTAATTATGTGAGATGGCATCAAGCCTAATAGTACACACCAATTTTAAGCATTAAGCAATTAAGCCGAGGCATCATCTTATGTTCTTTTTGTGCATGTGTAACAAGTACACAAAATCTTATGATATGCACTAAGGTGTTCATGATTGACCAGTGAACAGTGGTGAGATGGTTATTTATGCCTTTCTCAAAAGGATCAAGTCCGACAGTCAAATAACATGTGACTTCAAGATTAAGACAAAGTGATAAACACCATAAACATCTTTCCCACACAACATGTACTACAAAGCTTTAACTAGTCAAGTGCAATAAATAAGCTTATCAAAGCTAAACAAGGTACATAAACTTGTTATGTAAAGATAATATGGCCAATCCTTGATTATAAATCCAAGATGTGAAATACAAAACACAAAAATCTTTTTGGTTTTTAAAAAATTTAGGACCAAAACCAAAAAAGCACATATTATGCTAAATGAACAATGCAAATGCAATGCATGACAGTGCAAAACTAAGCTATAGAGGGTACACAAACAAGAAATATCAATTTCTTAATTAATCCTTGAGTACATGTACAAATTAGTACATACTCACACAAAATTAGAAATAGCTTAGCACAAACTATTTAAGTTTCTCCACAATGTCAAGCATGTTCTAAATCAAGAAAGAGATATCATAACTCATATAATTCTCAAGAAAAATAAACCAAGACACAAAATAAAATATTTTTGTCTTTTTGAAATTTTTCAATGTTTTTGGATTTTTTTTTTTTTTAAAAAACAACCTAAAAAAAAAATAACCAAAAACAAAAACAAAACATGTCCACAATTAATTAAAAGAATTAAATCAGGGACAAGTCAGCAACACTCACCTTGGAGAATCTTTTCTCACCCATTTAGCACGAGTATTCGGCTTTGTTGGTGAAAATCCATGAGAAGCAGAGTGTATTTGAGGAATTACACCAATCTTCTGAGAAAGACTAAAATCCTGCAAATTCCTTTCACAAGCCAACAAGCTTAAATTTTTCAAAAGCATATGAAACAATTTATTTGGACTTATGGCAGGAGAAATATCATCACATGTCCTAGATTGAAACACAGAATGTTTAAATTTCAATTTATGACAATTAGGACGAATGTGACCGGAGACACCACAAAAGTGACAAACAGGAACAAATTTAGGAATATCAGTATTCCTAACAGCAAATCTATTCTCAAATTTTGGTTTTTGCCTCAACAAAGAACAATTTGGTCTAATATGACCAACAACACCACAAAGGTGACAGGTAGGCACAAAAACAGATTTATTATGCTCTCTAACAGTAGGTTTAGACTTAGGTTTAGAAACTTCAACGTCAATATCAGAACTTTTACCTTTGTCTAACCTAGCAAAATAAGTATTCTCTTTATTATTCCTCTTGAAAGGAGGGATATAAACTTTCTTAGTTTTAGACTTAAGAGAAACAGAAACACTTCTGTTATCAACAACAGACTTGATACTAGCAGGCTTAGATTCAACTAACTCTTGTTCCAAGCTTTTCATCTTCTCATCTTGAGAGGAAATTTGATTTCTCAAAAATTCATTCTTTTTATTAGACTCATCTAATCTCACAATCAAATCCTCTTTTTCAAGATTAGCCAATTTTAACTCTTCTTTAAATTTCTTAGCAATTTTCAAAGATTTAGTTAATTCCTTACGAAGAGTTTCAAAAGCATTAAAAAAATCAACAGAAACAATAGTGTCATTTTTATTCAAAACATCACAGGCATCAATAAAAACAGTAGAAGCATGAGCAGAAAGACACTTCAAATTATCCATGACAATAGGGGTCAAGGATCAGCTCTTAGATCAAAAGATCTACAACAAAAAGAGCTACCCGCTCTGATACCACTTGTTGGAAATTTAGACCCCTTAACACACAACCAGATTGAGTAGCCTAGTTAATTAGCCAAATTGTTACTTAGTCAAATTAAGGAATTCTAGGTTAAAACAATTAAACAATCATATCATGAAAATATATAGCAGCGGAATAATAAATAACACAAGATATGATCACCTAGAAAAACCAAACTGGTAAAAAACCTGGGGACGATTTTACCTACCGATCCTCAAGGCAAAACTGAATTCACTATGAAAGAATTGAAGTTCATACAAAAGGACTTACAAGCTCCCCGCTCGACTTCCTAATGCTATCTACCAGTAGAACTTACTGACATGATCCCGTGCAAGCTCTGAATCCCGTGCAAGCTACAAGCACCCACGCTTGATATTCTTTAAGCTTCAAAGGCAGCAACCAAGTTGATCATCAAGATGTTGAAGTAATCTCCATCTAGAAAACCCTAAGCTTTGTGTAAAGGAAAGCTCCTCTAAATCTCACAAGAGATTTACACAAAACAGCAATGTATGAGCACCAATACAACTGGAGCAACTCTAAAAACGTGGCTAGGGTTTTGCCTTATATACCTAGGGCAAAAAAATAAAACTCTAAACGTTTAATGAGTTAGGGCTGAGTTGGAAAACTGCAAAAAAACGCAATTTGATCGATTTTTGATCGATTGAATCTATTCTTCAATCGATCGAGCCAGACTGAAATGCCCCAAATGCATCTACAGTCTCTCGATTCCAACTTTACAATAATTAATCAACTTTGAGCATACTTTAACAAGTCTAAACATGTTGTTTTGATCATGGTTTGCCAATATTACAAATTAGAGTTTTAAATACATAAATTCCTAAACTTTTAGAACCTAACAATATATATATATTTTTAAGGACGAATCTTAATTTTTTTATACTATTTTTTTTTTTTAATTGGGGGGCCTCTGCCCTAGTGTAGGTTCGTCCCTGCACTTAAAGTCACATGAATCAATCTTTTATAGGTGTCTCGATGTGATTAGTCTTAGTTGCTAAACAGTGTGATTAGTCTTGGGTACTGTGACTATTTCAAATGTGTGCTTGCACTTTGAGCCTGGCCTCCAAGAGGCTTGTGCACTTGACTCTTTTACCAACATTGGTCCCTACATGACAATGAGAAACATGCATAGTCGCATCTCCTATTTTGATGGCTATGTGAGAAGACACAATATTATGGAGGGAATAATCCCATAGGAGTGAGACTAGTAGCGAATGGAACTCAGAGGAGGTAGCTACCTACCATTGACAATGAAGTAGTATAAATTAGTGGATCACATCCTTTCTACGCTTTGTAAGTAAGGTCTGAAGATTGGAGGGAGAGCCAATGGGCTTTGAGGCTTTAAGCAACATTGCTGAGCTTTGAGCAGCACCCATTTGACTTTCTGAGTGCCTAGAGTACCCAAAAAACCCTTACCTCAACATGCTGTCAAAGACCTTAAGGAGTACATATTTACGGCACCAAGGCCATTTTCTTCTTTAATTTTTTAGGCCATTGTGTCTGTACTGTGTCAAAATTCAAATATTAATTTTACCAGACACTCTACGTACATGACACACACACCATGATTTTGGCTGTCCAAGCTTCCTAGGTTTGCATTCATATCAAATTGGTCAAATTAAACTTTATATATTCCCTTTTTGTAACTATCGAGCTATTGAAAAACTGGTTTAATAATACGTAATCATGTTAGGATCATGTCTGGACTGCATAGGACAGTGTTTGTTTAGCTAAATTTGTAGGAGTTTACAATAATTACAACTTCTTGCTATAGTTTCTTTTATATAAATTTTCGTTCATTTTAAAAGCACATTTCAAAAATTTAATACTAAAAAAGAAAAAAAGTTTGAGTAGAAGAAACATACTCATGTTTTGAATGAAAAAAAATTAAGGTCGAGCTACAACAAAATGCAACAATAGATAATGGTTTGTAGGTGCTGTTCCTAGTAGAGAGGGATCAAAAATTTGCTTACCAATAACCGCTAATTTAGAATGTGAGACCAAAGAAGTGATGATAAATTGTGATGCTGGTGGAGGAAGATTGATTCTTACTAGACTCAGAAGGAGAAAGATTGAGAATTGTAAAGTGAAAAATTTAGAAAGAAAGATTTTTTGTGAAAGATAGATAGTGCGGAGTTTCAAACTATACACATGGGGTACCACAAAAGATATCATTACTGTTAGGTTTTCAGTACGTTTTTAAACCCCTTAAACACAAATAGATTAACCTAGTTATTTAGCCAAGTGATTAACTTAAATAAATTATTTAAATCTAGGTTAACACAGATAAATCATATCATTGAAACAGTGTGGAAAATAAAGAACACAATGATATGATAACTCAGGAAAACTAAACCGATAAAAAACCTGGGAAGGATTTAACTTAGCTATCCTTAAGGTAAAACAGATCTACTATGAAAGAATTGAAGTTTTACAATAGTGACTTAGACCACTAACATCCTATTGCTATCTGTTGACACCCCATTTTGCAACCCGCATTTAACCTCACATGAAGGGTAAAAGGGTACTTTCACTTTGAAAATATGCATCTTGATTCTAACCATTAGATCTTTGGACTCATTTCACCAAAATGATCTTGATGTTGTAACGATCAAATTGACTGGTCATAAGCCCTAGTCGGACCACCAGATTGAAAGGTATCATCAAATCAAGTTTTAATGGTTAAGATGTACTATCACAAATTGAGTCCGACTATATGTGATTATGAACAATTAATTTCAATTGGTTATAGGTGTAATCAATTTGAGATCAATGATGTGTCATAATTTGATTGGTTAGGACTACATTTTATGATGAGGTTGCATACACCTAATTAATTAGATAGTTAAACATTAATTATTCAATGAGTAATTTGTGTAATTATCTTTTAAATTAGAGTAAATTTGGAACCAATTAAGTCTGAAATGGGAGTGATTGGAGCCATTTAATGTTAATTAAGAGCTAATTTGGGACCTATTAATGTTAATTGTGCTGAAACCATTTTCTAACAAATGACTTCTGCTTACCATTTCATCAATATCTCTCAGAATATTTTGAATCTGTGAATGAGGTTAATTTTTTCAGAAACTAGACATCCGGGGCTTCAATTTGAGTATAAGAACAAGACAATTCCGATCAGAATTAAGTCAGATATAATTTTTCGAAATTGGCTCTACAAGCTGTTACAGCAGCTACAGGAAAACCGAATTTTGGCTTGCTCCCCACTCCCACCAATCTCTCCATTTAATGCACCAGATTTTCCCCAAGGCTAAAATGAGGTCTAGGTTCATAATCCTTGTCAACTCTCATTAAATGGCCTTCCATTCATATTCCCTCCACTACTACTATATAAACCATTCCTCTCCTTCATTCCAAGGAGACGATAAAACCCCATCTTTTCTCCTCTCCTGAGTTCTAGTGAAGTTGAATAGTCTTGTCATATCTTGATCTTCCTGAGACTCAAGGTATTAAGTGAGACTCACTCTCCTTCTCCTAGCTTTTCTTTTCCTCCACCCTTAGGATCTCCCTCAAAAGTCTCCTCCTCCACCATATGGATTTTGCATAAAGGTATAACTTCTTTCCCTAATTGTTTTTTGTGTTACCATGATAAGGGTTTAAGATTAAAGCATGATAGTAATCATTTAAATTCCTTTGAATATGTTTGAATGTTCTTAATTGTTCTTATATGTTCTTCACATGTTCTTGGTTGTTCATCACATGTTCATGCATAAATACTAGTTTTAATCTTAAATCTACATAAAAAATATGAAAAACATATTTCTTTCATAATTCTTTCAAGTCCTTGAATCTAAGATATCACCATACAAACACATTCACTAGAATTTTATTTTTCAATCTAAAGGCAATGTTTAATAAATTGAATTAGGGTTTATCACATGCACACACTTTAAATTTAACATGCAAATTGATTGATAACATATTGGATGATGTGATATGAATGTTGGCTACCATAGTTTAGAAGACCGGTTTCACCGGGCAAGGTGGGTGCCTAACACCTTCCCACCTTGTAACATAGCCTTCGAACTTAGATCAAGGGTTGGTAGATCAAATGCTTATCCTTGTACTTTTCAATTTCTAGATTGTAACTAGAAAATAAAGTCATGTATTTTATCTTAGATTGTATCTAGGACCAAAGCAATGTAATTTCCTATGTTCAATGTAAATTCAATTTCAAATTAATAAAATGATGAATTTTTCAATTATGGTTTTCTTATTTATTCCAACAATTAAATAAGTGGCGACTCCATTGTAAAACCCTTAATCTAAAGGGGAAAATATAATTAGTCGAACCTCCATTTTGAGAGGCAATAACACGACTCCACTCATTTACGTAGATTTGGCCCAACATCCATCAAAACGAGCCGAGGGCGCGATCTCTCACAGTGGCGACTCCGCTGGGAATATTGAGGGCTAAGCTTCAATTAGGTTATGGTAGCCAACTATGTTATTGTTTTTTTTTTTTTTTATTGCTTTTTGTATATAACATGTCTAATATGTCATTATTTTGCATGTCATGCATCATTTGCTTGAATGAAATTTATTTTATTTGTGTGCTAACCCGGAAGCTCGGTAGTATTAGCCGTGGATTGTGGTCTTCCTGAGACTCACATACCCAGTGGTGAACTTACCACCCACCGCGATAAGGATCATTATGGTTATGCCATGGTGGTTCATAAGGACAAACTGTACCGTTCGGACCAACGCAGCGCTCTTGGCATTACAAGTTGGGAGGTATGACATCCTAACTTGTGGGGACCTTTAACCTACCTTCTACCCATGTTGTAATGACCCATAGAACCTACCTTTAGGTCGGTCCATGTAAATTGCATTTCATTATACATTTGATTAGTCGTTGTTTGAACCATGATGACTCAAGTCCAATGCTTGAGCCCATCATGATTATTTGAACCTTGTATGATGTGAATGAACTCAAGCCCAAAAGCCTATGATTGAACTCTGCTTGGTATGGAAGCCTAAAATTGTTTCTTGAATGAGACTAAGCCCAACACTTGAGCCTATCAAAGGTGTATAGACATGATCAACATCAAAGGCCAAAAACTCACAAAATGCATGCCTTTCAAGTGCAAGCCCAAGCCATTTTAAGCAAATACTAAAAGATCATAATCAAGGTTCAAGTCTTCCAAATGTAAGCCCAAGCCATTTCATCATAATCAAGGTTCAAGTACACCAAGCCTCAAGCATCCTAAATGGACCAAAAAGAAGCAAGGGTTTGCAACATCATGGTTAAACTTAAAATTTGTTTGTTTATCCCATGTTTCTATGTTTCTTTGAATTCAAAATTTTTATGTAGCATTTAATGAGCTTTGTTCATGTATATATATTAAGAAAAAAAAAACAAAAAATATTTCAAAAAAAAAAATTTTCAAGATTTCCAAATCTTTCCCAAAAAAAGAGAAAAATTTTCAAATGAAAAAAGTCCTTGGACTAGGGGCATTGAGCCTTTAAGTCATTTAAAAAAAAAAAAATTTCTTTGAACTAGGGGCATTGGACTTCCTAGTGATTTTTTTTTTTCAAAAAGACCCATTTTTTTTTTTCAAAGATTTTAAGATTCTTTAAAGTCGTCTTTTCAAAATGGTACATGAGGATCCCTTGGACAAAACTTTTTCTAAATTAATATGTTTAAAGGCTTGAACAATCAACTTGTACTAAGAAAGAATTGATTTCATTTGATCCATGTAAACACTTTTGCTGAATTACTTTGAATAAAAGAAGAAATAGTCTTACAAGGCAATCAAAGAAAATCTATCCATCAAAAAATTCAAAAGGCTCATGCATTCATTCCAAATTTCTGAAAACTTTTGTGTCTCCAATAGAGCATTCATACTTTTTCTCTTAAGAGGAATTTATTAAAAGAGCTCAAGTCACTGTGCCTACAAGCAAGCATTGCTAGGGATAGGAGGCCGTCTTTGGTAAAATAAGATTATACCTTAATACCTAGAATGATCATTATCCATTGCTAGCCCATTTGAGCCTTTAAACACTTAGCCTCTTTTTCGCATAAACCCAGTAAAATCTAAACCTAGGGTGGGAAAATTCAAAGTATGCATGCTTAAATCTCATGTTGAGGAGGAGTCGACCTTGACTTTGAAACTAATTGATAAAGCTCTCCTAGAGGACATGAAAGACAAGTAGAGAATTCATTAAGCTAAAGATAAGAGATCATCAAAGAAAAATGAGCTTTCACTTAATCAAGGAAAGAGAAATGAAATTCCATCAATGTGAGAGAAAAAAAAAAGTGTACATCAAGTTTGAAGAGCCTAAAATTCATCATGCCAAGAGGAATACAAGATTCATCTAAAAGAGATTTCATCAAAAAAGGAAAGATTCATCAAGCACAGAAAGGTGCAAGTGCATCGAGGCAAGAAAGGAGTCTAGAAAGTGCATCAAAATGACCAAAAATCATTAATCTAAGAAAAATAAGGAGGGAAAAATGTCCCCAAAAGTTCATTCAATCAAGAGATGAAAGACAAAAAAAAAAAAAAAAAAAGGAGCCCGCTAGGCTGAAAACCCAAAAAGGCGGTTTAGGCAAAAGTTAGGGCCAAAGAAATGAAGAAGAAGAAAATAAAAAAATTAAAAAATCCTACCAAGTTGGAAACTTGAAGATGCAACCTAAAATGAGAAGAATTTTACAAGATGAAAGTCTAGAGGTATGATTCAAAAGGAATAAGCATAAAAACGATTGTTGATACAAGTGACAAATGAAGACTAGTGAGAAGATGACAAAGAAGAAATGGTAAAATTCCTACAATACTTGATTTTTGAGTAATGCATACTAGGGGGAAACATCATAGGGAATTTTGAGCCTTTTATATCTTTTATTTCATAACCCAAACCCGGCCTACATTACAACCCATGGGTAAAGACCTCCTTGAAGTGTTGCTAGTTGTAGGCACATCTTAAGGTCTAATATTATTTTCTCTTGAATTAAAAAGGAAAAATATTTAAAATTGTCAAACCCCACAGGATGATATGTCCGAGGACAAAATTTCTCAAATTCTAAATCCTCAAAATGACTCAAAAGAACTTCCAAACCTGGAGCACTCTCCTTGTTTGCACCCAACAATGTGATTCATAAATATTATCACATTTCATTTCTTGATTGCCTTTGGAGACTCAATATGACGATGTTCAAAAGGATGAAGCAAATTTGATTATATGAGTTTAATGATCTTGATCCTTCCTAATCAAAGAGATTTGTTTGGTTCTTAAACACTATGATTTTCTAAAATGGTTGTTCAAAGGATCACATCTTGTTCCAAAAAAAAAAAAAAATGGAAATTTGTTTTTTTAAAAAAAAAAAAAAAATCATTCTTTTTCAAAATCCAGATCTCTTGAACTACGTCTTAACCTGATCCTCTATGAAAGAGGTACGTAAGCAGCCTTGCAGAGGCTCGGTCCCATTTACCCAAACAACCTTGGAGAACAAAGTCAAAACAATGTGACAAAATTGTTTGGGTGCATGTTAGGTTAAGCCCATTTGTTTGCATTAAGCATGTTTTAACTTGGAGCATTAGCCTATTTATATTGTGTGCAAGTTTTCACAATAATTTTCTAATAAGCTAGAGAAAGAAAATCTTTTTGCAGAAATCAAGGATGGCGGACCATGATCTTTTTTCATATTACCCAATGGTCACAACATTAAATGAATTCAGCTTCAATCTAAGCATAGAATATGCCCCAAACAAGGGGCATTGGGTAAGTACTTTCAATTCATTGATAAATCCATTGCTAATTGAAATTAACTTTTTGCAGGAATTAAGCAAGGACTTATCCAGCAATCTGCATCAACTTCCAGCCAAAGTTATTCTCATTCATAGGATAGGTTTTTCAAAAAAAAAAAAAATCATCATGAATAAATCTTCATCACTTTTACTCTATTTTTATTTTCATCTTCTTCCCTTTTTGATAATGAACAAATCTTCAAATCTCAAAAAAAAAAAAAAAAAAAAAAAAAGATTTTCAATTAAAAAAAAAATTCATCAATCAAAATTTTCAATTCAAGATTTCCAAATTTTTCAAAAAAAAAAAAAACAAAAAATTCAAGATTTCAAATTTTTTCAAAAAAAAAAAAAAAATTTCATTAAATTCTTCTTCAGGAACAGAAAGTTATCATCCTCTTCCATATTCTCCAGTGGTGCAACATCAAGTCAATTGTCCACCCTCAACATGGAAAATGTTCCAAACTAGGGGTATTCGCCAGGTATGCCAAAGTCTTTTCAATAAATAATTTCGTTACTAATTGAAAATATTTATTTTGCAGGTATTAGGGTAAAAAGCCCGTAAACATTGACATGCATAATGCCACTCAAATCTTCGGACCTCTGGGAAGCACGTCCAAATTCACTTTCAATGGACCTCTGGGAAGCACGTCCAAAGTTAAACCATTGGACCTCTGGGAAGCACGTCCAAAATTCAATTCCATCGGACCTCTAGGAAGCACATCCAAACTTCAAACCATTGAACCTCAGGGAAGCACGTCGAAACTTCAATCCATCGGACCTCTGGGAAGCACATCCAAATTCAAATTCATTGGACCTCTGGGAAGCACGTCGAAACTTCAATCCATCGGACCTCTGGAAAGCACATCCAAACTTCAATCCATCGGACCTCTGGGAAGCACATCCAAACTTCAAACCATCGGACCTCTAGGAAGTACGT
The DNA here is from genome assembly GCA_023621385.1 of Quercus gilva. NCBI lineage: Eukaryota > Viridiplantae > Streptophyta > Magnoliopsida > Fagales > Fagaceae > Quercus > Quercus gilva. Next base: position 65,329,436 of record CM042473.1, on the reverse strand, counting down.
CCAAATTCAAATCCATCGAACCTTTAGGAAGCACGTCCAATCTTCAATCCATCAGACCTCTGGGAAGCACGTCCAAAATCCAATACCATCGGACCTCTAGGAAGCACGTCCAAAATTCAAATCCATGGACCTTTGGGAAGCACGTCCAAACTTCAAACCATCGGACCTCTGGGAAGCACGTCCAAAATTCAAATCCTTGGACCTCTGGGAAGCATGTCCAAATTCAAATCCATCGAACCTCTAGGAAGCACGTCCAAACTTCAATCCATCGGACCTCTGGGAAGCACATCCAAATTCAAATCCATGGACCTCTGGGAAGCACATCCAAAATTCAAACCATCGGACCTCTGAGAAGTACGTCCAAATTCAAATCCATCGGACCTCTGGGAAGCACGTCCAAACTTCAATCCATCGAACCTCTGGGAAGCACGTCTAAATTCAAATCCATGGACCTCTGGGAAGCACGTCCATAATTCAAACCATCAGACCTCTGAGAAGCACGTCCAAATTCAAATCCATCAGACCTTTAGGAAGCACGTCCAAACTTCAATCCACGGAACTCTGAGAAACACATCCAAACTTCAATCCATGGACCTCTGAGAAACACGTCCAAACTTCAAATCCACGGACTTCTGGGAAGCACGTCCAAAACTCCAAATCCAACGAAGGAAGCATGTCCAAAATCCTCATTTTGTCATAACCACTGGTAAGCATGTCTTGTACTCATTTTTGTTTTACACAAAAAAAAAAAAAAAAAAAAAAAGAGGCTGCATTTATGAACTACGTTTTGCCCTAATCCTATCACTAAAAGGTACGTAGGCAATCACCTCAGAGATTCAGTCCACATTTTGATCCATAACATGACCATCTACATTTTTATCTGCATGCATCATACATTCACAACGGTTAAATACTGATTGCAAAGTTAGGTGTCTCTTTCATACATTGACATTCGCTTTTCAAGCTCTGCCAATGAGGGGCATTCTATTGACACCCCATTTTGCAACCCGCATTTAACCTCACATGGAGGGTAAAAGGGTACTTTCACTTTGGAAATATGCATCTTGATTCTAGCCATTAGATCTTTGGACTCATTTCACCAAAATGATCTTGATGTTGTAACGATTAAATTGACTGGTCATAAGCCCTAATCGGACTACCAGATTGAAAGTTATCATCAAATCAAGTTTTAATGGTTAAGATGTACTATCACAAATTGAGTCCGACTATATGTGATTATGAACAATTGATTTCAATTGGTTATAGGTGTAATCAATTTGAGATCAATGATGTGTCATAATTTGATTGGTTAGGACTACATTTTATGGTGAGGTTGCATACACCTAATTAATTAGATAGTTAAACATTAATTATTCAATGAGTAATTTGTGTAATTATCTTTTAAATTAGAGTAAATTTGGAACCAATTAAGTCTGAAATGGGAGTGATTGGAGCCATTTAATGTTAATTATGCTGAAACCATTTTCTAACAAATGACCTCTGCTCACCATTTCATCAATATCTCTCAGAATATTTTGAATCTGTGAATGAGGTTAATTTTTCCAGAAACTAGACATCCGAGGCTTCAATTTGAGCACAATAATGAGTCAATTCCGATCAGAATTGAGTCAGATATGATTTTTTGAAGTTGGCTCTACAAGCTGTTACAGCAGCTACGAGAAAACCGAATTTTGGCTTGCTCCCCACTCCCACCAATCTCTCCATTTAATGCACCAAATTTTCCCCAATGCTAAAATGAGGTCTAGATTCATAATTCTTAAAAACCCTCATTAAATGGCTTTCCATTCATATTCCCTCCACTACTACTATATAAACCTTCCATTTCCTTCATTCCAAGGAGACGATAAAACTTCATCCATTCTCCTCTCTTAAGTTCTAGTGAAGTTGAGTAATCTTGTCATATCTTGGTCTTCCTGAAACTCAAGGTATTGAGTGAGACTCACTCTCCCTCTCCTAACTCTTCTTTTCCTCCACCCTTAGGATCTCCCTCAAAAGTCTCCTCCTCCACCATATGAATCTTGCATGAAGGTATAACTTCTTTCCCTAATTGTTTTTTGTGTTACCATGATAAGAGTTTAAGATTAAAGCATGATAGTAATCATTTAAATTCCTTTGAATATGTTTGAATGTTCTTAATTGTTCTTATATGTTCTTCACATGTTCTTGGTTGCTTATCACATGTTCATGCATAAACACTAGTTTTAATCTTAAATCTACATAAAAAATATGAAAAACATCTTTCTTTCATAATTCTTTCAAGTCTTTGAATCTAGGAAATCACCATACACACACATTCACTAGAATTTTATTTTTCAATCCAAATGCAATGTTTAATAAATTGAATTAGGGTTTATCATATGCACACATTTTAAATTCAACATGCAAATTGATTGATAACATATTGGATGATGTGATATGAATGCTGGCCACCATAGTCTAGAAGACCAGTTTCACTGGGCAAGGTGGGTGCCTAACACTTTCCCACCTTGTAACATAGCCTCCGAACTTAGATCAAGGGTTAGTAGATCAAATGCTTATCCTTGTACTTTTCAATTTCTAGATTGTAACTAGGAAACAAAGCCATGTATTTTATCTTAGATTGTATCTAGGACCAAAGCCATGTAATTTCCTATGTTCAATGTAAATTCAATTTCAAATTAATAAAATGATGAATTTTTCAATTATGGTTTTCTTATTTATTCTAACAATTAAATAAGTGGCGACTCCATTATAAAACCCTTAATCTAAAGGGGAAAATATAATTAGTCGAACCTCCATTTTGAGAGGCAATAACACGACTCCACCCATTTACGTGGGTTTGGCCCAATATCTATCAAAATGGGCCGAAGGTGCAGTCTCTCACAGTGGCGACTCTGCTGGGGATATTGAGGGCTAAGCTTCAATTAGGTTATAGTGGCCAACTATGTCATTGTTTTTTTATTGCTTTTTGTATATAACATGTCTAATATGTCATTATTTTGCATGTCATGCATCATTTGCTTGAATGAAATTTATTTTATTTGTGTGCTAACCTGGAAGCCCGGTAGTATTAGCCGTGGATTGTGGTCTTCCTGAGATTCACATACCCAGCAGTGAACTTACCACCCACCGCGACAAGGATCATCATGATTATGCCATGGTGGTTCATAAGGACGAACTGTACTGTTCGGACCAACGCGGCGCTCTTGGCGTCACAAGTTGGGATGTACGATGTCCTAACTTGTGGGGACCTTTAACCTACCTTCTACCCATGTTGTAATAACCCATAGAACCTACCTTTAGGTTGGTCCATTTGTTTCTTGGACCACTATATATGTTATTTAAAAGTTTTCGTGCAAAAACACTAAAATTGTATTCCGGTCAAATTTCTTAGCTAGTAAAACCTATAGGTGTTTTCGAACAAGATTTAATTGAGTTTTTTTTTTTTTTTCCTTACAAAATATTTTTCCATTTGTTTCTTGGACATTTAAATATGCTACATTCAATCAAGTTTTTTTATTCTTCTCGAAATAGTTTTTCCAACTGTTTCTTGGACATTTAAATATGCTACATACAAGTTTTTTTGCAAAAACGATGAAATTGTATTCCGGTTGAAATTATTGGCAAGTAGGACCTAGTGGCATTTTTGAACAAATTTTAATAGAGCTTTTTTTTTTTTTTTTTTTTTTCCTTGCAAAAGATTTTTCCAATTGTTTATTGGACCTCTAAATATGCTATTTTCAAGTTTTCGTGTAAAAACGTTGAAATTGTATTTCAGTCAAAATTCTTGGCCAGTAGGATCAAAGGGCATTGTGGAACAAATTCAAACGATTATTTTTTTTTTTTTTCAAGCTCTAATTATGTTATCTACAAGTTTTCATGCAAAAACACAGAAATTGTTTTCTGGTCAAAATTTTAGCCACTAGGACCTAAGGACATTTTTGAACAAAATTTAATCGATTTTTTTTTTCCTGCAAATGATTTTTCAATTTATTTCATGGACCCCTTAAATATGCTATATACAAGTTTTTGTACAAAAAACCCAACACTGTATTCCAATCAAAATTCTTAGCAAGTTGGACCTAGGGGCATTTTCGAACAATATTTAATTGAGTTTTTTTTCTTGCAACATATTTTTCCATTTTTTTTTTGGACCACTATATACGTGATCCACAAGTTTTTGTGCAAAAATGCCGACATCAAATTCCGGAAAAACATCTTGGTTAGTAGGACCTTGTGGCATTTTCAAACAGATTTTTTTTTTTCTTGCAAAAGATTTTTCCATTTGTTTCTTGGACCTCTAAACGTGCTATCTACAAATTTTCATACAAAAAAACCAAATTTATATTCCAGTCAAAATTCTTGGCCAGTAGGACCTAAGGGCATTTTCAAACAAATTTTAATCGAGTTTTCTTTCTTTTAGAAAAGATTTTTCCAATTGTTTATTGGACCTCTAAATATGCTATCAAAGAGTTTTCGTGCAAAAACATCGAAATTGCATTCCAGTCAAAATTCTTGGCTAGTAGGACCTAGGGGCATTATGGAACAAAATTTAACCGATTTTTTTTCCTTGCAAAAGATTTTTCCATTTGTTTCTTGGACCTCTATATATGATATATGCAAGTGTTCCTCCAGAAACCTAGAAATTGTATTCTAATCAAAATTCTTGGCTAGTAGGACCGAGGGGCATTTTCGAACAAAATCTAATCGAGGTTATTTATTTATTTAATTTACAAAATATTTTTCCATTTGATTCTAGGATTTCATAAACATGCGATCTGCAAGTTTTTGTGCAAAAATGCCGCCATTGTATTCCGATCAAAATTCTTGGCAAGTAGGACCCAGCGACGCTTTTGAACAAAATTTAACAGAGTTTTTTATATTTTTTTATTTATTTTTTTTCCTTACAAAAGATATTTACTTTTGTTTCTTGGACCTCTAAATGTGCTATCTACAAGGTTTTATGCAAAAACATAGAAATTCTATTCCAGTCAATGTTCTCAGCCCGTAGGACCTAGGTGCATTTTTGAACAAATTTTAATCAATTTTTTTTTCTTGCTGTTGAGGCTCATTTTTATTGAAGCCGAGCAGGCCCAAGGCCCAGAGTTGCGGGCGAACTGAAAGAAACAGCAAAAAGAAAAAGAAGGCATATGCATGGTTCAAGGGTCCATGAGATAGGTCCAGAAGAAGCAAATGGGCTTGAATAGGCTTGGAAAGAGAAAAGAAACAAATCCGTGAAAAGGATGAGGGAAAAGAAAGAATGGGCCACAGCAGGCCAACTGCAATAAGAAAAAAGAGAGTAACAGGCAAATGGAGAACCCATGAGCCCAAAGGATAAAGTTTATAGAGAAAATTGGGCCAAGAAAGCCCAAAGTGAGTTAGCAAAAATCCATGTGTGAAGCAAAACCAAGATGGGCCAGGGATGCCCACAAGAAAAACAAGGGACATTGGAGCCCGCAAGAAATGAAAAAGAAGCCTAGCAAGCATACTGGGCTACTGAGAAGGAAAGTACATGGCAGGTTCGAAAGAGCCCAGCAGGATTGAGTTGAGCAGCAGGAATAGCAAACCTGGCATGGCAGGAGGCGCAAAGCCACAAAGCAAAACGCCCAAACTAAAGGGAAGCCCACTACAGAGCTCAACCCTCCAAAGAAAGGGACAACACATGGGTGTTGGCCTGCCGGAAAAACAATCCACATCAGAAAATGCCAAAAAGCGCATGGTAGGATATGCGCACCCATTTTCAAACCTCGGCAAACGAATGAAACATCAATAAGGTAACGCATGCAAACGACCCAAGCATCACCAACCTATACCCAGCCACTATAGGAAAAGGTGATGTCATGGGTGAGGGCATGGTCTAGCGGTGGGGAGAGGAACGGGAACCCATTTTGCGTTTCTTGCCCAGACTCTTTCGGTGGGCACAATCCTGCTGGGATGACATGCCACCCAAAAGAGGCAAGGGTGGGTAAAAACCGCTGGTTGCATGCCATGAGAGACCGAGAGAGAGAGGACACACTGGACGAAGTAGAGAAGGAAGCTTCGTTGTCTGAAAGCCACGGATCAATGGTGGATCAGAGCCATTTGACTCAGTAAGTGGATGGCAAAAGGCTACGATAGCAGAATAGGGCCATAGAAAGGCTAGAACAGTAAAATCGTCCACGACAGGCCCTATATAAGGGACCCGTGGCTGTGTGCAAGAAGAGGGGGGCAACGAAAGGTGATCAAAAAACAGGGAGAAAAGAATTGAAAGAGAGAAAACAGAGAGAAAAGAATTGAAAGAGAGAAAACAGAGAGAAAAGAATCAAAAGAAAGAAAACAGAGAGAAGGAAATTCTAAGAAAGAAAAAACAGAGTGCTTATGGCAGGCATGCACCCAAATGGGTTAACCCCCTCTCTCCCTCAATAGTCTTGTCCTCAAAAGGCAATACAAAATCTATACCTGGGCATATACCATTTGGGGCTGTCCTCTCAAAGCAATTAATTTCACCAAGTGAAGTTACTTGCGTTGAGGGAGTAGTTTTCCCTTCCGTGGTTGGAGTCCTACGGTAATACTAAATATGGCAAACTCGTTATTTTACTCTACCAATTTCGCTTTAATATTTTGTTTAAGCGTTTTCCTTTAAAAGTAAGGCCTTTAAGTCATTTATCTTGTTCGTTGCGGAAGAAATAGTGAATTCATTTTTCTTTACATTTTCTATTTTATGTCTACCTGCCATAACTTGTCAACAATAACTTTGCTTGCTGTGAGCTCTTAAATGGACTTTGGCAGACGCGGCAAAGATTGTGCACAAGCCGGGCCAAGGTGTGCTCCAATTGGGCCGATCCCAACTCCCCACCCAGAAACAACCCGGGCCTAGTGCAGCAGGAGCTTGCCCAATACCCCAAGCCAGGCCCACCCCCTTACACTTGCAAAAGATTTTCCAATTGTTTCTTGGACCTCAAAATATGCTACCTACAAGTTTTCGTGCAAAAACACCGAAATTGTATTCTGGTCAAAATTCATGGCCAGTAGGATCTAGGGGTATTTCCGAACAAATTTAAATGAGTTTTTTTTTTTCCTTGCAAAAGATTTTTCCATTTGATTCTGGGACCTCAATATAAGTTATCTACAAGTTATCATGAAATTAAGTTTTAATGACCGAGATGCACTATGCACAATCACAAATTGAGTCCACTATATATGTGATTATGAACAATAGATTTCAATTGGTTATAATTATAATCACTTTTTTTTAGAATGAATTATAATCACTTTGAAATTAATGACATGTCATAATTTGATTGGTTAGGACTACAGGTTATGGTAAAGTTGCACACATTTGATTAATTAGATAATCAAACATTAATTATTCAGTGGGTAATTTATGTAATTATCTTTTTTAATTTGTGTAAATTTGGGACTAATTAATTATGAAATGGAAGTAATTGAAGCATATTAATGTTAATTGGAAATTAGAGGCATATTAATGTTAATTATGCTAAAACTATTTTCTAAGAAAGGACATATGCTTCCCATTTCATTTATATCTCTCAGAATATTTTGAATCTGTGAGTGAGGTTAATTTTTCTAGAAAATAGATATTTGAGGCTTCAAGTTGAGTACAAGAATAAGACAATTCCAATCAAAATTGAGAAAGATATTATTTTTTGAACTTAGCTCTTAAAACTGTTATATGAGCTACAGGAAAAACCAAGGTTTTAGAGATTTGGCTTGCTCATCACTCCCACCAACCTCCAAATTTAAATGTCGGCATTTTTGCTCAAACTTGTACATAACATTTTTATTAATTTGAAAATTGAATTGTTTTTGGAGGCTACTATACCCTTGAATAGTAATTAAAAAAAAAAAAAAAAAACCCAATGTTGTTGCAAAACCTAAGGCAGCTAGGAAAACATACAAAACCCGAATTTGACTAACTAACATTAAAAACACCAAAAATAAATAAATAAATAAATAAATTTGAAAATGCTAGTACCCCTTTGATGGCCTAAAAACACCTAATGTTGTTGCCCCGATGGCTTCTACTGGTACCCTTTTGATCTTGTGTTGTGATTCCTACGTCCCTACGTCTCTAGGAAAGCAAGTGATGTTTGTTCTACATCAGAAAATTTGAAAATTGAGAACAGAGTGTAAAAAGTTGAAACCAGAAAGTCAAGTTGAAGGACCACACGGATCGTTGACGTGGCACAATTATGTGTCAATTTCTAAAGCATTGGATTTAATGAATGGTTGAGATTTGACTAATTGCACACCGTCCAACACCTTAGGTATTGCATGAGATCTTAATCTGTGGTTGAGAGTCCATTGGACAGATGACTACTATAACAAGGATCCAATGCAATTCACCTAATCCCCTCACCTTAGGTATTGTAACTTTATATCTCAACCACCCATACCAATTACATCAAATACAACACCTAATCTTAATCCCAGTATCAATTGATTAATTACTGCTATACTTAAGCTATTGATTACTGCAGCTACCACTAGAGCTACACTTTTAAGGCCTATAAAATAGAAAGGAGTAGCTTTATGCCAAAGTCAAAGGTAGCTTTCCGAGCAATTCAAATCTCTGCAATTGATTACTGCACCTACCTGCACTTTTAAGGCCTATAAAATAAGGGGCAGCTTTATGTCAAAGTCAAAGTTAGCTTTCCGTGCAATTCAAATGTTTTGGCATGAGCCTAGACTTTTTTACAATCTTAATAAATATTGGCACTGCATACAATCGTTTTAACATGACATGTACTCAGAATCTATACTTTGCTTTCTCTTCTTGGTTTCTTAACCACGCAGAAGTGTTTAGTGGGAGGAGCTGGTCACACTCGTGAGAACAGTTACATGAGTTATTAATATATATATATATATATATATAGGGTTGTGTTAACGGCACCACAAGGTGCCCGTTAACCACTGTAATTTTTTACCTTTTTTCTAACAAAATTTTTGTTTTGCAGTATATGTCATTTTTTTAAGTTTTGTAGATACGAATTTCGTGTTTTTTTTTTTTTTTTTTTTTTTTTTTTTTTTACTTTTTCTAACAATTTTTTTTTTTTTTTTTTTTTTTTTTTTTTTGTACTTAACAATTCTCATATATATATTGTTAGGTTCTAAAAACTTAGGATTTGATGTATTTAGAACTCTAATGTGTAATGTTGGCAAACCATGATCAAAATAATATGGTTAGTCTTGTTTAAGCTTGCTCAAAGTTGTATAATTCATATAAAGTTGGAATCGAATGGTTGCAGATGTATTGGTATATTTCGGCCTGGCTCGATCAATCGAAGGATAGACTCGATCGATCGAAAGTCGGCCAGAATGTTTTTTCTGCAGAATTTTCAACTCAGCCCTATCTCATTAAACGTTTAAGGTTTTATGTTTTTGCCCTAGGTATATAAGGCAAAACCCTAGCCACGTTTTGAGAGTTGCTCTGGTTGTATTGTTTAGGACATATGTGTTTCACTTGTTAAGAGCATATGTCATTCTTTTATATAATTAGCTAATCATTTGACAAAACGCACTTTACTTATATTTAGGTAGATATAGGGGTTTTTAATACTTCAAGAAACAAAGTTTCAAGACCAAGTGTTAAAGTCATTCAAGTTTGTCCAAGAAACAATCTGAATAATGCAAATTCATTAAAGCTCGACAGCTGCATCTATCAAGCTTAAGAAAGCTATCTCAGCCCATGTGCTCGACACTTACTCAATAGCTCCTATCTGTCGAGGTTTAAGAATTTCAAAATTCTGATATGATTTTCTTGGGATCCGTAAATGTGTTTTTGGGCCTTCTTTTCTCCTAACCTTAGACATATAAAATGATTATTTTAAAGGCTGTCAAAGAGTACACCAATTGCACAAGCATTGAGCAAAGTTTGTTCAAGCAAATTATGACCAAAGACGAAGTTTTGCCCTAGTTCATCATTCTTCTGAAGAAGTTGCTGTGTTTGTACATCATAGGATTTTGTGGCCAAGCATCTTCTGGATCTTCATTGTGGGATAAACTGAAGAACTTTATAGCCAACAATCTTCTCTAGTTGGTGATTAAAGTCGCATACTAGGATCCGCACAATTGGTTAGTCACGTACTGGAAGCCGTGCATCAAAATGAGAAATTGTCACTATAGAACAAGTCCAATTAGGTATTGGGGTAAGGGTTCAACTGTAGGTTGGTATAAGGTATTGGGATTCCTTTACTTATAACCGCTTGTTGTGATAATAGTAGAATTTCGGGACTGGTGACCTTAAAATCACCAGGTGGAGTTTTTGCCGTGTAAGTTTTCCCCATTCATAAACAAATCACCGTGTCAATTTATTTTCCACTGCATACTTTAGTTATTGGTGATTTGTTTGTACTACCACGCGTTTTACATGTTAATTTGATTAATTAATAAACTTGGTTAATTAATAAATTAATTCATCACAAGGGTTCAATACATTCTTGGCTTATCAAGAGGAAATGTTTCTACGGTTCCTCAAATTTACTCCCTCACACATTTATCTTTGCAAGAGGCGAACCTACTCTATCAGCTCATCCATTTCCTCTATCCCATGGATTTGTCCATGAAGAAATTGGATGCTTCTAACACTTTTGTAAAGAACGTACAAGGGACCCTCTACTACTTCTGATGGACTGTGTTTAGGTCCTTGCTCCTCCTCTAGGTCCCAAATTCACCAAATGCTCCCTTGGACCTGACCCCACTAAACCTTGCCCTTCGTCATAGACCAAAATTCTACTTATATTTTTTATTGGCTTTAATTCAAAGGTGTGTAGACACTCAATTTTGCACCCAAAATTTAATCAAGGAGAATGACTTAAATGACCAATCCATGTACCTCAAAAATCATAATTGCATTACATTCATCAATTTGTTCTTGCATTACATGCATCATTTTGTCTTTGCATTACATGCATTAATTCATTCATTGCATATCATAAAAGTAATCTTGAGATTCTAACGGTCGCAACAGTGTTTTCGGTTTCCAAATCAGACCATCGGATTGAAAGATATCACATTGAACGGTTTTAGACCCCTTAAAACACAACCAGATTGAGTAGCCTAGTTAATTAGCCAAGTTGTTACTTAGTCAAATTATGCAATTCTAGGTGAAAACAATCAAACAATCATATCAAGAATATATAGCAGCGGAATAATAAATAACACAAGATATGATCACCCAAGAAAACCAAATTGATAAAAAACCTGGGGAGGATTTTACCCACCAATCTTCAAGGCAAAACTGAATCCACTATGAAAGAATCGAAGTTCATACAAAAGGACTTACAAGCTCCCCACTCAACTTCTTAATGCTACCGACCAGTAGAACTTACTAACACGACCTCGTGCAAGCTCCGAATCCACGGACTCCTTCTTTCTTGAATTCTTCAATTAGCTACAAGCACCCACGCTTGATATTCTTTAAACTTCAATGATAGCAACCGAGTTGATCATCAAGATGTTGAAGTAATCTCTATCTTGAAAACCCTAAGTTTTGTGTAAAGGAAAGCTCCTCTAGATCTCTCAAGAGATTTACACAAAACAGCAATGTATGAGCAACAATACAACTAGAGCAACTCTAAAAATGTGGTTAGGGTTTTGCCTTATATACCTAGGGCAAAAACATAAAACCCTAAACGTTTAATGAGTTGGGGCTGAGTTGGAAAAACTGCAGAAAACGCAATTTGGTCGACTTTCGATCAATCGAGTCTATTCTTCGATCGATCAAGACAGACCGAAATGCCCCAATGCATCTGCAGTCTCTCGATTCCAACTTTACAATAATTAATCAACTTTGAGTAAGCTTAAACAAGACTAAACATATTGTTTTGATCATGGTTTGCCAATATTACAAATTAGAGTTCTAAATACATAAATTCCTAAACCTTTAGAACCTAACACACATGATCAAGTTTGCACGGTCAGCATGCATGGTATCTAGGTAAAATCGTCGCACACGATTAGTTTAAATTAATTCTGATTGGTTAAGCAATTAAAATTAATTAAATAATCTTGTGATTGGTTGATAATTAGTGTCTAAAGTAGGATTGCATGCATAGGAATAAAAAGGATGATTGGATAACATTAAAATTGTAGATAATCTGAACTTTATCAAGATTTATTTTAAGGGATTTATCCACAAGATAATTTTTCAAGATAATTGTTCTTAAAAAAAGCCTAAATTATCCAAAAAAGAGATGAAAAATCATAAACAAATGATGAAAACGTGTGTAGGTACAAGGATCGGCCAAAAAACCCTAGAAGGAAAGTCCAAATGGTACTCGAACACGGAAGTGTGTTCGGCATCCAAGAGCCAATTCGAACGGCACTCTATAAGTGCTGAATTTTCATGTGATGGGCTTTGGCCTAACGGCCTTCAGGTGACGTTTTTGCAGACCCTTTTCGATCTTTTCGCAAAAGGAAATGGCCAGATTCAAACCCTAATTGTCTGTATCTATTTTTTAGAGTATTCTGGCCTCTATAAATAGAAACTAAACATCATAATTTAGCACTTTTTTCCACGCTCTGAGGGGCAACGTTTTGGGCTCCCAAATAGCTCATATTTTCTGATCTCCTCTCTGGGATTTGTTAGGAGAATTAGGGTTTTTCGGTTTCAAAGATAGTTGAACAAGTTTCTTTGAACCCTAAAATATCCTCTCAAGTAGAAGAGTGCTCATGCAAGAGGTTGCTTTCTAACTCTTTTGTTCTTATGTTCTTTAATCATGATGATGCATGCTTTCTTGTTTTAAGTATTCATGTTCTGATTTGTTAATCCTGATTATCAACATGTGTTCTTGATCTTTTTATCATTATCATAATCTGTTTCAAAATAAAACAGATCTACATCTTTCTTAGATGTAGATCTGAACTTTTCATCAAACCAAAAATGGATCTACATCTTTCTTAGATGTATATCTGAATTTTTATCAAAATAAAATGGATCTACATCTTTCTTATATGTAGATCTGGATTTTTCATCAAATAAAAAACTGATCTACATCTTTCTTAGATGTAGATCTGAATTTTTCTTAAAATAAAAAACTGATTTGTATCTTTCTTAAGATACAAACCTGATTTTTCTTAAAACATATGCAAATTTTTGGAATAAAGAAATAGATCATGAATTGTTTTTTGTTTTGTTTAAGTCACGTAACGTGAAATTATTTTGATCTGATTTTTCTGTTATATTTGGGAAAAATTGCTTGATTTTAAAGTTTAAGGAAGAATTGTAAACTACCCAAACATAAAGGATGAAAAATGTGTTTTTCCTAAGTTTTTGTTTTTGTTTTTGTGTGTAAAATTATGTGTTTTAACTTAAAATGGTGTGTAAAGAAAAAAAAATACAAAAAGTCAACATAAGAAAATTGTATGTGGAATAGTGAGTTTTGGCTGAACAAAATTGATTAAACCAACAAAAAATTTCTAAAAACTCAACAGAATGATGCAACATTTTCATAATACATTTATAATTTTGTTATATTTTATTTTAAGTAGTTTTAAAATATTGTGACCACATCAAGATGTCTTAACATTTTTCACACACACAAAAAAAAAAAAAAAAAAAAAATGCTATGTCCATCATATTTCACAACAAATCCTAAATAGTAGGTTACTACAAGTTGTTATTGGTGGGCAAAAAACCAATTTCATTGGTAAGAAAATTAGAACCAATAACAATTTATCACTTTTAATTTTTTATGAAGGTGTTATGAAAATTATTATGGATGTAGCACTTCTTTTTCACAATACTTTTGTTAAGTTCTAAAGATTTAGGATTTTATGTATTTAGAACTCTAATGTTTAATATTGGCAAATCAAGATCAAAACCATATGTTTAGTCTTGTTTAGGCTTGCTTAAAGTATGTTTATTTGTAAAACTGGAATCGAGTGATTGCAAATTTATTGGACTAAATCTGTAAGGCTCGATCGATCGAAAATTAGACTCGATCGATCGAACCACGTACAGATTTATTTTTCTGCAGAATTCCAGTTCAACTCAAACTCTATTTAAACGTCTTGGGGTTTAAGTAAAACACTCCTGTATATAAGAAAAACCCTAGAACGTTTTTGGGACTTTTGAGAGAGAGATTAGAGTGCCTCTTGTACCTTATTTTATTTTTAGGGTTTTGTACCCAAACCTCTCTAAGTCTTTGTTGCTCATATTTGCTGTATATGTGAATCTCTTGTGAGATTCTTGAGCAGATTTCCTTCACATAAATTTAGGGTTTTCAGGGTAGAGATATTATCTACATCTTGATGATCAACAAGGTTGCTGCCATTGAAGCTCAAAGAAAAACAAGCGTGGGTGCTTGTACTTGATCAAAGAATTCAAGAAAGAAGGAGTCCGTAGATTCGGAGCTTGCACGGGGTTGTGTCAGTAAGTTTTACTGGTAGGTAGCATTAGGAAGTCGAGCGGGGAGCTTGTAAATCCTTTTGTATGAATTTCAATTCTTTCATAGTGAATTCAGGTTTGCTTTGAGGATCGGTGGGTCAAATCCTCCCCAGGTTTTTATCGTGTGGTTTCTTGGGTGATCATATCTTGTGTTATTTATTATTCCGCTGCTGTATATTCTTGATATGATTGTTTGATTGTTTTAACCTAGAATTGCATAATTTGACTAAGTAACAACTTGGCTAATTAACTAGGCTACTCAATCTAGTTGTGTTTTAAGGGGTCTAAATTTCCAACAAGTGGTATCAAAGCGGGTAGCTCTTCTGTTTTAGATCTTTTGATCTAAGAGCTGATCCTTGAACCCTGCTGTCATGGATAATTTAAAGTGTCTTTCTGATCATGTTTCTGCTCATGCTTCTGCTGATTTTATTGATGCATGTGATGTTTTGAATAAAAAGGACACTATTGTTTCTGTTGATTTTTTTTATGTTTTTGAAACTCTTCGTAATGAATTATCTAAATTTTTGAAAATTGCTAAAAAATTTAAAGAAGAGTTAAAATTGGCTAATCTTAAAAAAGAGGAATTGATTGTGAGATTGGATGAATCTAATAAAAAGAATGAATTTTTGAGAAATCAAATTTCCTCTCAAGATGAGAAGATGAAAAGCTTGGAACAAGAGTTAGTTGAATCTAAAGCTAAAATTGAAAATTTGACTAGTACCAAGTCTGTTGTTGATAACAGAAGTGTTTCTGTTTCTCTTAAGCCTAAAACTGAGAAAGTTTATATCCCTCCTTTCAAGAGGAATAATAAAGAAAAGACTTATTTTGCTAGGTTAGACAAAGGTAAAAGTTCTGATGTTAACGCTGAAGTTTCTAAACCTATGTCTAAACCTGCTGCTAGTGTGCATAAGAAATCTGTTTTTGTGCCTACCTGTCACCTTTGTGGTGTTGTTGGTCATATTAGACCAAATTGTTTTTTGTTGAGGCAAAAACCAAAATCTGAGAATAGATTTGCTGTTAGGAATACTGATGTTCCTAAATTTGTTCATGTTTGTCACTTTTGTGGTGTCTCTGGTCACATTCGTCCTAATTGTCATAAATTGAAATTTAAGCATTTTATGTTTCAATCTAGGATATGTGATGATATTTCTCCTACCATAAGTCCATATAAATTGTTTCATATTCTTTTGAAAATTTTGAGCTTGTTGGTTCGTGAAATGAATTTGCAGGATTTCAGTCTCTCTCAGAAGATTGGTGTAATTCCTCAAATACACTCTGCTTCACATGGATTTTTACCTACAAAGCCGAAGAATCGTGCTAAATGGGTGAGAAAAGATTCTCCAAGGTGAGTGTTGCTAACCTGTCCTTGATTTAATTCTTTTAATTAATTGTGGACATGTTTTGTTTTAGTTTTTGGTTGTTTTATTTTCTTTGATTGTTTTGTTTTAAAGAAAAATCCAAAAACATTGAAAATTTTCAAAAAGACAAAAATATTTTATTTTGTGTCTTGTTTTATTTTTCTTGAGGATTACATGAGTTATGATATCTCTCTCTTGATTTAGAACATACTTGACATTGTGGAGAAACTTGAATAGTTTGTACTAAGCTATTTTTGATTTTGTGTGAGTATGTACTAGTTTTGCACTATCATGCATTGCTTTTGCATTGTTCATTTAGCATAATATGTGCTTTTTGTTTTTGGTCATAAAGTTTGTTAAAACCAAAAAGATTTTTGTGTTTTGTATTGTAGATCTTGGATTTATAATCAAGGTTGGCCACCTTATCTTTACCTAACTAGTTTATGTACCTTGTTTAGCTTGGATGAGCTTACTTTATTGCACTTTACTAGTTAAAGCTTTGTAGTGCATGTTATGTGGGAAAGATGTTTATGGTGTTTATCACTTTATCTTAATCTTGAAGTCACATGTTATTTGACTGTCGGACTTGATCCTCTTGAGAAATGCATAAATAACCATCTCACCACTGTTCACTAGCCAATCATGAACACCTTAATACATATCATAAGATTTTGTGCTCGAGAAAGTGTAGCACATGCACAAAAAGAACATAAGGTGTAGCCTCGGCTTAATTGCTTAATGCTTAAAATTGGTGTGTACTATTAGGCTTGATGCCAATTCACATAATTAAAACTGGTGTGTACTATTAGGCTTGATGCCAAATTTCACCTAATAATGGGGCAAAATTCAAGAAACTTACATGATTGCAAGCTTATGTTCTAGGAGATGTGAGAGTTATATGATGTAACTCTTTAGATGATAGTCTCTTTTAAATTCTATGTGATGAATTTTGTAGACTTTGTGTTTGATTGCTATTCACATATCACCTCACATGTATCTCAAATTTTTGCTAGTTACACATACTATACAAGTTACTCTTTGCTAAACTTGGTACATTATATTGTGTGTGATTTTGTTATGGCCATCCAAGATTAAAAGTTCCTTGATTTTAATGCAAAAAGTGTATTAGGTTTGCGCTTTGAGGACAAATTGATTGAAAATCTTGATTTTAGAAGATCTGGATTAAATTTAAGTGTTTTTGAAAAAAAATTTCGTCTCATACTCATGCATTTTTTATAAAACAATGTGCTTTGAGGAGTTTCTGCATTAAAATGCTCTGTTTTTCAAAATTTTGATTTTTCCAGACTTTCAATCGATCAAACCTGTTTTTCGATCAATCGAAATTGTGATTAAAATTTTTGGTTTGAGTCTGCCTAACTCGATTGATGTTCGATCGATTCTCGATCGATCGAAACTGAAAATTTTCAGTTTCTATGTTTTTGACCAAAATTTTTTTCCATACATCATTTGTGTTTAGGATTCACCTGCGTTACATTGATTTTCTATATCCATCTTGCAGTTTTGTAGTCATATCTCTCATTGTTTTCACACATAACATGCATACACTTTGCTACATTGGGTACTCAATTTGATCAAAAAATTGATTGGTTAATTTTTGAGCTATGTACCTTTTAGTATATGCCTTTTTTATGTGTGAACTGTAGAAAATATTTTTTCTTAAGAGATATGATAGATAATCAATGTGCAAATATTTTCTCTACTCATGCAACTGTTTATGGGTCACATAGTGCTATGTTTGCATTTTATTGAAAGAGAGAATATTTTTTCTTCATGTATATCCTCACCTTAGTTATTAACTTTGGTTTGTGTGTTTTTAACTTTGGTCCTGCTGGTGAGGATGTTCCTGATCCTGTTGGAGATGCTGCTGCTGCTGCTGATTTCCCCCTCCCCTTCTTTATTTTTCCCCAAAACTGTTTTTCCCACAACTTGTTTTGTTTTTCCTATTTTTATAGGGGGAGAATAGTTTTTTTTACCTGTGTTGTTCATAGGGGGAGCTATCTCTATTTTCTATAGAATTGAATTGTTTTGTGTTCCCCTTGATTCTCTATTTTCTCTTATCCTTTATTACGTATGTTGACTGTTTACTCTTTATATGAGTTGTCTTTGTCAATACATGACAAAACAGGGGAGAAATTATTGATTTATGGGAATCTTGTTTGTTTTTGTTTAGGGTGAGAATATAAAAACTTTTTGTTGTATTTAACTTAGGGGGAGAGTTAGTTTACTTATGTTTTTATTTCTATTTCTTTTTCACTGCTCATTGATTTATATTTATGAGTTATTCATGATATATGTCTTTGTTTTGTGTTTTGTGAAGTCAAGAATTTAATTTTGATTTAATTGTATTTTTTCCACACATGTGTTTATGCGTTTGTTGAGTGTTTCAGGAAATATACAGGTTGATTCAATTGAGCTGCTGTCTACACTTGCAACTGATGGATAGTAGTTAAGATTGGATTTGTGTTATGAGCATTATTTTTGTAATGGGTTTTTATTTGTAAACTTTGAGCTTTTAGTTTGTGTTTTGTCACGGATTGCTGAAGGGGGAGTTTGTTAGGTTCTAAAGATTTAGGATTTTATGTATTTAGAACTCTAATATATAATGTTGGCAAACCATGATCAAAACAATATGTTTAGTCTTGTTTAGGCTTGCTCAAAGTATGTTTATTTCTAAAACTGGAATCGAGTGATTGCAGATTTATTGGACTAAATCTGTAAGGCTCGATCGATCGAAAATTAGACTCGATCGATCGAACCACGTACAGATTTATTTTTCTGCAGAGTTCTAGTTCAGCTCAAACTCTACTTAAACGTCTTGGGATTCAAGTAAAACACTCCTATATATAAGGAAAACCCTAGAACGTTTTTGGGACTTTTGAGTGAGAGATTAGAGTGCCTCTTGTGTCTTATTTTATTTTTAGGGTTTTGTACCCAAACCTCTCTAAGTCTTTGTTGCTCATATTTGCTGTTTAAGTGAATCTCTTGTGAGATCCTTGAGGAGCTTTCCTTCACATAAATTTAGGGTTTTCGAGGTAGAGATATTATCTACATCTTGATGATCAACAAGGTTGCTGCCATTGAAGCTCAAAAAGAAAACAAGCGTAGGTGCTTGTACTTGATCAAAGAATTCAAGAAAGAAGGAGTCCGTGGATTCAGAGTTTGCACGAAGTCGTGTCAGTAAGTTCTACTGGTAGGTAGCATTAGGAAGTCGAGCGGGGAGCTTGTAAGTCCTTTTGTATGAACTTCAATTCTTTCATAGTGAATTCAGGTTTGCCTTAAGGATCGGTGGGTCAAATCCTTCCCAGGTTTTTACCGTGTGGTTTCCTAGGTGATCATATCTTGTGTTATTTACTATTTCGTTGCTATATATTCTTGATATGATTGTTTGATTGTTTTAACCTAGAATTGCATAATTTGACTAAGTAACAACTTGGCTAATTAACTAGGCTACTCAATCTGGTTGTGTTTTAAGGGGTCTAAATTTCCAACAACTTTTATTTTTAGTTATGGTTGGTTCTTGTCATGCCTCGAATCCAACTATAAAGATAGGCACGTGACAATCGCCGCACACTTATAAAATAAGCACCTTACAAGTGTGCAAGACCTTCTTAGCAACTAAAATTTTTCCTCAAATAAATTAGTTATTAGGGTTAATCTAAACGAATGGACCTTGGAACTTTTATTCATATTGAAAGGAACTTAAAGAGCTGTTTAGATTAGAGATATGTATATTTTAAAAGAATCTTATATATATATATTTTTTTTTGTAATATGCTTGTTCTTAATTCGTGGCTAATTGAGTAAGAGATTTTATAGTAGTATTATATCATGCAGCAGAAGCATCATGGCTCCATTTGCTTTGGAAATTTTTATTGTACAAATCTTGGGAAGGAAAAGTCTACGCATATGTTGTGAAATAGTTTGAACTATGGTGATGAGTGATAAATTTGTATAGATTGATACAATTGTGGCTTTAGAGTAGCACAGTGGAAGCATTATAATTGGTTCAGTTTGTGATGAATTCAGAGGACTAAATTCTTATAAATGAGGGAGATTGTAATACCCAGGAAAAAAAAAAGGATTTAACAGGAAGAGTATTTAAGTAAATCTTTTGTGGGGTCAATTTTATAATTTATAATTATAAGGGAGTTTTTAAGAATATGAATTATGTTTGAATATTTGAACTATTTTGAGTCCTTAAAACTACATATGTGACTTTAGAAATATTTGAGTACTTGAACCATTTTGAGTCCTTAAAACTACATATGCAATTTTGAAAATGTTTGAGTATTTAACTATTTTAAGCCAGTTAAACTGCTTATGTATTTTTGGAACCTAGTGTAAGTTATAGCTTTTAATATATGGAAAACTGACTACTTTCTAAACTATCTATAATATATACTTGTAAGGTTAAAGTACGTGATTTATTTGCAACTTATTATTTTAAGACTATGAAATTTCTTTAGTTATTCTTGAAAACCTATAGTATATTATAACTTTTGAAAACTCATATTACATCTTATTACTTTACAAATCTATTACTTGATAGAATTTATTAGGATTTTAGTTACTTATTGAGTTGTCAACTCACCCCTTTTTCCCCTCCAGTTTCAGATTGTAAAGAATAGCAAGTTTTGGAAGTTTTGATATTGTGTTGTAAGCAGGAAAAGAAGCTTAGTGATTTTAGGATTTGATGGTCTTCTAATAGTTTTATATTTATTGGCCAATTGGCATTATATACATGAGGTTTGGATTTTGCTCCTATTAAATTATTGGAGATCTATTCGTAAAGAAATTGTTGAGGTATTTTGGATTTATTTGAAAAGCTTCTTTGAAAGGCCTCAATCTCTCTCTCTCTCTCTCTTAGGGTCTGTTTGGATACAACTTATTTTGCTAAACTGAAAACTGAAAACTAAAAACACTATAGCAAAATAATTTTTAAATGTGTGAATAATACTGTAGGACCCATTTTAAATATTTTTAAATGCGTGAATGGTGCATGCACAGTGCATGAACAGTGCATGAACAGTTCATAAATAGTAAAATTTATCTCTAAAAAAAGCTGGAAACGCATGAAAAAAAAAAAAAAAAAAAAAAAAAAAAAAAAAAAGGCAACAAAACGCAAACGCCAGACGCAACATTCTTATCCAAACCTAGCCTTAATGTCAGTTTATCTCTCTCCTCCACTGTCAGTTGGCGAAAATGTGTAACTAAGCATAAATATCCAACTATATAGTTAGCAGGCAATGTTTACAAACTATATTTTTTACTAGTATCTTGAATTTGAGAGACTCGATTTTGGCTTATAAATCGAGTCTCAAAGACTCGATTTTTATAGTCTAATCACATCTGATATGGCATCTTTTTCCAGGTGGTGACCACTTGAAAATCGAGTGTTTAAGACTCGATTTGTAAACCAAAAAAATTTTAAAAAATTCCAAGTCTCATACAGCCACACCTTACCGAATCAGATCAGATCAGAGAGAGAAAGAGTCATATCAGAGAGAAAAACCAGATCAGATCAGATTAGAGAAAGAGAGAGAGAAAGTCAGATCAGATCAGAGAGAAAGAAAGAGCTCGCGCGGCGCGCAGCCCTGGGGCTTGCGTGTCCTAGGTCGTGCGGCCCTAGGGCTCGCTTGGCCTAGGTCGCGCAGCCCCGGGCTTGCGTTGCCTGGGTCGTGCGGCCCTGGGGTTCGCTACGGCCTGGGTCACGCCAACCCTAGGCTTCTGGCTTCTTTTTTCTTCTTCGACTTCTTTCCTTCTTCTTCGGCTTTTTTTTTTTTCCCTTCTGGCTCTGATTTCTTTTTTGCTGGTGCTGCTATTTTGTTATATATTGGTTTATAAATCGAATCTCAGAGACTCGATTTCCATGTGAATACCACGTGAAAAAAGTGCCAACTCAAACCCGATCAAAACATGAAAATCGACCCTTAAAGACTTGATTTATAGACCCTAAATCGAGTCTCTTAAACTCGAGATGCTAGTAAAAAATATAGTTTGTAAATATTGCCTGCTAACTATATAGTTGGATATTTATGCTTCACTGTGTTTCTTACACTCTGTTTTCTTACATCCTCCTCCTTTTCTTTCAAATTTTGACAAGTGATTTCCAAAACCATATGCTGCCATGCACCCAATACGTAGACAAGTGAATTCTTACTTCCATTGTCTCGCTCCCTTTTGTTGCCATGATGAATCTGAAACATTTACTTTTTTAAAAGTAAATTTTTAGAATCACTATATCAACAGGACACAAATGCTTTAGATATTAGTGAACTCAAATAGTAAATAAACTAGTGTGTAAACTTAACTATCACCATTTGGGTTTAATGTGTAGAAAATTGGCAAATTGTGGAGATCGGAGATATATAAAAAGTAGACATAACAGAAATTCTCTTCATTAGATTAATTCATAGCCAAATAATTAATTAATTCTTTTTATCCCAATGTAAAATTTAAAACAAATGGTCATTAAAAAAGGGTGTTTTTTTTACATATAATGTCATTTAATTAAAGATGATATTTTCTCTCAAAAAAAAGATTATCAAAGATTATTTCAATTCAAAAATATAAAACTCAGGCATAATACTATTATTATCACTACAGCTTTGAGAAAGAATCGATCAAAGATTTCATAAACATGAGAAGCACAAACAATTAAGGACAAACAATTAAGCATTAACTTTAACTTTAACCATTAGAGTTAGGCACGTGTACAAATCTAAGGATAATATGAAGAAAAATAATATAGGTCTTCACTATTATTTTATAATTGGGTAGAAGTTTTCTTGTGCAAAACTAACCTTTAGCTTGAAATGCTTCACTCTATCTGGATTTATTATTAATTAGGGAAAAATACAAAAGAATAACTGATAGGCCAAGAATGTATTGACCACTTGTGATGAATTAATTGATTAATTAGCTAAGTTTATTAATTAATCAAATTAACATGCAAAATGCATGGTAGTACAAACAAATCACTAATAAACTAAAATGCAGTGGAAAATAAATTTGACACTGGTGATTTATTTTACACTGATGATTTATTTTCAAATGAGGAAAATTAACATGGCAAAAACCCCACTGGGTGATTTTAAGATCATCACTCCCGAGAATTCACTATTATCATAACAAGCGGTCACAAGTAAAGGAATTCTAGTACCTTATACCAACCTACAGTCGAACCCTTACCTTAATACCCAATTGGACTTGTTCTGTAGTGACAATCTCTCATTTTCAATGCACGGTTCCCAGTACATTGTAAGGTTGAATTTATTCAATCATTTAGTTGGCTTTATTCCGTGCTAAATTTGCTTGTAATTCAGCATTTAGAAACCTTGTATTTAGGTAGGAATCATGTAAGGGTAGTGTGCGAGAGAGTGTAAAGAAAAGCTCAAGAGTGTGCACTCAAGAAGAGCCTTGTGATTGGATCTCGCGACTGGCTCACAATTGGCGAGTCGCCAAAAGTGGCACACGTGTGAAGCATGCAGGGGAGCTGAAGGGTTACGCCAGCTGTTGCACTACAAGACAAAACTTCCAGTCTAGCCAGACAGTTAGCTCGCGACTCAAACTCGCGACTTGTTCCAGTCACGATCTCGAGTCGCCAAAACACCTTGTTTGGTTGTAACTGACTCTTCACATTCCATATACACCCTACTATAAATATCTTTATACCCACAAAATGTAGAGAGTTTCCTGAGAGAATTTTGAGAGAAAAAACCCTAAAGAAAAACAAGATTGACTCATTCACAATCTTCATCTTTTAATTCTCCAAATTCCTCTACTTTCACCCTCTCCATTGATACATCCTTGAGAAGTACATTAGCCAAATCCTTATCTCACCCTCAGAATTTATTACTAAATTCTTTAAACACCCTCAGAATTTATATAATAACATATAATATAATGTGAACTACAATAACCACAAATTGATTTTCCTTCACACTACAAACTTTCTGTTAATTTCCTTGCTCCACATAAACTAAAATCAAGGAATCATAGCTCTAACATCAAACCTTAACCCCTAAATAAAGTTCTGCAATTTCCAATTCCCTAAAAGCACTCTAAATTCTGAATAGGGCATGTAGAAAACTATCATTCAATAATTAAACCTATGAGAATCTCTTACAGATCAAACTAACCTTAGGTAGGTCGACTATATTAGGCAAAACTATCAAATGAGTTTTCAAAAGATCAATCACAAAATAGCAGGAAGATTTCCTTTGCTTGTTCTTTTCTCACTCTTTTACTTTAAATAAGAAGAAGAAGTTTTAATAACCAATCTGATCAATTACAAAATTTTCAAGAATAAAATACACCCACTTAATACTAGTATAAGATCACAGAAGTATATCAATTAAAATCCTCCCCTTTGTATTTATAAGTCCCGTATGCATAACCACATAGACATAAATATCAAATCCTTCAAATATGACCTAACATATCATCATATGATGGAACCTCACTTACACTTCTCATCAATCATCAAAAGAAAACTATCTATGGTTTAATAACCTTCATAAACAATGATTATAACCGTAAACCCTACTGCACAAACCTTATTCCAAATCAAATCCTAGTATAGAGTCTGCAAGATCATAACCTAAACTCTGTTACCATTAAAATTGTCATGCTCCGAACCCAACTATAAAGATAGGCACGTGACAATCTCCACACACTTATAAAGTAAGCACCCTACAAGTGTGCAAGACCTTCTTAACAACTAAAATTTATCCTCAAAAATTAAAATCAAATAAATCCAAAATACCTCAACAATTTCTTTATGAATAGATCTCCAATAATTTAATAGGAACAAAATCCAAACCTCATGTACATAATGCCAATTAGCCAATAAATATAAAACTATTAGAAGACCATCCAATCCCAAAATCACTAAGCTTCTTTTCCTACTCACAAAATAATATCAAGACTCCCAAAACTTGCTATTCTTCACAATCTAAAACTAGAGGAGAAAAAGGGGCGAGCTGACAACTGAATAAATAACCAAAATCCTAATAAGTTCTATCAAACAATAGATTTGTAAAGTAATAAGATGTAATATGAGTTTTCAAAAGTTATAATATACTATGGGCTTTCAAGAATAACTAAAGAAGTTTTATAGTCTTAAAATAATAAGTTGCAAATAGATCACGTACTTTAACCTTACAAATATATATCATAGATGATTTAGAAAGTAGTCATTTTTCTATATATCAAAAGGTATAACTTACAATAGGTTCCAAAAATATATAAGTAGTTTAACTGACTCAAAATAGTTAAATACTCAAACATTTCCAAAATTACATATGTAGTTTTAAGGACTTAAAATGGTTCAAATACTCAAACATTTTCAAAGTCACATATTTAGTTTTAAGGACTCAAAATAGTTCAAATATTCAAACGTAATGCATATTCTTAACAATCTTATGTAGGGCTGTCCAGACCTGACCAGAGCCTGACAACCCAGCTAAATCGCCTGACGCCAACCCGATTTTGGCCCGAACTGAAGGTCCAGTAGGTTGGCGGCGGGTTTCCGTTCTTAAAACTCGACGCCGGCGGATTGAGTGGCGGGTTTGCATTTCCAAAACCCGAGCAACCTGAACCCGATTGGAGCTATAAAAAAATCTGGCCAAATCCTGCAAAAACAAGCCAAATTTGGTGAGATCTCAACCAGATCCGGCTAGATCTTGTAGGATTTAGCTAGATCCGGAAAAATTCAAGCAATTTTTAGCAAAAAATGCAGATTTCGGTGAAATTCTCGCAGGTTTTTCCAGTTTTCGGTGAGATTTTCCAGTTTTCGGTGGGTTTTTCCAGTTTCAGGTGAGATTTTCCAGAATCCAGTGGCTTTTTTTTTTTTTTTTTTTTTTTTTTTTTCCAGATTTCAATGCCGTTTCTTATTTCAGCAACCGACCTGGCCCGACCGACGCTCACCCTCACTCGAAACCGACTTGACTGATTTTTTCGACAGTTTATTTTAGGTTCCTTCCCCCCTCCACCCGACGCCGGTGGGTCTAGTCCGAGTTGGGTCTAAAACCGACCTGGCTTGACCCGTGGACAGCCCTAATCTTATGACTATGGTCATGCTATATCCCCGTGACTGTGTATCAGAGTACCAATGAATAACTTCCATTGACTGAGTATCAGAGTACCAATGAATAACCCCCATTGGTTTTGGTGTCAGAGTACCAATGAATAACTCCCATTGGTTTGGATATCAGAATACCAATGAATAACCGCCATTGGCTGGGTATCAGAGTACTAATGAATAACTCATATTAGTTTGGTTATCAGAATACCAATGAATAACCCCCATTGGTTTAGGTATCAGAGTACCAATAAATAAACCCCATTGGCTGGGTATTAGAATTAATTCATAGTCAAATTGTTCATAATCATATATATGAAATCATAATTTCTAACAAAAATATATCTTATTCAAGCATGTATATAAAAATCATATACTTAGTATTAAAATATATTTGTAATAATCTTTTACTTGAAATCAGTAGTACTGAAATAAAAATTCTAACAATTATAAAAAAAAAAAATCAGTAGTTAAAAATACATTAATATAAGCAAAATAAAACCCAATTAGGATAAGACTACTTACCTCCAAAAACTATACCAAAAAGAACTTCTCCCTAATACTTCTTCTAAAATCTTTAAATATCACCAAAAACAATTTTGTAGGTATCATTTACTCAATAATCAAATAATTTAAGAATGACTTATAACGGTATCCGACTAGAAGAAAGACTATTAAAAATATCTCATAAGTTTGCTTATCTCACACCAAAATTCAACCTATCATAAAAAATATATATATATATATATATATTTATTTATTTATTATGTTACCATTAATGCCTTAAAAAATAAAGCTATAGCTCCTAGTGTTATATCACACTAGGAAAGACAAGGACGTGGGCCATCCTGCAAGTACTGCACTTACATTACAGCTCTTTTTTTTTTTTTTTTTTTTTTTTTTTTTTAATATATAACTTATCAGACCTCACACCTAAACCTATACTCACTAGACTTTTTGTTTTTCTCCAAATCCATAAATTCGATACAGTTTCCCAAGACAAACACTGTGCAGAAACTTGACCACCCACCCGCTTAAATCTGCAGCTTTAATATGCACTTATCACTATGTGCCTTCTAGTTTACAAAAAAAATAAATCTAAACTCTTCTTCATCTGCATTTTAAAACTTTTGAATATTTAAATAATTTTACTATTGGTCGAAAAAATCCACATAAAAAAAATACTTTAATTTCAAATAAAACTTAGATTTAACAAGAAAGAGATTTTCAAGCTCTTACCTCAATTATGCAATCAAATTTTCTTTACTTAAGTATTTTGGGTAGTCTCCTCTCTCAAAACATCTCTTCATATATGTTGACATAATAAGCTTTTATATACTTAGAGTTTCAACCTTATTTTCTAAAAACTCCTTTATAATTATAAATTATAAAGTTGACCCCACGAAAGATTTACTTAAATACCCTTCCTTTTAAATCATATATTTTTTTTCCGGGTATTACAGTTCAAGTATGATATTTTATTATTTTATTTTGACTTATAATGAATTAACACCTCAACGATTGTGAAAATATTGTGCCAGTTTATGGTGTTAATATTTTACTATAATGTGAAACAACGCGAATTAGACAAACCAAAAATAATATAGTAAATCTACTACAGCTTTATGCATTCACGAAAAAAAAAAAAAAAAAAAAAGGCAGCCAGCAAAATAGCGAAAATTGAACAAACCAAAACTACTATAGCGAAATTACTGTAATTTATCCCATTCACTCTTTTTATATATAGAAATATATATTGCACTTTGATGATGCCGAAAATATCACTAGTGAGTCACACAGTTCTCGCACACTCGAAACAGTACCTGCACAACATAAAAGCTGAAGACCTTAAGAGAAGTACCGGTGTATTCTTGACTTGATCACCACGCATGAGTATATAAGGAAATGTCTTGTATCTCACGCTTAGTGTTAGTCTCCTACAAGGAAAGGATTCCGCAATATACGCTCATGAGGATTCCTATAAGAAAAAAACTTCTAGCCCAAGGAAGAGAGGTTAACCCTCTACTACTATAAAAACCCCAATACCCTCACAAACCAAGGTACGCATAATTCATCCTAGCTCTAGTACTCTAGAGTCGTGAACAAGAGAATTCTCTAACTTGACCGTCGGAGGGTATTTGGTCGGTACCACACCGGTACTTCTCTTAAGGTCTTCAACTTTTGTGTTGTGCAGGTACTGTTTCGAATGTGCGAGAACCGTGTAACTCACTGGTGATATTTTCGGCATCATCAGTTGGCGCCATCTGTGGGGAAGATTTTTACGACTTGTAAGCCATATTATCGCTTCCCAGACAAAGAGTTGCATGGTACTTACTCGCTCGATGGCGACCACCAACAACGTTCAAGGAGATGAACCACGCCCAACTGCACTCGAGAGACAGGTGCAGACTTTGACTGCAGCCGTGGAACGCCTCACTAAGCAAAACAACGATCTGGAGGAATAGTTACGCCAGAAAAATGCAAGTCACGACACTCAAGAGCAGGACCAAGAAGGCACCAGTGCCGATAGAAGAGAACGAGAAAGGCTGGAGGGCAGTAAAGCTCCTAGTAGACCGGAGCATTAAAATCTGAGCATGCCATCCCTCACGGATGCAACTCAACCACACATTGCCACGGAGATACAAGCAATAAAGGAGCAAATGGAGGTCATGATGAATGCCCTCAAAGGATGGGTATCCACTGACCTTGACGATCTGGTAAATCGCACCGACTCGCTGTTCACTGCAGCTGTCAATTCCTTCCCCCTACCACATAAATTTCGCATGCCGCATATAGACAGTTACAACGGAGTGAAGGGCCCTCTGGATCACCTAGAGACCTTCAAGACCTTGATGCACTTTCAAGGGGTAGCGGACGAAATCATGTGTAGGGCCTTCCCTACAACGCTGAAGGGCCCCGCAAGGGTATGGTTCAGCTGACTGACGCCGAACTCCATCAGCACTTTCAAGGAGCTAAGCGCTCAGTTCACTACACACTTTATTGAGGGACACAGATATAAGAAGTACACGGCATGCTTGATGAGTATCAAGCAACGAGAGGACGAGACGCTGAGATCCTACATAACGCGCTTCAATAAGGAAGCGCTATCGATCGATGAAGCCGACGACAAAATACTTGTAGCAGCCTTCACAAATGGGTTGCGAAAGGGTAAGTTTTTGTTCTCACTATACAAAAACGACCCCAAGACCATGTCAAAAGTACTCTACAGGGCCACCAAGTACATGAATGCTGAAGACGCGCTTCTGACTAGAGAGAAGAGAGAAAGGCAAGAGGATACACAACAGGACAGAGGGCGGAAGATGGCAAGAACTGGAGACGCTGGACGGATAGAAGCTACACCACCCATGGAACACCAAGCACCTACGGAAGTACTACCAGTAAAAAGGATGGCATGAAGAGCAGCACCCCTTTATTTCTAGTTTACCTTAGTGAATTTTAGTTATACTCCTCAGTTTTTCTATTTACTTTAGTTTTTGCTACAAAGCCCAAAGGGCAGGTCTTCGTTTTCTTTTTAAAAACTACTTTTTCTATAAATGCATGGTTTATTATAATAAGAGGAGTTTATTTAGACATGGCTAAGTCGCCTACGGGTAGACGCATGGCCAAAGTCGCCTATAGGTGGACGGTCACTACGCTAAGTCACCTACGGGTAGACGCATGGCCAAAGTCGCCTATAGGTAGACGGTACTACGCTAAGCAACCTACGGGTAGACGCGTGGTCAAAGTTGCCTACGGGTGAATAGTCATTACGTTAAGTCACCTACGGGTAGACGCAGGACCGAAGTAGACTATGGATAGATGATCACCATACTAAGTCGCCTACAAGTGGGCGACCAAAATGGTGACGAACCAACACTTAGTCACCTCAATAAGTCCACAGAGTGGACGACCCTATTAAATCCACAAAGTGGACAACATTGATGAGTCCAAAGTGGACGACCTAACCCTGAAAGAATGAAAAATTATTAAATCCATAAAGTGGACGAGTTTATCATTTGAGTCTACTGCTAAGTCCACAAAATGGAAAAATTTATTACCAAGTCTACAAAGTAGACAAGCGTAAGTCCACAAAGTGGATGGGCCTATTGCCAAGTCTACAAAGTAGACGAGTTTAATATAAATCCACAAACTTGACCAAAGTCTACAAAGCAAATCAGTCTAAGTCCACAAAGCGGACGACCCCTCAAAAATGAATGAACTTATCCACAAAGTGGATGAATGTATGACTTGTCCCACAAGTGGACAAGTCCATCAAGTAAAAGCAAGTTGACACCATTATCCACAAATGGATGGATTCGCGAACAAATCCACCAGTCCACAAAAAGGACGCGTTCAAAGAAGAAGATGGTTTGAAACCGTTAAAGAAGACATGTCTAAAAGACACCTTAAACGGATGGATTCGCCTTAAATTACCAAGTACGAGCATATCCTAACATACATACAAATGCCAAGGATAGACACACATGCCAAATAAAAAGTAACGGGCTGGTCCATAACAGGCTAGGTAAGGACGACGCTATCATCTTTTAGGTCTGCCACGGACTTGGTAAGATCGTCACCTTCCTCAAAAATAGTGTCGCCCACGGGTGTTGACTGTAGAGGCTGATCCGAAAACGGAACCGATCAGTTCGCGCCATGTGCTCAAGCAATTAATAAAGGCGGCTTGAGGCGTCACACATAAGTGACCTTTCTAACGATGTTAACTCCATAACCCGTCAACTAAAGCTGACGAGGTTATGGAATAGGGGGCAACTGATAAGGGGAATTTTTAATTGGAAAAATAAAAAGTTGTTGATCTCTAAAAACCTGTCAGCTCTATTATGCATACTAAAGACATCACGCAAGATGAAGCCGTCAGTCTCTAAGCTAAAGGTAGTAAGCTGAAGGCAGTAAGCTGAAGACAGTAAGCTGAAGATAGTAAGCTGAAGGCAATAAGCTGAAAGGTAAGCTGAAGGCAGTAAGCTGAAGGGTAAACTGAAGGGTAAGCTGAAGACAGTAAGCATAAGAGGAAGATGATAAGAACAAGCTAAAGAGGGTAAGTAAACCTCTGTCGGGATACATTAGTAAGTGACAATGTTAAGGAGTCCACGAAGCTCACCGCATAGCCAACAAGTTGACCTTAGGCAATGAAGATGGGTAGCCGACGCTAATAAAGCTGAAGGGTGCAGGCGAAGTTGACGACCCTAACGAGGTCGTAGGCAAAGCTGACGACCCTGACGAGGTCGTAGGCAAAGCTGACGGCCCTGACAAGGCAGTAGACGAAGCTGACGACCCTAACGAGGTCGTAGGCGAAGCTGACGACCCTGATAAGGCAGTAGGTGAAGCTGATGACCCTGACGAGGTCGTAGGCGAAGCTGACAACCCTAACGAGGGAGTAGGCAAAGCTGATGACCCTAAAGCTGACGGCTCCAATATATTCTTGACATGATCACCACGCATGAGTATATAAGGAAATGTCTTGTATCCCACGCTTAGTGTTAGTCTCTTACAAGGAAAGGATTCCGCAATATACGCTCATGAGGATTCCTATAAGGAAAAGACTTCTAGCCCAAGGAAGAGAGGTCAACCCTCTACTACTATAAAAACCCCAATACCCTCACAAACTAAGGTACGCATAATTCACCCTAGTTCTGGTACTCTAGAGTTGTGAACAAGAGAATTCTCTAACTTGACTGTCAGAGGGTATTTAGTCGGTATCACACCGGTACTTCTCTTAAGGTCTTCAGCTTTTGTGTTGTGCAGGTGCTGTTTCAAGTGTGCGAGAACCGTGTGACTCACTGGTGATATTTTCAGCATCATCACACTTATAATGTAAATTTATATTGTAAACACATAAAAATTGGCAAATGTTGTACACATTTGCAAAATTTGTACATTTTTTTTTTTTGCAAATGCATATAATATTTGTCACTTTTGTGTGTATACAATGTAAGCTTACATTACAAGTACAAAGAAAACACATAAAGATTCTTAAAAAAAAAAAAAAAGGAAAAAAAGAAAAAGACAACTCACTAAACCAAAAATACTGTTCATAACACTGTTCATGAGCCTATTGACTCTTTTTATATATAGATTTTTTTCTTTTTCTTTTTTTTATAGAAATATCGAGTTTTGTTTTTGGGAGGAAGAGATTTATTTATTTATTTATTAAGTATGGTTGATATGGGCATAAAAATAGATAAAGTATTTTTCTAAAAGTATTTATAGATGATGGCTAATGGGTTTTACGAATGTGTTTGCCTTTACCAGCATTCGCATCCAAATTTTACATCCTATCCTATTTTACCATCCAAAAAAACTACTTTATCAATTATAAAATAACATTTTACAATACACCCAGCATCCCAACTTTTATTTTACAATACGACACATTAAAATAATATAAATTATATAATAAAATATATTTCATTCTCTTTCTAATTTTTCTCTCCCTTCCTCTCTCTCAACTAGTGGTCAAGTACCACAGAGAAAACCCAATACACCCATCTATACAGCAACCACCCTCTCAACCACACCACCTCCACACAGCAACCTAGTCACCACCACACAGCAACCACCATGACACCAAACCCACCACAAACCCAACAAAAATCCAGCAATAAACCCATTAAAAAATAACTAAACAAACTGGGCACCACTATGCCTACTGCCCTCTGCCCACCACCACCACTACCATCACCACGAACCCACATTAGCAAATCACTGCTATGGCAACTAGGAATGGCAATAGGTCGGGTTCGGGCTGGGTTTTTCCATACTCGAACCCGACCCGCGGGCTAAGACCTGCGACCCGGACTCAGCCCGTTTACTAAGCGGGTTTTTTTCCCGAGGCCCAGACCCGCTCCAGTTGGGCCCTGTTAAGGGATTAGGCCCAATTCGTGGCCTAACCAAAAAAAAAGATAAAAGATAAAAAGAATTGAAGCCCAAATTTATTTTTGCTTACATTTAAGAGTGAAAGCCCCTGGAACTGGGTAGTCGTTAGTTAACCATGCTGTGAGTGACCAATTTTGACCAGTTTTGTGGTTTACCCCTAATTTCATACCAGGCAACAACATTTTCCCTGGATAATTAAAACTTTTCCATAATACCCGCTTCTTAGATCCATTGGAGTACACTTCATTAAAGACGAAATTGCCAGAATCTAATAAAGAAGCCACAGTGTTATTAGTAGGTTGAGAAGAAGAGGATAGCTCTATAGGATTGTCACCATGGTGCTTGATTTTCAATGATCTTGCATTGTTCTCCAGGGTGAGTAGGTCAAAGTCATTGGTTATTGGAATACCTTGACTTGTATACCATACTAAATGTGAATCGGTGTACTTGTGGAAGAGTGTGGTTGCAACAAAGCAAGAGAATGAAGAGGCGACGCGTGAGACTGTAAGAGGTTGTGTAGGAATGGTTGTGACTGAAAGTATGTAAGGCCGTGTGCTTTTGTGAGGCAGTGAGGGTGAGGATTGAGGAGGCAAGGCGTTAGTTGAAATGAGGGAGTGAGGGTGAGGTGAAGAGGGAGGCGTGAGCACTGAGCTACTGCTGAAATGAGGGAGGTGTGAACTAAGTTAGGGAATTAGGGTTAGTTATAGGTATATATATATATATATATATGAGGTTTTTTTTTGTAATTTCCTAATTACTGGGTCAGGTTTGGGTTGGGTACTCGCCAGATTTTTTATAAAACCCGGACCCGACTGGAACCCGGATTGGATTTTTTTTTAAAAACCCATACCCGATCCTATTCCTAATTAGGCTGGGTAAAACCCGGCCCATTAGGGTTGGGTCGGGCTGGGTACCTACAGGTTGGACAGAAATTGCCATCCCTAACGGCAACCCCCCTTCTACCATCATCAATCACCTACTACCCACCCCTTTACCACCCACGGAAACCCCTACCTCCACCATCATCAATTACCATACCACCACCACACCACCACCACTCCACCACACCACCACCAAACCAAACCAAACTAGCCAAAGAAACTTATGCTAAAATAACCCACACCTCTAAAGAAACCCATCATCGATCTGCCACAATCTCCACCACTAACCAACCATAAACCCACCACATCGAAGAGAGAGACTGAGAGTTTAGGCACCAATCTACCATGATCTCCACGAACAACCCATCAACAAACCTCCACTCCATGTCGATCACCGTGAGAGACCCATCAGACCACATCGGGTGAGACAGTGGCCAATAGCAGCTTGGGCTTGGCATTGTTGGGTATTTTTGGTTTTACAATTGAGTTACAATGCGATTCTACATTTAGAATCGCACTATAGCACAATTGCAAATTTTTTTTTGCAATAGTCTACATTTACAAGTCCAGATGCAGTGAAATTTTTGAACTTTTATGCTAAATTGAATCAACATATAATATATGTCATTCTTAATGTGAACGCTTTAAGCAGAACATACAGCCCTTCAGCAGAGCCATTTCAAAAATTTTTTTATGAAAAAAAGAAAAGAAAAAACGATATAGATAAAGTATGGTACAACCCTTAGAGCATTCGCAACAGTGGTGCTGGTATAATGGTATTTTTTTAGCTCACAACCACCAAAAACCATCATGCAGCAGTGGAGCTAAATCTAAAAGATTTAGCTCCTTAGCTACAGTGCACATCTATCTTTAGATGTGCACTATAGCTCACAGGTAAAAAAAAAAAAAAAAAAAAAAAAATTATTACACTCTCTCTCTTCTCTCATTAAATTAACATTTCCCATTCTCTTTCTCTCTCCGGCTTCTCTTCTTTCTTCTTTCTTCCTCCACTTTCCTCGTCTTCTCTCTTCTTCCTCCACCGCCAACCAGATCTCACAGCCTAGCCGCCAGCTCAGCTTCGACCCATCACCAACACCAACCCATCTCGCCGATCAGAGCCAAGCTCTGGGTTTCATCATTGAAGCTGCCGCTTTCTTCCTCCACCCATTGCCTTGGTTTTCCGTCGATCCAAGCTTTAGGGTTTTTTTTTTTTTTTTTTTTGCATTGCGTGAATTTGATTGCCGTGGTGTGGGTGTTGCCTGGTGGGCCAGATGGGTATGGGCTTGGTTGATTGTTTTGTGGTGCTGTGTTGGCGGTGGTTGTGCCATGTTTTGTGGTGCTGTGGGTTTTTTTTTTTGTTTTTTTTTATTTTTTTTTATGGATTGGTGGTGGTGGTGGTGGTGGTTGTGGGTGTGGGTGTGGGTGTGACTGATGGTAGAGTGGTTGTGGGGTTAATTGTTTTGTGGTGCTGTGTTGGCTGTGGTTGTGCTGTATTTTGTGGTGCTGTGGGTTTTTTTTTTTTTTTTTTTTTTTTTTTTTTTTTTTTTTTTTTTTCTGCTGTGGACTGGTGGTGGTAGTGGTGGTGGTGGTGGTTGTGGGTGTGGCTGATGGTAAAGTGGTTGTGGTTGGGGTTGGTGCTTTTTTGGTAGTAGGATATATTATTTTATTGTAGTTGTTATATTATTTTATTGTGATGTGTATATTATTTTATTGTGTTGAAAGCTAAAATAGATCCACTGTTACAACATGTGTGTAGGTAAAATAGATAAAGTGACTTTTTATATAGCTAAATAACTAAAATTTTGCCTTCACTGCTGCAAATGCTCTTAGGCAATATCTTTCACTCCTAATACACTTTTTTCTAGACCTTCAGTTTTCACTTCTAGACTTCTAGTACAGTATAGCCAGTAGTACTTTTTTTGGGGTAAACAAGTCAGTAGTACTTTATGCACGGCACCGTTGGACTTTCATTTTGGATAAGAATCCGGTTGAAATTGAATCAGGGTGAAATTGATATTTGCAAGTAACTTTAAATCTCAACTATTAAGGTAAGTTTGATAGAACAATTTAAGTAACGTTGATTATAATTTTTTTAAATAGTAAAAAAGTATATGAAAATATATGTAATATTGTTTAAAAATTGAAAATAAATTATTTAACAACTTTAACAAATGGGCTGTAAATAAAAAATATTAAAAAAAAAGTAAAAAGTTAAAGTTAAAAAATTAAAAATATAAGAAGAAAAAATGTGAAGAAAATAGTGTAATTGTACGGTATAATTGCATCTGATCTTATTTCCTTAATCTTTTGTAGCCTTTTTCTTGCACCTGATTTCAATTCCTTCACCTTCTGTGGTCTTTTCCTGTTCCCTTCATAAATGTTAGATTTGGCTCGCTACTTTATCTATTTTTCGTTTTTTTGCTAAACTTTACAATTCAGTTCTATTATTTAAATAAAATAAAAAAAACAATTCAGTTCTATTCGGATTGAGATTCTCACTTGTGCTTCACTCAATGTCTACCTTCTGCAGCCTAAACTTTTAGGCTCTTGGGATGACCAAAGCTTCTTTGAAAAGCTTCTTTGAAAGGCCTCAATCTCTCCCTCCTCTCCTCTACAATTCAGTTCTATTATTTAAAAAAAAAAAAAAAAAAAAAATTCACTTCTGTGGGGACAGAAGCCTAAAAAAATTGATAGAGCTTATAATGGGTGGGCTTGCAGCCCAACGACCCAATCCGAGGACACTTATTCGTCCGAGGACATTCATTCGTCCGAGGACACTCATTCGTCCGAGAATACTCCTATATCCGAGGATGAGGTTCGCTCATCAAACCAGCCTGCGATGATTGATATAACTATCTTAATTGTCAAAGATCTTTACGTAGTTACATGCAAACCAAATTAATAAATATCGATCAAGGGAGAAACTGGAAAAGATAACAAATATCTCCTAAAAGTTGCTGCCCCCCGCATTAAATGCCTCCCACCTAACTCTCTGGCCGCATTAATGTGGAGATGATACCTGAACAGTAATTGAGCAGCTTTATAACCACTAGGCGGAGGATCCGGGAGGGTCAGATGGGACAGAAAGAAATCCTCAGAAAGGAACGTACACGTGTACGGTGAAAGCAAGATGGAAAAACCAGTATATAAGGCGAAATCAGAATACACAGAAGGGAGGATTTTCATTTTTGAGAGTTTGGGAAGAACAGAGGAATACTCGAACTGCTGTGCTAGAACTACGTCTTTTTCTACTGACCGGAGCTTGGTCTTACACCCACATCTCTACAAATTTTTATTGTGAAGGGTCCATTACAAATTGAGTCCCTACAACTTCTATTCGGATTGAGATTGTCACTTGTGCTTCACTCAATGTCTACCTTCTGCAGCCTAAACTTTTAGGCTCTTGGGATGACCAAAGCTTCTTTGAAAAGCTTCTTTGAAAGGCCTCAATCTCTCCCTCCTCTCCTCTACAATTCAGTTCTATTATTTAAAAAAAAAAAAAAAAAATTCACTTCTATTCGGATTGAGATTGTCACTTGTGCTTCACTCAATGTCTACCTTCTGCAGCCTAAGGCCCCGTTCGTTTGGAGTGAAAATAGGGAGGATGGAAAATAAAGAGAGAAAAATAGTTGTTTTTCACTGTTCGTTTGAGGAAGGAAAATAGGAAGGATGGAAAACTGGAGAAAAAGTTTTCTCTCCGGGCCCACATTTTTTTCCCTCCCAAATTGGGAGGAAAACTTGGGGGAGAAAAGTGCTAGTGTAGCACTCTTCCACAAATGCCCTTCCCAGGTTCTCTTCTCTCTCTCTCTCTCTCTCTCTCTCTCTCTTTTTTTTTTTTTTTTTTTTTCCACCGTGATGTTCTGTGTGATTTTTTTTTTCCTTTTTTTTTTTCCAACCTGACGTGCTCTTTTTTTTTTCCTTTTTTTATTTCAAGGTGACGTGCTCTTTTTTTCTCAACGTGACATGCTTTTCTTTTCTTTTTTTTCAACGTGATGTTCTCTTCTTCTTCTTTTTTTGGTTTTTTTTTCTTATGACATTAATTTTTACATTATAATAATAAAAATATAAATATAAATTTATATATATGATGTTGTAAATTTTATATTATTTAATGGATATAAATAAATTTATTTATTATATAATATGTAACAAGGGTATAATAGTCAATTTATATAAATTACATTTTCCATCCTTCCATTTTTCTCTCCAACCAAACAAAAGAATTTTCCACTCTCTCACTTTTCCACCCCTTCAACCGAACACAAAAGAGAAAAAACTAAATATTTTCCATCCTCCTATTTTTTCATCCTCTCACAATTTTTCATCTTCCCACATTTTCACTCCTCCAACCCAACGGACCTAAACTTTTAGGCTATCTTGAGAAGACCGAAGTTTCTTTGAAAAGCTTCTTTGAAAGGCCTCTCTCTCTCTCTCTCTCTCTCTCTTAATGTCAGTTTGTCTCTCTCCTCTACCGTCAGTTTCTTTCTTTCCCGAATAAATTTTCTCAAAGTAATGAAAGAAGTAAAAACTAATCAGCTCTTTCTCGTGAGGACAAGAAATTCCACCAAGTTTACCCATATCTCTTTGCTACGGATGACTGAGTTCACTCTTGTACAAACATAACTGAGTTCTTTCTCCATCTCT
Organism: Quercus gilva; assembly: GCA_023621385.1. NCBI lineage: Eukaryota > Viridiplantae > Streptophyta > Magnoliopsida > Fagales > Fagaceae > Quercus > Quercus gilva. The sequence continues at coordinate 65,291,165 of CM042473.1, read as the reverse complement.
CGTGACAGATCGGCGTTTTACCATCAGTTTCTTTTTCCATCTCTTGTACAAATCGTTTTCTCCCCGCAGCAATGTAATCTCAACGGAGGCACTTCAATACAGAGTATTGGGTGCCTACAAAATTAACTATGAACCAGCTGGAAATGTATTTTAAAATCCTAACAGATAAAAGCTATACTTTGCACCCAATCTAAAGATTCTTCTGTTAGAGAAGGTCTCCGGTCTATTCTGACAACCACACAGAAGGTTGGTTTTTGTTTTTTGTTTTTAAACTTCTTGCATTAATCACATGGTTGCTTGAGATGTCTATATGTTATTCCATTACTTCTCTGCATTCCCACTGTTTTGGTGTTTTTTCATCCCTTTGTACGGTTCCAAGATTATATGACGAACTTGTTGAGTTGTGTTTGTGCAAATATTGCATGGGACTTGTTGGAAAATATAGCGATAAAGAATAAGTTTTGATTCAACAATAAAGTGTTAGAACAAAAATTTCATAGAGTTTAGAACGAAAACAGTGTTAAAAACACACCCCCACACCAAAGTTATTAACCTTCACCATTATTGGAGCTCTACTATAGGAACCAGTGAAATTAAAAGTAGGTTTTAGATATTTTGTAAAAATGAGAGTGTAAAATAGAAAAAGTAGGTTTTAGACGTGTAAAATTAAAAAAATTTTGCATCCACTGATGTGGATGCTCTTATGTACTCCAAATAAAACAAGCTGACCCGCTCAAGTTCAAACATTAAAAACAAAACTTCACTTTCTCTTCATCTCAAAAAATCCATCGAATTCCTTTCTTTACTTCTTATTCTTTTGTTTTGTCTTCTTTGATACACTTTCATTTGCACTGGTAACGTTGCCTACCTACCAGCCCCCAAAACTCTAGTCCTCTGTACTCATAGTCCGAAAAAAAAAAAAAAAAAAATCCTGACCAATTTTTTCTTTCTTCATCAACTTTAGTTTTGGAACTTGGTGGCTAGTGAGTTTTCTTCTCTTTCTTAAGCATTAGACATTTATCTCTTTTTAGTATTTTTTTTTTATTTTCTCAACTATCTATACCTAAATATTCACATGCTCTTTATATTTTCATAGATTTTTAGAAAAATACATGATTGAAGGCATGGGGAGATTGTTTGTGATGAGTCTTAAAGGGAAGATTTAAAGTTAGAGGCAGTCAGGCAGAGGCAGTAGGGATTGTCACATGGGTGACCCATCTTTGCACTTTGTGAAGACAAAGTTTCTAAGGTAAAATTGTTTTGATTTATTACATATTGTTGATTAGTTAGATATAATGTGGCTGTGGGTGTTGTTAAATTGTTTGGTTTATGTTGTGTACCAATACTTGTGTGTTTAATTTTTATTTTTGTTTGAGGGGTTATTATTAATTAAAGTCGTATTAAAAATGGGTTGTATGTTTAAATTATAGTGAAAATTTTGTTTTTTCTTGAATATGAATAACATCCATATAACTAGGTAAAAATTTATAATTAAAATTTTATTTTTTAAACTTTTTTTCAGGTTAATTTTTGAGCCATATTCTTAAAACTAAAAGAATTATGAGCAAACGAAAAACAATTGATGCATTCTTTAAGGAAAAAATATATTAGCAATTCAGAAATTAGGACACCTGTGACTGTAGAAACAAATGTTGATATTTCAATGCCTGATGAACAACCTGACCCTTCCAAATGTTCAAGAATTCAATTTAAAGAGATAGATCGTGATCCAGGATCACGTAAACAAATATATGAATTTTCTATCAACAAAAAAGATGAAATCTGACGAGCTTATCTCAAAGAAGGTCTATATCAACCTAAAAATATAGATTATCCATACAATGATAATACTCATCGTCGTCGATTTCAACCTTCATAGTTCGAATCGGCCCCCCCATGTAAAAATTCCTGGCTACGCCCCTGGTGGGGAATTTCTAAAAGTAGAATTTGATTTATCTTTGCAATCAATAATTTGAATTTTAACTTCCTTCTGGTAAGTTGTGTGTAAGATTGTTCCAAAAAGTTGAATCTTGAATTTTTGTTATGTTGTTAATAAGTAACCTTATAAATCCGAGTTTGATATTTCCCAATGTTATTCGCATTTTTTAATCTAAAGTGGTGCTCCTCTATGCTTTTGAATGAAAGAAGGGAGAAAATAGTCTATATTCTTGAAAGTTGAGTTATGCTATATTTGTTTACAGTCTTTTGAACAATGGAAGCCCTGAATGAATTTTATTGCTGTTTTCTTGATATTTTTATATGTTCTGTTTCCTGCCAGTGCTCTATTCATTTGCAAGTCGTGGAACGGAGCCCCGAATCATCCTCAACTGAAGCTAAGCAACCGAATGTTGAAATAGCTGCAAGTGGAAAGCTAAATCTTCTTGGCATGATGCTTGAGGAGATTAATAAACAATCTTTAAAAGCACTTATTCTCTATGAGGTAAGTACGCAAAATACTGACCAAGTTTTGTTCCTCTCTTCCTTGTTCTTCTCCTTTGCTCTATAAGTAACTCTCATCTTCTTAATCGTAGTTTGTACTATGTTATTGATTCATTCTTGATGACTTTTGTTTATCAACACGCTGTCATTTTGCCTGAAGATGTCGAGTGTTCATTTCATCTGCCAAAATCTGAAATGATCAATTCTTTGCTTGAGGAATCAATTTTCTATTTCAAACAGAATTTTGAGTTTTCCATGATATTCAATGACCAGGGTAAAAATATAATGATAATCAGTGCTTATTAATAATGGCTAGTTGAGAACTTGAGGACAATCTGTGCTTTCACAATTGAATATTGTCAAAGCGTCAGATAGAGAATTTGGGCATAGATTTGTTGTGCATTGGTTACTAGTGCTTGGCATGGTGGTGGTTTGGGGCTTTGGTGCGACCGGTTGGTAGGCTTAACTGTTTTGGGTTTGTTTAGCAATGAGAGTTGCTTAGAACATTTTGTAAGTGTTTAAGCACCTCTGCAGGAAGACTAAGTTCCAATGAACAACACACAAAGGCTTAAAAACACTATTTCTCAAAAATTGATTGCAAAAATGAGAGTACAATAGTACTTATTCAATCTGTCCTACATGTCAAACTAACATTGGTTACATCTAATACGAGTAACTAATTCATTAACAAGACTAACTAACTAAGATAAGATAGACTGCCATATAACCAAATTAAACTCTTCGGTTTATCCATTTAAAGTCTTCTAGATCAGACTCCCGGAAGGTCATTGTGTATTTCACTAATTCTAAATGTTCTTCCAACTGTTCACAGCCCATGGAACAGAACCTCCAGGATTGAGTTTTTCTTGAGTTAATTCAATTCCAAAATTTCCATAATGCTATCCTTTTAATGATCAAATACGACAATTTAAGAAGTTGGCATTTTCCTGGCATGAACTTTTAGACGAATCGCAGTAGATATTATGTAGACTCTGATGAATCAGTTTTGGTAATATGATTTCAAATATGTAGGCTGGACAATAATTGTTGAATTAGAAATAGGCTTAATAATGAACCCCCTCTAATTATCTTTCATTTTACTGCATTTGATTTGATGATTTTTTCTCTTGTTAGCAAGTAAAGTACTTATATCAATATACAATGATACGAAGGAGAACAATGAAATATACTAGCTATATGCCTAAAATTCTCCAAAGAGATGAAAAATACAAGGAATCTAAAAAATAACGCATTTTGGAAGGTCTACTCCCATCCAAGGATGTCCAACAAGACCCAACAAACTAGGAATATATTCTCTTTTCTCTGTGTTCGGTGTTTGTATGGGATTTGGTCCTTTTAGACAATGTCCAACATATATTTCCTACTGTTAACTAAACATTTTTTATTAACAGGAAATTGGTTGCTCTGGAAGTTGTATTGGAGGAATTTTGGATGACTTCCTGCTTCAAAAATTTGGTTCAGATTCTTATGAACATGTTGGAAGGAATGTTATTCCTGCTAAGAGGATAGCTGCATTGAATAAGTTCAACGCGGAGCATAAGAAGTTCGTTTTTTATTAGAAAAACATGCTTGTCTTTCAGTCGTAAGATTATTTTTAGTTAATACTGTACTCATATTTAATAGCGACTGGACCCCTATGAAAAGTTTAAAAGCTCTGGAAAGGATAAAACCTGACTCACAGCCTGAGCAGATAAAAATATTTCGTTTGTATTCGCCTTTTTTTATTCTTTGCAAGGGAAAAAAAAATTGAAAGCTTATAGAAGATGAGCTGGGTTACTTGTCATAATTTGCTCATGCGGGGGGCAGATAATTTATTTCTTACTTTGAGTGAGCTCAATTGTGACAATACTCCAGTCTCCAGTGCAAGTACTATGTCAGAAAAATCACCTATGAAAGATATAGAGCAACTTCTTCAGAATCATGAAGGCACAGGCACAATTAACTTGTCTGTAATTTTGAAATTTCAAGTAAAAGGATCTTACTACATGAGTTTTTAAATGCCTATTAAGCTGCTTGAAATTTCACAAGAAGATTATGCAGAACTGTGTAATTATTGGAATAAATTGTTGAAGGGAAAACATAATCCCGAAGTTGTCTCTGATAAAGTTATAAAGAAATGCAAGGTTGATAAAGGTAGTTCTGTGCCATTTGAACAGGTATGGTGTATTCCAGTGTCAATATGTATTATAATGATGTAGAACAGACAGCACTTGCCTTCCTAGAGCAGCAGGGGCGTAGGAAGTCACAGCGCAGGATCAAAGGGGGGTGCCAGTAGGGGGCTGTCGGGGTAACAGTGTCGGAATTGCATGAAATTTGGCAGGTTGAAGGGAAACGGCGTTCTGATCCAGATTCATGAGATGCCATGAACGTCGCCAAAATTTAGGCGAATTCCTTCATTAAGGCCCCGAAAACAATGATTTTGCTATTTATAGTATTATTCGTTTTTCCTTAATAACTTTTAGTTAAAAAGTCAGAATAAGGTCCCGTCTGTTTTGGGACGACCCTTAAGGTCAGTAGGTTGTGATTTTGCATTTAACTCAATTTTGCTATTTTTGGTAAAATTCGGTAATTTTGTCCCCTAATCGCGTAATTAGTGCGAATTAGGGTTTTAGACGTTTTCCTTAGTATTTATATGTTTTGTAGCCGTCAGAGGCAGGGGAGTTGATTATCAATAAAATTTCAGACATTTGTCAAATTTTCTTCTGGTGGATTCCAGTTTTATCTCCTTGTGGATTCAGGGAAACCCCTCGTGGATTCGAGGTTTACTACCAGAAACTAACAGTTTAGTTTCTGTTCCATCAAGAGAGCATCGTGTGTGCTTTCGTTAGGCTTTCGCGACATCAGTTGGTATCAGAGCCTTGACTTACCCTGGTCTGATGGCTAACCGGCGAGACGGTAACCACCACAACAATGACGGCGGTGACGACGTCAACAACCCAGTCCTCACTAGGGCTGAGTTCCTTGATTTTCGTGATGAAATTCAACAATTTCGTGATTCAACCCAGCAGACTTTGGACCAGATTCAGGACGCACTTGCCACCTTGCTTAACCGAAACCCTAATCGCGATGACGGAGAGCGACGTGATAATCGAGCGCGTGGTCTTCCCTATCGTGGTCCAAACCGGAATAGGCAGCAGGACTACAATGAAGAAAACAGTGAAGACGAGGAGTATGTAGAGAGAGTCCTTGGAAATCATCGTGGTCCCGCAAGGGATAATGGTCGAGATTATCAGGAGCAGAGGGACTATCGAATGAAAGTAGAATTACCATCCTTTAATGGTAATGTCTCCATTGAAGAGTATCTGGATTGGGTCAGTGAAGTGGAAAAGTTTTTCGATTATATGGGTACAGCAGATGACAAACAGGTGTGTTTGGTGGCCTACAAATTGAAGGGAGGAGCATCTGCCTGGTGGGATCGTGTTCAATTAAACCGTACCCGTGAACGAAAGCTTCCAATACGATCATGGAGGAGAATGAAAAGACTAATGGCAGATCGGTTCTTACCACCAGATTACCAGCAGGAGTTGTTCAGACAGTACCAAGATTGCAGGCAGGGTACGCGGACAGTTAATGAGTACATGGAGGAGTTTGACAGGCTGGCGAATCGCAATGATTTGGAGGAAACTGAAGATCAACGGATATCCAGATTTGTACACGGGTTACGAGTTTCCATCCGAGATCAGGTATCCTTACAAACCCTATATACTTTGAATGAGGCTGTAACCTTATCCAAGAAAATAGAATATCAGCATCTTAGGGCAGGTTCGAAGTTTTCCAATCGCAATTCGGAGTCCTCTAGTTCCACTGCCAACAAAGGTAAACAGCCCATGTTTACACCACGATCACAACCCGTGGTTAGGGAGAACAGTGGTGTCAACCAATCCACAGTGGCAGTAGCAGGTTCCGCAGTCCAGCAGATAGCGAAGGCCAACCCTTATGCTAGGCCAACTGGGAATAAGTGCTACAGATGCGGAGAACCAGGACATCAATCTAGTACTTGCCCTAAGCGAGCAGCAATGAATCTGGTGGTGGCAGAAGAGGGCGAGATAGAAGGTGAACAGGAGGGTGAAGAGGTGTGTAATGATGCAGATCCATATGCCTATGACCCCAATGAGGTCCAAGAGGACGAGGAAGGTGTGCCACTAGGGCAGTCTTTGGTGATTCAGAGGTTGTTGCTCACACCAAGGGTGGAATACGGTGATCAGCGGAATGAGATCTTCCGAGCACGATGCACCATCAGTAAGAGGGTCTGTGATTTGATCATTGACAGTGGCAGTGTAGAGAACATTGCGTCGAAGAGTTTGGTTACCAAGCTAGGATTGAAAACAGAAAAACATCCCTCTCCGTACAAGATAGGTTGGATCAAGAAAGGTACGGAAACCCTTGTTACTCAACAATGTCGTGTTACTTTTTCTATGGGTAAATGTTATGTAGATGAAGTAGTTTGTGATGTTGTTGAAATGGATGCATGTCATTTAATACTGGGTAGACCTTGGCAGTATGATGTAGATGCTACTCATAGGTGTAAGGATAATGTTTATGTGTTTTTTTAAGAATGGCAGAAAAATTGTCCTTGGTCCTATTAAGGAAGGCAGTGTACCCAAAGCTTCTAAAGTGGAGGGGAAGCCAGCACTCCTCATAGTGAACAATGAAGATGAGTTTGACAGGGAGTGTAAGGAGTTGAAACAGGTATACGCTGTAGTGGTGACAGATGGTGAGCCAAAGAAGGTTACTGAGGTACCTGAGGCAATTCAACCATTGATCAAAGAGTTTGAAGAGCTTTTTCCAGAAGAGCTGCCTGCAGGTTTACCACCAATGCAGGACATCCAGCATTGCATTGATTTAGTTCCTGGAGCTAGTCTACCTAATCTGCCACATTACAGGATGAATCCTCAAGAGGGTCAGATTCTACAGGGGCAGGTGGATGAGCTTTTGAGCAAGGGGCAGATCAGGGAGAGTATGAGTCCATGTGCAGTACCGGCACTGCTAACACCAAAGAAGGATGGGAGCTGGCGTATGTGTGTGGATAGTCGAACAATCAACAAGATCACAGTCAGGTATCGATTTCCTATTCCCCGACTAGATGACATGTTTGATATGCTGAGTGGGTCCAAGTGTTACACCAAGCTGGATCTCAAGAGTGGGTATCACCAAATTCGGATCCGACCTGGAGATGAGTGGAAGACGGCTTTTAAGACAAAGGAGGGGTTGTATGAGTGGATGGTTATGCCTTTCGGATTATCTAATGCTCCCAGCACTTTCATGAGGCTTATGAATCAGGTATTAAAACCATTTATTGGAAGGTTTGTGGTAGTTTATTTTGACGATATCCTGATTTACAGTAAGACAGAAGCAGCCCACTATAATCATGTGCGAGAGGTATTGGCGGTGTTGCAGGCCAATGAGTTGTATATCAACTTGAAGAAGTGCAGCTTCTTGACTGATAAGTTGCTGTTTTTAGGGTATGTGGTCAGTGCGGATGGGATTCATGTTGATGAGGACAAGGTCCGTGCAGTTAGAGAATGGCCAACCCCAAAGACAGTGAGTGATGTGCGAAGCTTCCATGGGCTAGCAACCTTCTATCGGAGGTTTGTTCGAGATTTCAGTAGCATAGTAGCCCCTATCACTGAGTGTTTGAAGAAGGGGAGGTTCTCCTGGGGAAAGGAGGCAGAACTGAGCTTTGCCTTGATCAAGGAGAAGTTGAGCACAGCCCCAGTTTTGGCATTGCCCAACTTTGATAAGGTGTTTCAGGTGGAGTGTGATGCATCTGTGGTCGGGATAGGCGCTGTTCTTTCACAAGACAATAGACCAGTAGCATTCTTCAGTGAGAAAGTTTGTGAAGCTCGAAGTAAATGGTCAGCCTATGAGCTGGAATTCTTTGCTGTAGTACGGACTCTTAAGCATTGGGAGCACTACCTAATTCAGAGGGAGTTTGTATTATATACAGATCATCAGGCATTGAAGCATATCAACAGTCAAGTTAGCATTAACAGGATGCATGCTCGGTGGGTAGCTTATATTCAGCGCTTCCATTTCACATTGAAGCACAAGTCTGGTGTCACTAATAAGGTGGCTGATGCACTCAGCAGGCGAGCATCTTTGTTGACCACCCTACGTACTGAAGTTGTAGGGTTTGATTGCCTCAAGGAGCTGTACGAGAATGATGAGGATTTTGGTGATATTTGGGGTAAGTGTCAACAAACTCAGACTGCTATCAATAGTATGTACATCCAGGATGGTTTCCTTTTTCGGGGTAACCAATTATGCATCCCTAAAAGTTCATTAAGGGAGCAGATTATTAGGGAGCTGCATGGTGGAGGTTTAGGTGGGCATATGGGCAGAGATAAGACTATAGCACTGGTGGAGGAAAGGTATTATTGGCCACAACTCAAGAGGGATGTTGGCAATCATGTGCGGAAGTGTCCAATTTGCCAAACTGCTAAGGGTCAATCTCAGAATACTGGTTTATACATGCTTCTGCCAGTTCCACAAGCACCATGGGAGGATCTGTCTATGGACTTTATATTGGGTCTTCCTCGAACCCAGCGAGGTATGGATTCTGTTTTTGTTGTGGTTGACAGGTACTCGAAGATGTCCCATTTCATAGCATGCAAGAAGACTTCAGATGCTACTCGAGTGGCCAATTTGTTCTTCAAAGAAGTTGTGCGTCTGCATGGAGTGCCAAAGTCCATCACCTCTGACCGGGATACCAAGTTCATTAGTCACTTCTGGCGGACTTTGTGGAAGCGTTTTGACACTTCCTTGAATTACAACAGCACTAGTCATCCACAGACTGATGGCCAGACAGAGGTGGTTAATCGCACTTTGGGGAATCTGATTCGGTGTATCTCAGGCGAGAAGCCCAAGCAGTGGGATCTTGCGTTGTCCCAAGCAGAGTTTGCATACAATAGCTCAGTCAATAGAAGCACTGGTAAGTCTCCATTTGCCATCGTCTACTGCGTGCCCCCAAAACACGCTTTGGACTTGGTACCTTTACCTGAGCTTCCAGGAGTGAGTCAAGCAGCAGAGAATATGGCTGACCGTATTCAGGCTATACAAGAAGAGGTGAGGCAGAAGCTTGAAGCTACAAATGCCAAGTACAAGGAAGCTGCTGATAAGAAGAGACGTGAGAAGATCTTCAATGTTGGGGATTTAGTGCTGGTCTATCTTAGAAAGGAAAGATTTCCTGTTGGTACCTACAACAAATTGAAGGACAAGAAGTATGGGCCATTTCAGATTACTAAGAAGATCAACAACAATGCTTATGTGGTTGCTCTTCCTCCAGACATGAACATTTCTTCTACCTTCAATGTTGCTGACTTGTATGATTATCATCCTCCTGATGAACCAGATAGTGGGAACTCGGGGTCGAGTTCTTTTCAAGTGGGAGGGACTGATGTAGAACAGACAGCACTTGCCTTCCTAGAGCAGCAGGGGCGTAGGAAGTCACAGCGCAGGATCAAAGGGGGGTGCCAGTAGGGGGCTGTCGGGGTAACAGTGTCGGAATTGCATGAAATTTGGCAGGTTGAAGGGAAACGGCGTTCTGATCCAGATTCATGACAGATGCCATGAACGTCGCCAAAATTTAGGCGAATTCCTTCATTAAGGCCCCGAAAACAATGATTTTGCTATTTATAGTATTATTCGTTTTTCCTTAATAACTTTTAGTTAAAAAGTCAGAATAAGGTCCCGTCTGTTTTGGGACGACCCTTAAGGTCAGTAGGTTATGATTTTGCATTTAACTCAATTTTGCTATTTTTGGTAAAATTCGGTAATTTTGTCCCCTAATCGCGTAATTAGTGCGAATTAGGGTTTTAGACGTTTTCCTTAGTATTTATATGTTTTGTAGCCGTCAGAGGCAGGGGAGTTGATTATCAATAAAATTTCAGACATTTGTCAAATTTTCTTCTGGTGGATTCCAGTTTTATCTCCTTGTGGATTCAGGGAAACCCCTCGTGGATTCGAGGTTTACTACCAGAAACTAACAGTTTAGTTTCTGTTCCATCAAGAGAGCATCGTGTGTGCTTTCTTTAGGCTTCCGCGACATCATATAATCACCTGGCTAATATTATATGGCATTATGTAATTATCTGTTGGCATTATAGCACTCTTATTTGACTGGTAATGTGATGTCATTTTGCCTGTGTTTTTTGTCCATATTCTGCATCAATAATATCTATTGAAAATTGAAAATAGAGATTTTCCTTGGCCATCCAAATCTTATTAATTAATATGTGTGTGTGCAGGTGTTCCAAGATGAATGCACACCAATCTCCACGGCTGCCCAATTGCAAGTTAGGTATTCACCGGCTAATAAGATGCGGAATGTGGCTGCTTCAGTATCCCATTGGGATGAAGTTGTGGCTGCCAATCAATTAAATCATGAAGCAGCGGCAATAGAGCCTGTGATGCAAATACAGCTGTTATCAGCTGCAGGTTCACATTCTGGCAGCAGTGCTAATTTATGTTCAGCTGGTGGCATCGAACATCAACTGAGCTCTGGAGGCCATACATCCAACCAACTTGCTCAGACTCCTACACACAGGACTATAAGCTCGCATCCAGACCTGCTTTATAATGAGCTGCAAATAATTCATAAAGAAATAGAGGAGGAACTAAAAAATCATAAAGAAGTGGTCAGTTTCCAATTCACTGAGTTGCTTGCTTAGTTATAATTAGCTAATAAATTTAATTTCCCTCTTTGTTCCTTGGGGCAGAAGGAGCAGCTATTGTTTGAATTTGGAAAAGAAATTGAAAAAATGCGAACCCAATATGTTAACAAAGCTCAGGAGCTGTACTCTGAGTTTGAGCTTAAGCTCAATAAACTGTATACAAATTTTTGAGGAGTACGATGTTGGCCGAGACAGGCATGAGGAGGTGCCATCAGGAGTGCAGCAAGATCTGTTTCTTTTGAATTGTAAGTGTTCTATTCACATAGACTCAATGCTCTGATGTTTAAGGTTTCACTTCATTCACATGGATTGTGTCATGAACTCAAGATGGGTTGACTGCTGGCAATACAAAGCTGATCTCTATTATATGCGTGCCAAGTTCTGGCAGAGGTTAATTTTGGACATTTATTATTTTTAACGTAGATTGTTCTAATAATTAATTATTTGGAAATAATGAAAGATGCTGGAGTGTTTTATTAAATCAAAGAGGTATCTATTTTTATAAACAATATCTCATTGAGTTCAAAGCAAGTTAGGCAGTCTTATCTCATTGAGTTCAAAGCAAGTTAGGCAGTCTTAGAAACCAACCATAACTTATTTATACTGAGATTGTTGGCATATGTTAGTCAAGCGAGGAATGGCAGGATTTTGCTCAATATAAATGCCCTATCAAGGTTGATGGCACCTCATTTATTTTCACTTATGGTAGATTATTAAATATATTAAACGAAACTGAATGCTTCACTGTTCAAGGATTTTATTTCACTTTATCCAAAAATATAACAATATTTAAAAAAAAAAAAAAAAAATCTTTTTGGCTCATACATCCAGAGCTATTCTATGTTCAAAAATAATGTGTCCGTGTGTGTCTACTAATTTAAACATACTTTTAAAGATGGAAATATTTAAAGTTTGGTTCTATATTAAACTCAAGTTTGTCATCTTAGCATCTTTAGCCTAGAACATATGATATTAATAGAGGTAGTGACATACATAAGAGAGAACTGTTCCAATATGCCACATACATATACACACTGCCCTAGCACTGGTAAATGTGACCATCTTTGGCCTTTTTATGAAGAAATTTGTCACTACCTCTATCAATATCATATATTTTAGGCTAAACAATGCTAAGATGACACAAACTTGAGTTTAATATAGAATCAAACTTTAAAGTGAAATAAAGTTTAATATAGAAATTTGTATGATTTGATATAGAAACTTGACTTTATTATGTTTTCCCTTCAACAATTTATTCCGAGAATTACAGGTTCTGCATAATCTTCTTGTGAAATTTCAAGCAGTTCATTAGGCATTTGAGACAGACAAGTTAATTGTGCCTATGCCTTCATGATTCTGAAGAAGTTGCTCTATATCTTTCACAGGTGATTTTTCTGACAGTACTAGCACCGGAGACTGGAGTATTGTCACAATTGAGCTCACTCAAAGTAAGAAATAAATGATCTGCCCCCCGCATGAGCAAATTATGACAAGTAACCCAGCTCATCTTCTGTAAGCTTTCAATTTTTTTTTTTTCCCTTGCAAAGAATAAAATATTTTCTTCCATGGTAAAAGGCAAATATAAACGAAATATTTTTATATGCGCAGGTTGTGAGTCAAGTTTAATCCTTTCTAGAGCTTTTAAACTTTTCGTAGGGGACCAGCCACTATTAAATATGAGTACCTGAAGATGATCTTACGACTGAAAGGCAAGCATGTTTTTCTAATAAAAAAATGAACTTCTTATGCTCCGCTTTGAACTTATTCAAAGCAGCTACCCGCTTAGCAGGAATAACATCCCTTCCAACCTTCCAACATGCTCATAAGAATCTGAACCAAATTTTTGAAGCAGGTAGTCATCCAAAATTCCTCCAATACAACTTCCAGAGCAACCAATTTCCTGTTAATAAAAAATGTTTAGATAACAGTAGGAAAATATGTGTTGGACATTGTCCAGACCAAATCCCATACAAACACCGAACACAGATAAAAGAGAATATATTCCTAGTTTGTTGGGTCTTGTTGGACATCCTTGGATGGGAGTAGACCTTCCAAAATGCGTTAATTTTAGATTCCTTGTATTTTTTTTTATTTATCGTTTTGGAGAATTTTAGGCATATAGCTAGTATATTTCATTGTTCTCCTTTGTATCATTGTATATTTATGAGTACTTTACCTGCTAACAAGAGAAAAAATCATCAAATCAAATGCAGTAAAAATCTTGTATATAGCATATTCAGAAGATCAGGAAACAAATGTAAAAATCTTTTGCGAGAAAAAAATTTCTATTAAATTTTGTTTGAAAATGCCCTTTGATCCTGCTGACCAAAATTTTTCACCGGAATACAATGTCAGTATAAATTGCATATATAGTGGTCTCAAAAACAAAAGGAAAATCTTTTGCTAGGAAAAAAAATAATAATAATTTGTTCTACAATGCCCCTAGGTCCTACTGGCCAAGAATTTTGACCGGAGTAAAATTTCAGTGTTTGTGCACGACAATTCGTAGATAGCATATTTAGTGGTCCCTTTTGTAAAAAAACTCAGTTAAAATTTGTTTGAAAATGCCCTTAGCTCCTACTGGCCAAGAATTTTGACCAGAATACAATTTCATCATTTTTGCACGAAAACTTTTAGATCGCATATTTAAAGGTCCAAGAAACAGTTGGAAAAATCTTTTGCCAAAAAAAAAAAAAAACTTAATTAAATTTTGTTTGAAAATGCCCGTAGCTCTTGCTGGCCAAGAATTTTGACCGGAGTACAATTTTGGCATTTTTGCACAAAAACTTGTATATAGTGTATTTAGAGGGTAGAGAAACAATTGAAAAAAAAAATCGATTAAATACTGTTTTAAAATACCTCTGGATCCTACTGGCCAAGAACTTTGACCGGAATATAGTGATGGTGTTTTTACAAGAAAACTTGTATATAGCATATTTAGAGGTTCAAGAAATAATTGTAAAAATGTTTTGCGAGCAAAACGGAATTTGGTTAAATTTTGTTTGAAAATGCCCCTCGGTCTTGCTGGCTAAAATTTTTGACTGGAATACAATGTCGGCGTTTTTGCAAGAAAACTTATAGAAACCATATTTACAGGTCTCAGAAACAAATGGAAAAATCTTTTTGCAAGGCAAAAAAAAAAAAAAAAAAACAAACAAACAAACAATTAAAATATGTTTGAAAATGCCCCTAGGTCTTACTGGCCAAGAATTTTGATTGGAATACAATTTTAGCGTTTTTGCATGAAAATTTTAGGTAGCATATTTAAAAGTCTAAGAAACAGCTGGAAAAATCTTTTGCAAGAAAAATAAAAAACTTGATTAAAATTTGTTCAAAAATGCACCTAAGTCCTACGGGCTGAGAATTTTGATTGGAATACAATTTTAGCGTTTTTGCACAAAAACTTGTAGATAGCATATTTATAGGTCCAAGAAACAAATGGAAACATCTTTTGTAAGGGGGAAAAAAAAGCTGTTAAATTTTGTTCGAAAATGCCCTTAGGTCTTACTTGCCAAAAATTTTGATCGTAATACAGTGTCGGTGTTTTTGTATGAAAACTTGTAGATAACATATTTAGAGGTCCAAGAAAGAAATGGAAAAATTTTTTGTAAGGAAAAAAAAAAACTGTTAAATTTTGTTAAAAAATGCCCTTAGGTCCTACTAGGCAAAGAATTATGACCGGAATACAATTTTGGTGTTTTTGCACAAAAACTTGTAGATAGCATATTTAGTGGTCCAAGAAACAAATGGAAAAATCTTTTGCAAGAAAAAAAAAAGTTGTTAAATTTTGTTTAGAAATGCCCCAAAGTCCTAATGGCCAAGAATTTTTTCGGGAATACAATGTCGGCATTTTTGCACGAAAACTTGTATATAGTGATCTGAGAAACGAGTGGAAAAATATTTTGTAGGAAGAAAAGAACTCAATTAAATAATGTTCGAAAGTGCCCCTAGGTCCTATTGGCCAAGAATTTTGACCGGAACACAATGTCTGCTGTTTTGCATGAAAACTTGTAGATAGCATATATAGTGATTTTAGAAACAAATGGAAAAATATTTTGCAAGAAAAGGAAAAAAAAGAAAAAAAAGGGGGGGTCAAATTTTGTTTGAAAATGCCCTTAGGTCTTGCTAGCCAAGAATTTTGACTGGAACACAATGTTGGCATTTTTGCACAAAAACTTGTAGGTCGCATATATAGTGGTCTGAGAAACAAATGGAAAAATCTTTTGCAAGAAAAAAAAAATCAATTAAATTTTGTTCGAAAATGCCCCAAGTCCTATTGGCCAAAAATTTTGACTAGAATACAATGTCGTCGTTTTTGCACGAAAACTTATAGAAACCATATTTAGAGGTCCTAGAAACAAATGGAAAAATATTTTACAAATTAAAAAAAAAAATCGATTAAAATTTGATAAAAAATGCCCCGTGTTCATGCTAGCCAAGAATTTTGATCGAAAAAGTACTATTTTGGCGTTTTTGCACAAAAAATTTTAGATGGCATATTTAGATATCCAAAAAAGTGAAAGCCTAGCAATAATGATATTTTTGTGGTGCCCCATGTCTATAGTTTGAAATTCCGCACCATCTACCTATCACAAGAAAAAATCTATCTCTCTCAATTTCTTCACTTTACAATTCTCAATCTTTATCCTTCTCTGAGTCCAGTGAGGATCAATCTTCCTCCACCAGCATCACAATTTATCATTACCTCTTTGGTCTCACATTCTCTATTAGCAGTTATTGATAAGCAAATTTTTGATCTCTCTCTACTAGGAACGCCACCTACAAACCATTATCTATTGTTGCATTCTGCTGTCGTTCGACCATAATTTTTTTCATTCAAAACATGAGTTTGTTTCTTCTACTCAAACTTCTTTTCTTTTTTGGTAATATATTTTTGAATTGTGTTTTTAAAATGAATGGAAATTTATATAAAAGAAACTATAGCAAGAAGTTGTAATTATTGTAAACTTTTACAAATTTAGCTAAACACGTAGGGAATTAACCTGAAATTCCCAATATGTGAGAAACAAAAAATAGAGAAAACACACGCCAAAGAAAACAATCACACGCACAAGACAATATTTACATGGTTCGGCAATTTGCCTACGTCCACGGAGTTGCAGGGATTTTACTAGTATCAGGGAAAAATACAAAGTGCGGTTGCAGTTTTTCAGTCTCTCAAGAATGACGACAACAACCAAAAAACCCTAATCGCAAAAAATGGTTTTTACATCTGCTCCATGGACTAAATCTCAGAAAATCTCCTATTAAAAACCATGCAACATTATTCGAGTCGGGTCGGATCATCAACTGGATTAAACATAACTAAGCTCCACAAAACCTAACAAAACAAACATTGTCCTATGCAGTCCATACATGATCCTACATGATTACGTATTATTAAACCATTTTTTTTAATAACTCGATATTTACAAAAAGAGAATATATAAAGTTTAATGTGACCAATTTGATATGAATGCAAACCTAGGAAGCATGGACAGCCAAAATCATGGTGTCTGTGTCATGTACGTATAGTGTCCGTTAAAATTAATATTTGAATTCTGACAGTCCAGACACAATGGCCTAAAAAATTGAAGAAGAAAAAGGCCTTGGTGCCGTAAATCTATACTCCTTAAGGTCTTTGACAGCATGTTGAGGATAAGGGTTTTTTGGGTACTCTTGATCTGCACTCTAGGCACTCAGAAAGTCAAATGGGTGCTGCTCAAAGCTCAGCAGTGTTGTCCGAAGCCCATTGGCTCTCCCTCCAAGCTTCAGACTTTACTTACAAAGCGTAGAAAGGATGTGATCCACTAATTCCTACAACTTCATTGTCAGTGGTATGTAGCTACCTCCTCTGAGTTCCATTCGCTACTAGTCTCACTCCTATGGGATTATTCCCCCCATAACATTGTGTCGCTTCTCACATAGCCATCAAAATAGGAGATACGACTGTGCATGTTTCTTATTGTCATGTAGGGACCAATGTTGGTAAAAGAGTCAAGTGCAGAAGCCTCTTGGAGGCCAGGCTTGAAGCGCAAGCATACACTTGAAATAGTTACAGTAACCAAGACTAATCACACTGTTTAGCAACTAAGACTAATCACACCGAGACACCTATAAAAGATTGAGGCGAAAATGGGTAACTAATTTTTTTTTTCTAACTGTTTAGTTAATTGTTAAGGTTTTGAAACTATATTTTTTACTAGCATCTCGAGTCTAAGAGACTCGATTTAGGGGCTATAAATCGAGTTTTTGAGTGTCGATTTTCATGTTTTAATCAGGTCTGAGTTAGCACTTTTTCCATGTGGCGTCCACATGGAAATCGAGTATCTGAGACTCGATTTATAAGCCCATATATGTCAGCTCCAGCGAAAAAGAAATCAGAGCCAGAAGAAAAAAAAAAAAAAAAAAAGACCGAAGAAGAAGAAAAGAACCCAAGCCGGCGCGACCTAGGCCAGAACCAAGCCATGCGAGCCCAGGCCACGCGGCTTGGGTCTTTCAATTGATCTGATCTGACTCTTTCTCTCTCTCTGATCTCTAATTTGGTCTTTCTCTCTCTTTCTCTGATCTGATCTGATCCGGTGAGGTGAGGTCGCGAATGAGACTTAAAATTTTTTAAAATTTTTTTGCTTTGTAAATCAAGTCTTAGAGACTCGATGTCCATGTAGTCGCCATGTGGAAAAAATGCTACATCAGATGTGAACAACCCAGACAATCGAGTCCCAAAAACTCGATTTATAGACCCTAAATCGAGTCTTTTAGACTCGAGATGCTAGTAAAAAATATAGTTTCAAAACCTTAACAACTAACTAGATAGTTAGAAAAAAAAATTAGTTACCCATTTTCGCCAAAGATTGAGTCACATGACGTAAGTGTGACTTCCTTTTAAGAAAAATATTAACAACTAAACCACATATAACACATACATCTATTTCTAAGCTCCAAAGCTGTAGTCGTAACTTTAGACATACTTCTAAGCAGGTTCACGCTCTTCCTCTGTCAAAGTTTGAAGGTAAATGAGAGTATTTCAAGATGAGGTCTCAAATTAGGTAGAGTATTGGGGCAGAGTATACATGTGTTGATGAAGTTTGCCAAAGTCATTAAACGACAATTGCCTCAGCTACAATGCATACGACCTGTAGCTTTCTGTAGTAGTGTAATCAGTTTACATGTAACTTTCTGTTGTAGTGTAGTTAGTTTATTTGTGTTGACACATGTAAGGTGATGATCAGTTGTATGTTGTAATGATCAGATGGTGGGAAGTTGATCCGTGTAATTAGGAATTGGTTTAGAGGTGGTTAGATTATTCTCTTTGTTCTTTAGGCTATATAATCTTTCTATGCTTCGATTCTCTCTCTCTCTCTCTCTCTCTCTCTCTCTCTCTCTCTCTCTCTTGCTTCACTGTGTTTGTTACACTCTGTTTTCTTACATGGTATCAGAGCACTTTTGCTTCCATTAATGGCGAATCAAGATCAAGCTCCTTCTTCCACTGTTTCTCAATCTAATGCTCATCGTGAGCTTTCTCCAATGGAGGATCCGAGAAGCCCTTTTTTTCTGCACCATGGAGAGTCACCAAGTGCGATTCTTGTTACTTAGCTCTTGATTGAGGACAATTACCCCAATTGGGCTAGGGCTATGCTTATGGCACTAGATGCAAAGAGCAAGGTGTGTTTTGTTGATGGCTCTGTCACGATTTCTATGGCTGTCACACCCCTGGAGAAAATTGCTTGGTCGAAGAACAACTCCATGATTTCCTCATGGATTTTGAATTCCATTTCACCTCACATCACTGCAAGTGTGATCTACAGAAACAGTGCAATGGAGGTTTGGAATTCACTCAGAAACCATTTTTCTCAAGCTAATGGTCCACGGATTTCACAGCTTCAGAAGATGATTTCAACAATTATAAGGAGATGCAACCGTGACTACCTACTTCACTAATCTTTAAGCATCATGGGATCAGTTACTCAATCTCAGGCCTTCACCATCTTGTTCATGTGGCCGATGCATTTGTGGAGTGAATGATAAAATCACACTCTTCAACCATCAAGATGCGTTGATGCAATTCCTCAATGGCTTGAATGAAGCTTTCTCACAAGTCAGAACTCAGATTCTGATGATGGAGTCAAGTCCTTCAATTGACAAAGCCTTCTCTTTGGCGATACAAGAAGAGAGGCAGAGGGCTTTAGGTTTCAATGGAGGTGGTGTGTCAATTGATTCAACAGCTCTGGCAGTCAAGACTCAAGGGTTCAATCAAGGAGGAAAGAACAAAGGCAAGGGCAGACCTGTCTGTAGTCATTGTGGAAAACTTGGCTATTTCATGGAAAAATGCTATAAACTAGTAGGATTTCCACCAGGATACAAGCAAAAAGGCAAAATTTATGTGGCAAATCAAGTGATCTTTGATGGTGAAAATGGTCAATCTGAGGTTGCTTCAAGCTCCTTTCCATTCACAGCAGAGCAATGCTAGCAATTACTGTCAGTTCTGAGCTCTCATGCTTCTTCCTCTACCAGTCAAGATGTTGTTCATGCAGCCAATTCTGCTCTCTCAAGTATTTCTTGTGTCTCTTTCTAGGATTCTGTTTGCCTTAATTTGAAGAATTCAATTTTTTCTGAAAATCCTTCAAATAAAATAGCTCATAATGCTAAAACTTGGGTTCTAAACACAGGAGCCACTGATCACATCATTCATTCTATATCCCTTTTCACCAGCATAACTAGTTCCTTGTCATCCTTTATACATTTGCCTAATGGTGAAAGGGTTCTTGTCACACACATAGGCACAGTCCAACTTACCCCAACATTGATTCTTGAAAATGTGATTTGTGTCCCAGCTTTTTCATTTAATATGATATCAGTGAGCAAATTAACCAAATCATTATCATGCTATTTGGTTTTTCTTTCAAACTATTGTTTTATATAGGACCTTACTTGTTGGAGAGTGATTGGATTGGGTAAGCTTCACAACAATCTTTATTTGCTGCAAACCCCCGAAAATTGCAAGACTGCTTCAAAAGCAACTACTGTCCTAAAGTCAGTTTTCAAATCTTTTGTTCATTCTGTTTCTAATGATTCTACTGTCAATAAGTCATACTTATGGCATCTTAGATTAGGACGTGTGTCTGATGACAAACTTCCTTATTGTGTATCAGATGTACCTTCTTTTCATTCCAATAAAGAATGCGTTGTTTGTCCAATTGCCAAATTTAAAAGATTATCCTTTCCTATTTCTAATCATATATCTGAGCATGCTTTTGATTTAATACATTGTGATGTATGGGGACCTTTTGCTAAAGCAACTCATGATGGTTTTAGATACTTTCTTACAATTGTGGATGATGCTACAAGATCCACTTGGGTTTATCTAATGAAATCCAAAACAGAAACTAGGCCTTTGTTAATCTCTTTTTATAACATGATCTTTACTCAATTTCAATCTCATATCAAAGTAATTAGGACTGACAATGCTCAAGAATTTTTTCTCAAAGATTTTTATGCTCAACATGGGATTGTACATCAACACTCTTGTGTTGCTACTCCACAACAAAATTCAGTTGTGGAGAGAAAGCATCAACACATTTTAACATTGCTAGAGCATTGAAATTTCAGTCAAATATACCACTTTGCTATTGGGGGGATTGTGTTTTGATAGCTGTTCACAATATTAACAGGCTGCCTAGTACTGTTTTGGATCATAAAACTCCATTTGAGAAACTTAATTGCAAAACTCCTTCTTATAATCACTTAAAAGTATTTGGATGTCTATGCTTTGCATCTACCTTAGCTCACAATAGATCAAAATTTGCTCCTAGATCTATTCATTGTGTCTTTCTTGGATATCCTTCTGGTGTCAAGGGTTACAAATTGTTGAATTTGATAGCCAAACAACTTTTCATTTCAAGGGATGTATCTTTTCATGAACATGTTTTTCCTTTCATCTCTTCTATCACTTCACCATAAGCCTTTATATCTTTTCCTCATATCTGTCCTAATGTGGCAACCCTAGTTGATGCCATATTTCTTGATCCTGTCCTTCCATCTTTACACACTTCTCCTTCTCCTTGTAATCCTACCCAAGTTTCACATCAAACAGTAGATCCTATCAATACTGTCATCCCTAATTCTATTGTACCCGAATCTGTCATATAAGATTCTAGTCATTCCACTTTTGCAGAATCTGTTACTATTCCTTTAGTTGCTCAAAATCCTATAAATGATCCACCTGCATCTATTCCTTCCTTAAGAAGATCTTCTAGACCTTCTAAAGCTCCTACATACTTGAAGGATTACAAATGCAGCACCATTACTTCAAATGAACTTACACAGTCCATTCATCTCAGCAGCAACAAGTCAGGTTCTATCCACCCATCAGGTACTAAATATCCTCTCTCTAATTACATTGATTCTTCCCAACTCTCTCCTTCCTATGCCCATTTTTGTTCCCTTATTACCTCAATCCCTGAACCACGATTCTATCATGAGGCTATTAAGGATCCTAAGTGGAAAGATGCCATGAATGCTGAGATTGCAGCTTTGGTTTCTAACAATACTTGGACACTTACTCCTTTGCCTTCCAACAAAAGGGCAATTGGTTGCAAGTGGGTCTATAGGGTTAAATACAAGGTAGATGGATCTGTGGAGAGGTATAAAGCATGACTAGTTACAAAGGGATTTACTCAGCAAGAGGGATTAGATTTTACTGACACTTCAGGTGGTTGTACACATGGGAGTCTGCTTCACATTGCGACAGTAATTCCACATTGGACTGAACCTGTGAAATAAAGGAGTCTCGTTATAACTTTTCTGGTTACTTTTATGTTGTGCATGACCGATTTGGAAACAAATTATGCATGTTGAGCTTATTCATATATATGAACATTGAAATGGCACACCAGTACATATTGCTTGTGACAAATGCATATCTAGTGGGAAGAAATGAAATGTTCTCAAAAATGAATGTCAAAATATAGATTCAATGGCTTGTGGTCGCACTTTAATTTTCAGAATACATGCAGCAACACACATATATTGTCAATCCATCAAAGAAGCATCGAATTGTTGCCTTACTAGGATTTCCCAATACGCCGACTCACGCGTAATGTACCGTCTGGTCGTCCTTTGGCAAGATGTTCCTCTCTATGGGCCCATCAGTCAATGTAGATAGCATGCTCTCGCACCCAATCCCTCTCTAATTTACCTTGGAGGGAGATTTTGTGGAGATCAACTGATGTATCCACAATATCCAGTGGCGCTTGCTTCATCCTGAACTAAAGAAAGAGACGTTCGGGATGATGACCCTCTACTATCCAAAAATAGATCAACGGCATAATGGTCCTCCATAAATGTCAGCCGGCAGTGCAATATAGGGGCAATGAGTCTAGGACATCCCTGTACGGCTCCCAGACAACCTGCATAAATGGTCAACAAAAAAACAAATCAAATACATACTTATTTGTGTCAATCCTCAATGTGAGCAAATCTGTAGAAGACCATTGAAGAACCACTTCACTAAAAATCCTAAGACATTCTTTACCTATTTCCCTCTCTTATTGGATTTGACATGGTATGATGCACCCGGATACTACTGGTTGCACTAGCTAAAACCGAGCGAAAAATTTTAAGGGTACACAGCTAAATATGTGTGGAATCAAAACGACATGCTTATCAGTGTAAAATTACTAATGAAGGTACTCTATATTGACTACCTACCTTTTTGAAATGTTCGTAACTAATTCCTTGTATATCTATGTTCTAATCAACCAAAGTTACACTATTAACTACACACATGCAATAGTTGACAACCCTACCAAGTGAAAAACAAAAATATGGAGAATTGTATCCTTGTGACATGAAGCGGTAAAATACCTGGTGTGCCCATATACTTGACAGTGATGCCTGATGCGCAGCTAGCACATGTGTGGCATGCTCTGTCGTGCTCTTCGGCCCCTTCCATCTAGTAAACATACAATTTCAGACAATGCTCATTAGTTAATATCAAACAACAATGCTGCCACGAAAATAAATGCGTAGCAAAAATGAAGCCATTAATTAGCTTTCATATTTTTGGTGGAAAATACTTATTAGAATTGATGAAGTTACAATTGATGAAGTGTTTTCAGCACTTGATGAAGTGTTGCAAAAAACGCATTTCTAGTTTGGCCAATTTTATAACTTCAGAACTGAAAATATATTAATTCCCATGTGATAGGGGGAAAAAAGTGAATTATGATGTTGTCATAAACATGAAACTGATATTGGAGCTATCTGGTCTGGTGTACCATGGTCTACTGCACTACATGTGAGTCTAACGCACACAAAGGGCAATAAGAGAATTGTAGTTTAGATGTTTTCTTCGAAGGTGATTTAATTGGTTTCATCCCCACTTGTTACTATTAAAAAAGGAATTAAAGACATAGTCTAGACTGTGAATTTTTTAGCATACAAATATGCCTTTGGAAAATATAATAAACACAAACAAATTCATTGTCTCATAATAATACAAATTTAGATATAAATTTAGAACAAAGTATATAAATTGGTTAACAAACAACCCATTTTTCCCTTGTTGAAAAAAATGACCAATTTACATACTCTACCAAATGGAATTATTACAAAGACTTTTTCATGAGTTAGCCAAAATTCAAAAATAAACATCTTCAATATTAAACTTAAATATGATCATATTATATACTATTTACAAATATTTTGTACAACCTATTTTTATAAATTGTGGCCGAGTACATATTAAGTACTGAATGACATGTGTGATTATGATTCCCATTGCACTAATAGATGCATCTAAGTGTACTGGCTTAGCATTATCTATTAAAACAAAGTATTTTGTATTTGTATTTTCTTTTGCACTCATAACAGTGTATATTGGCATGCTATCTTGTTAAGTACTCCATTAAATTAATGTCAATTATACTTTTAGTTTGAAACAGGGGTTACTTCTCGACAGCAGTGCCCTTAGTGAATGTATTACAAGTGGCATACATGTAGGGATTTTAACCAACTATAGACAAGTGGCATGACAATTATATCAAGCTAATCAAATAACATACCGACTAGCAAGAGAACCTGCCTCCACCAGCGGTTGCGGCGGCCTCGCAACAGAGCATATCACTAGGAACCTCGAATACGCCCAGATCTGCACCAACATCAATGCTCCTCCCATCTGCATCGCCTTCGTCTCCGATGCTTTGCATAAGTGCCTGTACAGCCAGGCTAATGCTCCACTACCCTAACTGTACCTCTTTGTGTTGTTGATTAGGTTCAGGAACTGTAGAGGCATCACCGATACCCGGTCTGCCAACTTGTCCATAAATAGAATGGTCCCCAACTAAGAAGTATGTGATAGCGCGCATGTTGCTGCACTACCTTGTCAGTAGCATCTGCAGCTAGGGGACCTCTAAATTGTGCCTCCAGCCAGGTGACTCTTAGCCTCGCCCTAGCAAGGATAGACCTGTTTTCATGGGGATGCAATATCGGCTCTAGAGGACGATGACCCAGTAACTCAAGACGCAATGCTGGCCACCCCAGCCTAACACTCCTAGTCACTGGCAACCTATCAACAAGAACCCCTAGCATCACTGTTAGGTTCTAAAGATTTAGGAATTTGTGTATTTAAAACTTTAATGTGTAATATTGGCAAACCATGATCAAAACAATATGTTTAGTCTTATTTAGGCTTGCTCAAATTTATATATTTTATGTAAAGTTGGAATCGAGAGGCTGCAGATGCATTGGTGCATTTCGGCCTGGCTCGATCGATCGAAAGTTAGATTCAATCGATTGAAAGTCAGCCAGAATGCTTTTCTGCAGAATTTTTCAACTCAGCCCTAACTCATTAAATGTTTTGGGTTTTCTGTTTTTACCCTAAGTATAAAAGGCAAAACCCTAGCCACGTTTTTAGAGTTGCTCCTGTTGTATTGTTGCTCATACTTTTCTGTTTTGTGTAAATCTCTTGTGAGATCTAGAGGAGCTTTCCTTTACACAAAGCTTGGGGTTTTCAAGGTAGAGATAGTATCAACATCTTGATGATCAACTCGGTTGCTGCCATTGGAGCTTAAAGAATAACAAGCGTAAGTGCTTGTAGCTAATTGGAGAATCCAAGAAAGAAGGAGTCCGTGAATTCAGAGCTTACACGTGGTCGTGTCAGTAAGTTCTACTGGTGGGTAGCATTAGAAAGTCAAGCGGAGAGCTTGTAAATCCTTTTGTATGAACTTCAATTCTTTCGCATAGTGGATTCAGTTTATCTTGAGGATAGCTAGGTCAAATCCTCCCCAGGTTTTTACCGTGTGGTTTCCTGAGTGATCATATCATTGTGTTATTTATATTTCCGCTGCTTTATGTTTTTGATATGATTGTATGTTTGTGATAACTTAGAACTGCATAATTTGACTAAGTTAATCACTTGGCTAATTAACTAGGTTAATCTGGTTGGTTTAAGGGGTCTAAAACTGTTCAAGTGGCATCAGAGCGGGTAGCTCTTTTGTTATAGATCTTTTGATCTCTCAGCTGATCCTTGACCCCTGTTGTCATGAATTTTTGGAAAATCTTTTTGCTTATATATCAACTTGTCTACTTGTTGTCTTTGCCTCTTGTTGTGTTTGTCAAATCTTTCCTTGAGTATTTTGGTATAATCATATGTGATAAGAATTATTTATGCTATACTGCTTTAACTGTCTTAAAGGCACGTGATTCTTGTCTTTAGTATTTGGATAGTGGTTGTTCCAAGCACATGACAGGAAACAAAGGTTTATTCAAAACACTCTTTGAAGGAAAGATTGAGACAGTCACTTTTGGAGATGGAAGCAAATCTGTGATCAGAGGCATTGGAACTGTGGATATTCCAAGATTCCAGTGTTTGAAGATGTTTGGTATGTTGATGGACTGAAGGCCAATTTACTCATCATAAGCCAGATTTGCGACAATGGATTAAATGTTCTTTTCACCAAGTATGAATGTGAGATACTTGATGGAGGAGGTGACTGTATGTGTGTTGGTGTAAGGACAGCTGACAATTGTTATGGCATAATACCAAGTGTGAACAACAAGTGCTTTAGTGCAAAGATTGATCAAATTGATTTGTGGCATCAACGGTTAGGACATGCCAGTCATAAGCAGTTAGAGAAGATTTCCAAATGTGAGACAGTTATTGGTTTACCTAAGTTTGAGAAGATAGATAAGTGCATTTGTGGATCATGTCAGATAGGTAAACAAGTGAAATCCAAGCATCCGTCTATGACTAGTGTTCAAACTTCAAGACCTTTAGAGCTATTGCACATTGATCTCATGGGTCCTGCCAGAGTTCAGAGTTTGGGTGGAAAGAAGTATATTCTAGTTATTGTGGATGACTTTACTAGATATACTTGGGTTATGCTTTTGAAAGATAAAGCTAAGGCTCCTGAGAAGATGATACATCTGTGCAAGAAATTGCAGGTTGAGAAAGATACTATGATAACCAAAATAAGAAGTGATCATGAAAGAGAATTTAAGAATACCAAGCTGGCTACTTTTTGCAATGATCAAGGCACTCATCAAGAGTTCTCTTCGCCCAAGACACCTCAACAGAATGGGATTGTGGAAAGGAAAAACAGGGTTGTTCAAGAGATGGCACGGGCTATGTTACACAACAAAAAGTTGCCAAAATCCTTTGAAGGAGAAGCTGTCAACACTGCTTGTCATACACTCAACTGAGTGTATTTCAGACCTGACTCCAAGAAAACTCCCTATGAACTCTGGAGAGGGAAGAAGCCTGTTGTCAAATATTTCAGGATATTTGGCAGTGACTGTTATATTCTACGTGATAGAGAGAATCTAGAAAAGTTTGATGCAAAAAGTGATAAAGGATCTTTCTAGGATATTTTTCCACTAGTAGAGCTTATAGAGTGTACAATCTGAGAACCAAAACAGTCATGGAATCTTCAACTGTTGTGATAAATGATGAAGTGTGTTCAGAAGCACTTTCAGAAAGCACTACTCTTGCTCAAGATAAGTCTCTAGAAGTTGATGATTCACTTCTTGCTGAGTATGTTGGGAAACATAGTAAGGAAGAGCTGTTGTTATTGAATGATACTGTTTCAGTATCATCAAGTTTAGAACCATCCACTCCGGTTTGTGAAAATCAACAGGTACAAAGTGAGCTCAGTCCCCCATCTGAACAGAAAGGTACCTCTACATCTTTAGTTAAAGGTCCATCCTCTAGAGTGAGACTGAATCATCCCTCCACAAATATATTGGGTAGTCTGAATGATAACATGAGATTGAGATCAAAAGCCTTGAATGTGATTACTCACTCATGCTATCTGTCCCAATTTGAACCGAAGAAGGTGGATGAAGCACTTCAAGATGCTGATTGGGTAAATTTCATGCATAAAGAACTTCATCAATTCATTCGGAATGATGTGTGGGAACTAGTTCCTAGACCGAAGAGTGTAAATGTGATTGGAACTAATTGGATCTTTAAGAACAAGTCAGATGAACATGGCACTGTGATCAGAAAAAAATCAAGACTTGTTGCACAAGGGTACACACAAGTGAAAGGAATTGATTTTGATGAGATTTTTGCACCAGTAGCAAGGCTAGAATCCATCTGGATACTGTTGGCCATAGCAAGTCACTTAAACTTCAAGTTGTATCAAATGGATGTCAAGAGTGCTTTCTTGAATGGGATGCTACAAGAAGAAGTATATGTTGAACAACCTAAAGGCTTTATTGATCCTCATAGACCGGATGATGTCTACAAATTGAAGAGAGCCTTCTATGGGTTGAAACAAGCGCCTAGGGCTTGGTATGACAAATTGACCGCATATCTCACTAAGCATGGATTCAAAAGGGGATCTGCAGATACAACTCTCTTCATAAGAAAGGATAAGACTGGTTTTGTTGTAGCTCAAATTTATGTTGATGACATTATTTTTGGTGCTACTAATAATTCTCTTGCTCATTCTTTTGCAGATGAAATGAAGGCGATGTTTGAAATGAGCATGGTTGGTGAACTGACTTACTTTTTGGGATTGCAGGTAAAGCAAACGGAGTCAGGAATCTACATCAATCAAGCTAAATATGTAAGAAATCTAGTTAAAAGATTTGGACTGGACATGGCTGCTCATGCTAGAACACCAATGGCTGCTAATGCAAAATTAACAATTGATCCATCAGGTGAGTCTGTTGATGTTACTTTGTATAAAAGCATGATTGGATGTCTTTTGTATTTGACTGCTAGTCGGCCTGATATCTCTTTTAGTGTTGGTGTTTGCTCTAGATTTCAGTCTAATCCTAAGGTTTCTCATTTAAATGCTGTTAAGAGAATTATAAAATATGTGAGTGGAATCTGTGATTATGGATTATTTTATAGCAAGGAATCTAATTTGTCTCTTGCTGGTTTTTCTGATTTTGATTGGGCTGGGAATGCTGATGACAGAAAAAGCACCACTGGGGGGTGTTTTTATGTAGGAGCCAATCTTGTGGCTTAGATGAGTAAGAAGCAAAATTCTGTTTCTTTATCCACTACTGAGGCAGAATATATTGCTGCTGGGAGTTGTTGTTCTCAGCTCCTTTGGATGAAAAAGCTTTTGAGTGATTATGGGATTCCTCAAGACACCATGGTTGTCTATTGCGAGAATTCTAGTGCTATAGATATATCTAAGAATCATGTTCAGCACTCTAAGACCAAACACATTGAACTTAGATATCACTTCATTAGGGATTTGGTTGAAAAGAAAATTGTTGTTTTTGAGTATATCCTTACTGATCGTCAAAACGCTGACATCTTTACCAAACCGCTTGATGGAAGTAAGTTTGAGACATTTCGTCAAGTAATTGGTGTGCTTCGGTGTCCCTAGTCTGTTTTGGCTTCCATGGTCTTTGTGCTTCATTGCTCATTCCTCTGTGACCATTATTCTTTGGTGTTTGTGTTTTTGTGTTTCTTTCTAGGACTTGCATTGCATTACATTGATGCATTTCATTCTAAGATTTATTTGTTTTCTCTTTAAAAAAAAAAAAAAAAAAAAAAGGAGAAAAGCAAATTGTGTTTGGCACTATTTTTCTTGGTTTTTGAAAACAAGGTTGGTCAATTTATTTACACATAACATGTCTTGTGTACCTTATTTAGCTTTGATGAGCTTATTTATTGCACTTTATTAGTTGAAGCTTTGTAGTGCATGTTGTGTGGGAAAGATGTTTGTAGTTTTTAATCACTTTATCTTGATCTTAAAGTCACATGTTATTTGACTGTCGGACTTGATCCTTTTGAGAAAGGCATAAATAACCATCTCACCACTGTTCACTAGCCAATCATGAACACCTTAATGCATATCATAAGATTTTGTATCGAAAAAGTGTAGCACATGCACAAAAAGAACATAAGGTGTAGCCTCAGTTAATTGCTTAATGATTAAAATTGGTGTGTACTATTAGGCTTGATGTCAATTCACATAATTAAAATTAGTGTGTACTATTAGGCTTGATGCCATTTCACATAATTATTAAGGCAAAATTCAAGAAACTTACATGATTGCAAGTTTATGTTCTAGGAGATGTGAGAATTATATGATGTAACTCTTTTGGTGATAGTCTCTTTTAAATTCTGTGTGATGAATTTTGTAGACTTTGTGATTGATTTCTATTCACATATCACCTCACATGTATCTCAAGCTTTTGTTAGTTGCACACACTACACAAGTTACTCTTTGCTAAACACTATACATGTTATTATGTGTGTTTTTGGTCTGACCAACCAAGTTTGAAAATACCTTGAGTATTATGCAAAATATTTTTTTTTCTTGAGAACTTAAAGGGAGAATGGCTGAAATTTTCTTTGGAGAAACTGGGATTAAAACTTGGGTTTTTGAAAAGGCATTCCATCTCATACTCATGCATTTTGTTCATCAATTCTAATGCTTTGAGGAGTTTGTGTCAAAAAGTGTTTGTTCTTTCAAAAACTGTGATTTTTCTCAAAAATTTTTGTGAAGCCTCTGCCTGTTTCGATCGATCCATTCTGTTTTTCGATCGATTGAAATTGTGATGAAAATGTACTTAAAAAGTTTATAAGTCTCAGGTTTCTTTGATGGATTAAAAGTAATTTTCGATCAATCGAAGATCGCGAATCAGGTTTTTTTAAAAACTCAGCTTTGACTTGTTCAAATCACTTTTTCAAAAAGTTTTTCAAACCTTTTTCTCTCTCTCCGACTCGGCAAGGCTAAATCTTCAATTTTTTGTCGTTTTCCTCCGAATCTTTTGCGAGGTTTTTGTCATCTCAAGCCGGTAAGACTATTTTGCCCTTCCTTTTGAGTTTATTTTCATGTTTTCATGCATTTTTTATGCATTATACATTCAAATTTACAGACTATTCATTTTTGGGATTTTTGTTGATTCAAGCCCTATTTTGTGAAATTGATCAATGGGTTTTTGTGGGGACATGATATAAACATGATATTGATGGTTTAATTTGATCAATTTTGGGTTTTGAGAAAAATTAAAATTCTAGGGCTTGTATTGAATCCGAATTGGGGATTTTGTTTAATTAGGTTGAAATTGATCAAATTGACTTGTTGTTTTGATGTAATTAGGCATTATAATCAGTGTGTTGTGTTATGTAATGCTCAATTCATCAAATCTGTTTCAAAACATTCAAGTGGTTTTTCAAATTTTTGGGGTTTTTAGAAAAAACTCTATGCTCAAGTCAATTTTGTGCAATTGAACTTAAATTGAACTTCTTTTAACTATATTAGAACATGCATCATGTCATTAATACTGTTCATGCATCATATAGAATTTTATTCTGTTTTTTTCTTGTGCTAACTTGCAATCTACCCTTGGTTTTTGTTCTGTTGATTCTTTCTCTGTGTCTCTGTCCTTTCCTTAGCATCATGCCTAGGAAAACTAGAGCTCGTAGGTCTGTCCCCACACCTACTCATTCCCCTCCTCCTTTTGACCGAGAGAAGTTTCCTAGTGAGAAAAACCAAGAGATTTATGATAAGCTGAACCTTCGGAGGAAGATTTGGTCTGAGCGTTCTGTCATTCTAGATGAGCTTGATCCTGCCATTAAGGCAAATTTTGAGCGTAGGGGCTGGTTACCCTTGGTGGATATTTCTGATCCTCCTCCACCTGCTACCCTGATTAGAGAGTTCTTCTCGAACATCTCTATCCACATCTATGATTCCAACACTTTAGTAAAGAGTTGGATACGAGTCGTAGAGTACACCATTACTCCTACAGTAGTGTCTGATGTTCTAGGGGTACCTTTGGTCCAGCACCCTGTCTACCCTTATGATGAGTCTCCTTTGTTGAGTGATGTCATGTCTTACATCACTGGGTCTTCTATCCAATGGGGTTCTGATCCTCGGATCACCACTGCTAAGCTATCTAAGTTACATTATATTTTCTTTAGGATAGCTTGTCATTCTTTTTGGCCCATTTCTCATCTTCACACCATTCCTCTCAAGCGGTGTGTATTTTTGTATGCTTTTGTCACTGATACTCCTATCAGTTTTTCCCATTTGTTTCTTCATTCTTTGAACGAAGTTTATAGGAGTTTATCTTCATCTCATGCTTTTGTCCATCCTATATTTATCCATAGGATTTTGCTTTATCTTGGTCTAGATGATTTTCCTTCCTCTGAGTGCGTTCATGTTATTGCTCCAATAGGTGCGTCTTTTCTTCAACAGAGGGCTGCTCATCTTCAAGTTGGCTCTAAACACCCTAGGTTTGAGCCTTCTGGTACCGCACCTTCTCCCTCTTCTTCTATAAGTCCTGTTGGTGAGGATGTTCTTGATCTTATTGGTGCTGCTGCTGCTCCACCACCTCCATCGGCTGACTTTGATATACGTCGTACCTTGGAGACTGTCATGACCGTTCAGACGGCTCATGGTCAGCTTTTGGTGGACTTATTTGACGAGATCTGTGCATTGCGTGCTGATCTGGCGCATCTTTGTTCACCCTCACCACCTCCTTTTGATGATGGCTTGTGATTGCCTTTTGGCATTCCGTCACAAAAAAGGGGAGTAGAGTTTTGACTTGTAGAGGAGTTTTTGTAGTGAGGGGGAGTAGATTTTTTTTTTTTTTTTTTTTTTTTTTTTTTGAGGAGCTAGTAGAGATGTTAGATTTTATCTAGGCCCTTCACTTTGTATATCATTTTTTTGGGGCTATTCATGTTAGAGGGAGTAACATTGTTTTTTATATACATGATTTTTGTTTCTTGTGATTCACTGTTTATTGATTTATATTTATGAGTTGCTCATTAATATATGTCTTTATTATGTGTTGTGTGAATCATACAAGAATGTTATACCTGTTGATTTACTGTTTTCTGTCACACATACGTTTATGCATTTGTTGAGTGTTTCAGGAATATACAGGTTGATTCAATTGAGTTGCTATCTACACTTGCAACTGATGAATAGTAGTTAGGATTGAATTTGAGTTTATAAGCATTATTTTTGTAAAGGGCTTTTACTTGTAAACTTGGTGCTTTTAATTTGTATTTTGTCTCGGATTGCCAAAGGGGGAGTTTGTTAGGTTTTAAAGGTTTCGGAATTTGTGTATTTAGAACTCTAATGTGTAATATTGGCAAACCATGATTAAAAAAATATGTTTAGTCTTGTTTAGGCTTGCTTAAAGTTATATATTTTATGTAAAGTTGGAATCGAGAGGCTACAGATGCATTGGTGCATTTTGGCCTGGCTCGATCGATCGAAAGTTAGACTTGATTGATCGAAAGTCGGCTAGAATGCTTTTCTACAGAATTTTCCAACTCAGCCCTAACTTATTAAATGTTTTGGGTTTTCTGTTTTTACCCTAGGTATAAAAGGCAAAACCCTAGCCACGCTTTTACAGTTGCTCCTGTTGTATTGTTGCTCCTGTTATATTGTTGTTCATACTTTTCTGTTTTGTGTAAATCTCTTGTGAGATCTAGAAGAGCTTTCCTTTACACAAAGTTTAGGGTTTTTAAGGTAGAGATAGTATCAACATCTTGATGATCAACTCGGTTGCTGCCATTGGAGCTTAAAGAATAACAAGCGTGAGTGCTTGTAGCTAATTGGAGAATCCAAGAAAGAAGGAGTCCGTGGATTCGGAGCTTGCACATGGTCGTGTTAGTAAGTTCTATTGGTGGGTAGCATTAGGAAGTCAAGCGGGGAGCTTATAAGTCTTTTTGTATGAACTTCAATTCTTTCGCATAGTAGATTCAGTTTACCTTGAGGATAGCTAGGTCAAATCCTCTCCAGGTTTTTACCGTGTGGTTTCCTAGGTGATCATATCATTGTGTTATTTATATTTTCGCTGCTTTATGTTTTTGATATGATTATATGTTTGTGATAACCTAGAACTGTATAATTTGACTAAGTTAATCACTTGGCTAATTAACTAAGTTAATCTGGTTGGTTTAAGGGGTCTAAAATTGTTCAATCACCTCAATATCTTGTAAAGTGATGCCCATCCCTCCATGCAGTAGGTGGAATGTGTGCGTCTCCAATCACCAACGCTTGACCAATGCTGTGATCAATGCGTGATCCACTTCCAAGTTTGGAACCTTGAATGGCCCTTCAAAACCCGCCTCAGTTATGTAGCGAGCAATTCGTGGGTCTAGCCCCTACCGGGGTAACTTGCAAGATCGGCGTCTGTACTTTAGCATGCCTGGCACTACCTACACACGAAAGAGCACTGTCTTAGGATTTGCAAGAGACAGTAGGCTAACTGGTTATTCACTCTAGCTCAATAGAAGATAGGATCAATTCAAGATCAATGACATTTTTTACAATTAGCACTGAGGTGATGGCTATTATGTTTTGAAATGAATGAACAAAGTGCCTCACTATGTCAAATGGAGTAGGGAATTAGGAATCAAATTCAGTTGTCTTATGTGTAGCCATGCCTAATTGTGTGTGCAGATTTGGGAAAATGATGGCAGCAAATTCATTTTAATTAATTACTATAGCTTCTAAATGAGATCTACTAACGTTGAATATTTCTGCTCCATACCTTTTTCTTTATGCTGTTAATGACAGAGTGTTTTTAAATTCACAATTATTTCTATTAGAAATTTAGACCCCTTAAACCAACCAAATTGAATTAACCTAGTTAATTAGCCAAGTTGTTACTTAGTCAAATTATGCAATTCTAGGTTAAAACAATCAAACAATCATATCAAGATATAAAGGAGCGGAAAAGTAAAGAACACAAAGATATGATCACCCAGGAAATCACACGGTAAAAACCTGGGGAGGATTTGACCTAGCTATCCTCAAGGTAAACCTGAATCCACTATGAAAGAATCGAAGTTCATACAAAAGGACTACAAGCTCCCCGCTTGACTTCCTAATGCTACCCACCAGTAGAACTTATTGACACGATCACGTGCAAGCTCCGAATCCACGGACTCCTTCTTTCTTGGACTCTTCAATCAAGTACAAGCACCCACGCTTGTTATTCTTTAAGTTCTTGAATCTGCAACTGAATGATCACCAAGTTCTTGACATAATCTTGAATCTTGGAAACCCTAAGTATATGTGAAGGCAAATACCTCTAGATCTCATAAGAGATTCACACACATAGCATAAAGAGCAACCCTAGAGAGCTTTGGGTACAAAACCCTAAATCTACAAAAGGAGGCACAAGATGTACTCTAATCTCTCTAAAAACCACTTAAAAAAGTTTTAGGGTTTTCCTTATATATAGGAGTGTTTTACTTGAACCCCAAGACATTTAAGTAGAGTTTGGGCTGAACTAGAACTCTGCAGAAAAATAAATATGCACGACTTTCGATCGATCGAGCCTAATTTTCGATTGATCGAACCAGATAGATTTAGTCTAATAAATTCTGCAATCACTCAATTCCAATTTTACAAATAAACATACTTTGAGCAAGCCTAAACCTAGACTCTATGTTTTGATCATGGATTGCCAACAAAATACAAATTGGAGTTCTAATACATTGGTTCCTAATTTCTTAGAACCTAACAATTTCTACTTCATACCATTTTCTCTTTGGATTAAATAAAATTATGCCTAAACCAAACGAGAAATGCTACCATGTCCAACATCTATTTACAAATAATCAAAGAACCCTACAAAAATTAAAAGAAATGATTTCGACATGTACGAAGTTCAGTACAATTACGTACCTAACCGACAGGCGTCGCCCACAATGCCATGGATCGATGACCTGACTGCTGTGTCAACTGTGTATTTACCATGGGTCAAGGATCCACATTTCACAGTTGCTGCATATCTGACATGCATGCAATCATGTTAGACACATAGGTTTATGTTTAATACTAAAGAAAAGCTTGGCTTTTGCAAGTAAACACAAGCAACTAATTGAATGTTCTAGAACAAATTGACAGAAACAAATAGAGAGAGATAGAGAGTGAAAGAGAAACAGCATGACAGAGAGATTTGACAGAAAATAGAAAACATATAATTGCTCAACTGAATTATACAACATGCATCTATATATACACTGATTTTCAATCCATTTAATCATATCAAGGAAAAGTTAAAGTAAAACACTAAAATATAAAACAGCTAGCTTGAGCATATATGCCTAACTTGATCCTAATGTTCATGGCTGCAAGGCATAAACAAAAAAGACACATAGTTGCAGAATGTATAAGCAACCTAACCAACCAACCAACGTGCAAATCAATGTCTAAATCAAACAAAGTAAACCAACAAATGAACACAGCAAAATGCAAACCAATGAATCAATTAAGCGCCACAAAAAACACCATTGGAAAATACTAAAACATAGTTGTAAAAGGTACACAATTACCCCTAAACAAGCCCTGCCTAGAACGTCCCTTCTTTAAACAAAGTGTACAGTTCTTTCCTTTTACTTGTTCCCCTAATCTTTAAGTTTTTCCGTACTTGACATCACACTCTAAACGAAATTTTATTTCATAAAGCAAGAAGTGAAAAGGGTTCATTGTAACTTAGTGGCTAGTGAGGTGTGTTTTCAACAAAAAAGGGGGAGACAAACATGGAAGTAGGTGAAGGTGCCATTAGAGACTCTAGTGCAATGGACATCTCACTCATAAGCACAGCTTTGGAGGCAACTAATAATAATCAAATTAATTTTGAGCTTAATTAAATAAATTAAATAACTGTGAGACCTATACCATCAAATGATGGTGTGTGCATAGTTATGTGTCAAATGAACACTGAATTGGTGACCATAATAGTCCAAAAGCTTTGCTTTCTTTTCTTTTGGGTTTTTTTTCTTAATTTGTTTTTATGAACCCCACAATCCAAGAGTAAAAAATTTTGATTATAAAAGCCACAAGCCTTACAAAAAGAAGTCAAATATTCTTTTACCCTACAACTGCAAAGTCGATTATGTACATAAAATTTATGAAACCTACAAATTAAATATTTTTTTAATATTAGAAGTCAATTATATTTTTATTGATCAAGTCTTGGTCATAAATTAGGTTTTTACTAATTCATTTCTTTTCTTTGAATCAAGCACATTTTTGTTAATCAATAGTTGGCTTTCCTAAGTCAACTAGAAATAGGGTCAAGGTAGTTAAAGGTGAGGCGACGCCTTAAGGTGTGAGGCAACAAGGCCTTTGGTGCAGCCAAGGTTAGCCCATTCCAGAAGACCTGGAATTTACCAAATTGTCTTTATTCTGGGAGAACTTAATTAAGAGCAATCCAACAGGGAAAAACAAAAACAAACAATCAAATAAGAGTCAATTCAACTTTAGATTGACCAAGGAAGGTCCCAAGAAAACTCTTCATCATTTGAAATTCCCAAATTAAAAAGTCTTTAAAGGAAACTGTAATCAAATAAGAGTAGATTTAACTTTAGACTAAGGAAGGTCCCGATAGAACTTTTCGTCATCTGAAACATCCCATATTATAGAACTCTTTAAAGGAAACTGCCAGTTACGTTCCCATCACTGACTCCTAGGTTTTTAATTTTTTATCATTTTTCGTCTTTGTTTCTTTATTGCAATTTTCCATCTACGTCAAATTTTAGTATCCCATTCTACATCATTCACACAAAATAAGAACAGCAATTCATATTCCATTCTTTTCCATTAATTACATTATATATCAATTCCCATTGAAAAGCCTAAACCTTTATACCCACAAAAATTATTTTCAAGACAGAGAAATCAATAACTCCACCAATACCCTTGGGAAATAAGTATAGAAGGCCAAAATAAATAAATAAACAAAGCCTTAGATTCGTCAGAAGCACCCTAGAGGCACCGACACCTGAAAATAGTTGGCTTTTCAGAGGATTTACTATTTCCATTCCCAAAGCCACCACAAATCTTAATGCTCCCCCTAACCTAACCCAACCTATTAGGAAAGGATTGGTGACCCTAATCTTAATGCCACTAAGTTCCCTTTTCAACCCCACGTGTAGTAAATGATAATAATAATAAATTGATGTACTTAGTCAACAAACATAACCCACAAATGACTGCTACTCTGACATTAGACAGAAGCCTAAATAGGCTTTAATACTAAATTTGATGTAGGATTTTTAGGAATTTCAGCACTAAACTAGATTCTTGATGAGATATTGAATGTGTTGATGGTTGTTTGGTATTAAAACAATAAAAAGAACATCAAATGAAGAAAGATAAAACACTGGGCAATCACACCTAGGCTTTCCTAAGTAGTCACACTTACGTAGGAGATAGCAATTGCACTTGAAAAAAGTTGGAATGTTATTGAAACCTATCAATATTATCGACTACAATAAAGCCATTATATAGGCTATTTCTAATAACCAAAAAAAAAAAAAGAAGGTACTTTAAGAACTCCTAAGACGATTCTAGTCTCTTAAGACAATCAATTCTGCATCTTTACACAAAATGTAACAGACTTTCAACTGATGTGGTAAGTTTATATGTTCCCATTTGATATTACAAGGATAATGACATGAAACCAACCAAAAAAAAAAAACCTAAGATGTTGAATAAAAACAATATGGCAGCAAAGGTTTTAGGAACCCAAAACAGTAGATATATAGGGCATTTATGAGTTCAATTTAGTTCAATGTAGATATATGGTCTGTGTGTAGATATATGCATGCATATCCATTATACACACATTATATCTAATCTATTAATAACATAACAGAGTGGAAGCTTGTAAAAGCCAGTAAGTTTGAAGCTCATAAAACCAATAGCTTCTCAATTCAAGATCATTCAGCATTGAATTAAAAAGCAATTTCCCCTAATTCAAAATCAAGACATAACTTATGACATAATTTGTTGAAATTATAGAGTTTGATTTGATATCAAACTATATGAATTAAAAAGCAATTTCCCCTAACAATGAACACCATTGTCATGTTAACTGTATTTTACATGAATTTCTACCCTAGATGTGCATCAAAACCCAGTTCAAAACCAAATCCAACAAAGCTAAAACAGCAACAATAATAATGAATATAGATAGAGAAAAATCTAACAAAGAAAAACTTAAGAAGCCACACTCAAATCAGAGTACATGCACAAGCAACACTTAACTCAGATTACATACAAAGGGAAAAAAAGAAAATTTGAACTCAGCATTTATAAATTACTTTAATACGTTTCCACTCCTTTAACTCTGAAGATGGATTGGGTTGAGCTTCGACTATGGTGAGAGTGAAAAGGTGTGGGTTTGGGTCTGGGTTTGGATTGAGATTCGGAAAGGGTCTACTGAACGGTTTGGTTTGGGTACGGGTAGAAATAGGAGAACTTGAAGATTCGTTGAACTTGGGAAGGCTATACTGAATGGACTGACAGTGGCTACTGATCGGACTAAGGAAGGGAGAGAAACTATTGAAGGAAGGAAGACAAACTGTTTTAGAGACGTTACATTCAAAACTGGCTCTTATTCTGCACATAACTCGGTTTCCACATTGCCGAGTTACAAACAGTAACACAGGAATATTTTATTGCCCAAAAGCCATGCTGGAAGACCAACGTGGCAAGAACCTGCCTAGAACTCGGCCTTGTGATAATCGAGTACTTTAAGTAACTCGATCTTAGGGTCATCAAGTATCGAAACAGGGGCACGCGCCTATATAATTTTGAAACAGGGGCATAATGCCAAATATTTTTCCCCAAAGGGGCAAAAGGCTAGATAGTCCCCATGCCCATCTCACTTTTTTAGTATTCCCGGATTCAGATCCATTCGGTCGTAGAAGACTTGATGAATTGATGTACCTGCCTCCATTCCTTGATTGATTAATAATGAATGAAGCACAATTTAAGGCACTACAACTATCAACAAAAAGAAAAAGGTTTGAGTGTCGTGCATGGTGGATAGCTCCCTAGTACTCTGGGCCAGTTTTGAATGTCACCGCCACATCTTTTTCTTGGAAAAAATGGTTTTCTCACCTATTACCGATAAAAAAGTTGCTGACATGCTCATCAATGAAAAAGCTCCTCCCATAAATGATAAATGTACTACTTGGGTTTTATAACTTTCACCTGTTTCTTGAATTGTTACTGTCGCACAGCTTTTTAAAGATGACAGCTAATGTGCTTCACTATTTGAAAGAGTCTTCAATAGTCATATTATGTTGGAAAAGATGTCACCAGTTCACACTTGACATTGACAAGAGAAGTATCTCTTGTATTCCTTTTTTCGCAGGAGACTTGAAAATAATATCTAGACGATTTTTCAACCATCTTTCACGGTGAGAATGAGTGCCTTAATGAAGTAGCCCTTCTCGACCACTTGGGTCCGTTTGGTGAGATATTTTAAATAATTATTTTTAATTTTTAAACAATATTACATACTTTTTCACTCATACATATTTCAAAAAATTACAAACACTACTCAAATTTCTCTACCAAACGGCCTTATTTTCTATTCACTTGCTTTTTTTCCTCTTACAAAGTCACATGGCCTTCATTTATTTTGTTTTAGAATGGGTCGCCTGCATCTTTTAATTATTGTGGTCCCATGGTTGCATCTGAATTATTGTTTCACATTTAAGTGGGAATTCGTGATTTCGGGTTAAGGGAAGTGTTTAGGGAGTAGGGGAAATTAAATTATATAGTGGTTCTAGAAACAAAAGGAAAAAAAAATTTGCAAGAAAAAAAAATATATGTTAAATTTTGTTCCATAATGTTCCAAGGTCCTTTTGACCAAGAATTTTGACCGGAATACAATGTTCACATTTTTGCACCAAAACGTGTAGATTGCATAAATTTGTTTGAAAACACCCCTAGAACTTGCTGGCTAAGAATTATTTTGGGAATATAATGTCGGCGTTTTACACGAAAGATAAATGGAAAAATCTTTTGCAATAAAAAAAAAAAAACTCGGTCAAACCTTCTTCGAAAATGCCCTTAGGTCCTACTGGCCAAGAATTTTGACCGGAATACAATTTCGACGTTTTTGCGCAAAAACTTATGGATAGCATATTTAGAGGTCCAAGAAACAAATGGAAAAATCTTTTGCAAGAAAAAAAAAAAAAAAAATCTCTTTTAAATTTTGTTTAAAAATGCCCAATGTCCTACTGGCTAAGAATTTTGACCGAAATAAAATGTTGGCATTTTTGCATGAAAACATCTAGATAATATATATAGAGGTCAGAGAAATGGAAAAATCTTTTGCAAGAAAAAAAAATT
This sequence comes from Quercus gilva, assembly GCA_023621385.1. Lineage (NCBI taxonomy): Eukaryota > Viridiplantae > Streptophyta > Magnoliopsida > Fagales > Fagaceae > Quercus > Quercus gilva. Next base: position 65,250,439 of record CM042473.1, on the reverse strand, counting down.
CAATTAAATTTTTTTCGAAAATGCCCAAAGGTTTTGCTAGCCATGAATTTTGACAGGAATACAATGTCAGTGTTTTTGCACAAAAAATTGTAGATAACATATTTAGAAGTCCAAGAAATAAATAGAAAATTTTTTTTGCAAAATAAAAAAAAAAAAAAAAAAAAAAAAAAAAAAAAAAAAAGGAAAAAGCTTATTTAAAGGTTCAAGAAACAAATGGAAAAAGCTTTTGCAAGAAAAAAAAAACTCGGTTAAATTTTGTTTGGAAATGCCCATAGATCCCAGTGGCCAAGAATTTTGACCGAAATACAATGTCGATTTTTGCACGAAACCATGTAGATAACTGTGGGGCCAGAGAGTCAGACAGCCCCGGCCCACTCCATACCAGGCCCAAAGGCCCATGCCGAGGAGGTATCTACGGTCCGAGGATGAGAGTAAAAAGCCCAGTTGCCCAAGAAACAGTGCCGAGGACGATTCCTTCCTCGAACGGCCGAGACCATAAGGTGGACAAGCAATACACCATCAAGGGGAGTCTTCCTAAGCATCCAAAGAGGAAATAGCAAGTACCAAGCGCCAGCAATGGAAGCATGGTGGAGGAGCAAGTCCTAGATGAACTGTCACCTCCACATTAAATGCCCTCAACTAACGCCCTGGCCGCATTAATGAGGATAGGACTCCTGAACAGTGCTGTCTTGGGTGCTGCAACCCACAGGAGGAATGGGAATGCGGTTGATGGGACAGGCTCTCAAGTGGTGGCCTAGCTGATCAACAAATGTAGGGCTAGGATCAACTGAGAGAGATGTATATAATGTAAGGAGTCCCTCTTGAAAAAGGGACGGATGGAGAACCTGAATTAAGAAGTACTGTTGCGACTTGTATTCTCTCAAACCTTGTAATCAATCTTCAAAGAAATAATAAGAACTCCAAGCTCTGAAAGGCAAGTCCGAGGAGCATTATTGTGCGTCCCAATTCAAGTTTAAGTTATTAAACTCCCCCGCAACCATGCATGGCCGTGGCATTCCTCACTAAGGCCTAGTTCTTGAGCCCACTCTCTATAAATTCATTGCAGGGCTAGCTGGGCTTGGGTCCACTCTCTGAACCCCATAGAAGTGCTCAAACCCGGTCCCTACAATAACATATATAGAGGTCCGAGAAACAAATGGAAAAATCATTTGCAACAAAAATAAAAACACAATTAAGTTTTGTTCCATAATGCCCCAAGATTTTCCTTGCCAAGAATTTTGATTGGAATACAATGTCGGTGTTTTTGCACCTAAAATTGTAGATAGCATATTTAGAGGTCCAAGAAATAAATAGAAAAATCTTTTGTAAAAAAAAAGTAAATAACTTGGTTAAATTTTGTTCGAAAATCCTCATAGGTCCTACTGGCCAAGAATTTTGATCGGAACACAATGACAGTATTTTTGCAATGAAACTTGTAGATAATATATAATCTTTTGCAAGAGAGAGAGAGAAAAAAAAGGCGTAAGCATGACTCTCAAGAACACCCCCGAGTGAGACTTTCTCTCACGAGGATAAGCGTTACCAAAGGCGTAAGCATGACAGCCTAACTCCCAGGGGCTTAGGGAGTGACGCCATGAGTAGGGCACTGGATCGGCTCTCCAAGTCGCCCTTCACGCTTCGTATAGAAGAGGCAATGCTCCCTCAGCGGTTCCAGCAGCCAACCTTCATTATTTACAACGGCAAAACGGACCCCGTGGAGCATGTGAGCCAGTTCAACCAGAGGATGGCTATCCATTCTAAGAACGAGGCGTTGATGTGCAAAGTCTTCCCATCCAGCTTGGGACCTGTGGCAATGAGGTGGTTCAACGGCCTAAGGGCGAATTCCATAAACTCGTACAGACAGCTGACCCAGGCTTTTGGTTCCCATTTTGTCACGAATAGCAAACCTCCTCAGCCCATGAGTGCATTACTGTCCCTATTCATGCATGATGAGGAGACTCTCAAGGCTTACTCGGACAAGTATTGGGAGGTTTACAATAACCTGGACGGCAAGTACGACGATGTCGCCATCAATACATTCAAGAACGGACTACCAATGGGGCACGGCCTAAGGAAGTCCTTAACTGGTAAGCCTACCACCAGCGTGCGGCAGCTGATGGATCGGATCGATAAATACAAGCAGGTAGAGGAAGATATGCTACAAGGCAAGGGGAAGGAGAAGGTTATCCCTCAGGAGAGGAGGGATTTCAAGTCGGACCGATATAACAACGCCTGCCCGATGAGGGATTTCAGTGGGCAATCTGGAGCAACCAGTACCCAAACTGTAGGCGCCGTGTTCCAAGAACCCGTACATAGGGTGCTGGAAAAGATAAAGAACGAACCATACTTCAGGTAGCCGAACAAGATGGCTGGGGAACTTGAGAGGCACAATTAGAATTGCTACTGCCAATACCACCAGGACCACAAACATACCACGGAGGACTGCAGGAACCTCTGGAACCACCTGGACCAGCTAGTTTGGGAGGGAAAACTGAAGCACCTTCTGCACCATTCCAACAACCAGCAAGGCCAGACCTACCAAGAGCCACGGAGGGACACCGCCATGGGGCAGCCCGCTAGGACGATTAATGTAATCTTGGCGGCACCAGGAAGAACAGGCACGCGCCCTTTGCGAGTGCTATTTGTAGCCTAACAGCCCGCCGAGGAGTCCTAGACAGAGCCGAAGAGGGCCAGGAGGATCTTTCCCCCAACCTTGAGTTTCTCGGAGGAGGACAAGATTAGGACCACCTAGCCCCACGATGACGTTCTGGTCGTTACCCTCAGAATTTGGGGCTACGACGTGAAAAGAGTGATGGTGGATGGTGGCAGTGTGGCCGAGGTCATGTACCCAGAACTCTACAAGGGGCTGGGGCTAAAATCGGAGGACTTGTCGCCTTATAGCTCCCCCCTAATGAGCTTCGACGGAAAGCTCGTCATCCCAAAGGGCATGATCAGGCTGCCTATACAGACAGGCCCAAAAGTGGTGGAGGTGAACTTTGTGGTGGTGGACACGTACTCCCCATACACAGCCATCGTAGTGAGGCCCTGGCTCTACACCTTGGGGGGCGTTGCCTCCTCCTTGCACCAGAAGGTGAAATTCCTATCAGGGGACCAGGTTCTAGAGATCCGCGATTGCCAGCCCACAGCGAGGCAGTGCACGGTGGCTACTATATCATATCGGCTCGATGCACAGCCCTCGGCCACTACCGAGGAGGGCTTGTAGCAATCAAAGACCCCGGTGGCACACCCCGATATAGCTGCCGAGGAAACGAAATGTGAGGACTTGGAGAAAGTGGCAATTGATGATGACCAAGAGAAGTTCTTTCGGGTCAGGGCTCGACTGCCTCCCACGGAGTAGAAGGAGCTGGTTGAGTTCCTTAGAGGCAATATCGATGTGTTCGAGGGAGCACGCTGATGCCATCAGGGAAGAGGTGAATAAACTTAAGCGTGCAGGGGCTATCAAAGAGGTTTTTTACCCTGAATGGCTGGCCAACACAGTGGTGGTCAAGAAGAAGAGGGGAAAATGGAGGGTTTGCGTGGACTTCACCGACCTAAATAAGGCGTGTCCGAAAGACCCGTTCCCCATGCCTCGGATCGACCAGCTGGTTGATGTGACCACGGGCCATCCTCGGATGAGCTTTCTAGACACCTTTCAAGGTTATCATCAGATACCATTGGCCCTGGAAGACCAAGAAAAGACAGCCTTTATGACACCCGTCGGGAACTACCACTACAAAGTAATGTCGTTCGGTCTGAAGAACGCAGGGTCCACCTATCAAAGGATGATGACGAGAATGTTTGAGCCGATGCTGGGCAAGAGCATCGAGGTCTATGTTGATGATATGGTGGTGAAGAGCAAACTGGTGTCCGAACACTTGGGGGACCTTGGCCGCACATTTGACGTCCTGAGAAAGCACAAGCTGCGCCTAAATGCCTTAAAATGCTCGTTTGGCGTAGGCTCTGGCAAGTTTTTGGGATACATGATCACCCACCGTGGGATCGAAGTCGACCCTGACCAAATCGAGGCCATTTATAATTTGAAGCCTCCGCAGAACCCCAAAGAGGTCCAAAAGCTTACTGGGATGATCGCAGCGCTGAACCAATTCATTTCCAGGTCGGCTGACAGGTGCAGGCCCTTCTATCTCCAGATCAACAAGTGGAAAGGATTTGAGTGGTCCGAGGATTGTGTCGTAGCTTTCCAATAACTCAAGGAGTATCTATCCCGGCCGCCTATCATGTCCAATCTCGAGGCCGACGAGGTCCTATACGCATACCTTGCTGTGGTGCCCCACGCAGTGAGCCTATTACTGATACGGGAAGACAATGGCGTTCAAAAGCCAGTTTACTACATCAGCAAGTCGCTGCATGAGGCGGAGGTCAAATACCTACCCTTGGAGAAAGCCATATTGGCTGTGGTCCATGCCACGAGAAAGCTCCCCCATTACTTCCAAGCTCACACAGTGGTTGTCCTAACCCGATTGCCCTTGAAGTCTGTACTCCGGATCGCTAATTACACAGGAAGAATCGTGAAATGGAACACAATTCTAGGGGCCTTCGACGTCAAATACATGCCTCGGACCTCCATAAAGGGCCAGGTTTTGGCAGATTTGATGGCCAAGTTCGCTGAACCAGCTGTAGAAGTGCAGCCGAGGAAACGAACTTTGATGAGAAATCAATTGGGGCAATCTCCATCCCGGGGTCACCATGTTGGAAGGTATATGTTGATGGCATGGTAAACCAGAGGGGGTCCAGAGTGGGGCTAGTCCTAGTATCCCCTGAAGATCATGTCATAGAAAAGTCCCTGAAGCTCGGATTCTCGGCCACAAACAACGAGGCCGAGTATAAAGCATTACTGCAAAGGATGGACATGGTACAAAAGATGGGAGGAAAGTCGATAGAGATGTTCTCATACTCAAGACTGGTGGTAGGACAGGTAAAGGGAGAGATGGAGGCCCGAGATTCGAGAATGCAAGGGTACCTGAGCCAGGTCAAGCGCTTGCAATCGGACTTCGACCCTTTCAGTTTGTCTCATATTCCCAGGAGTGGGAACAGCCATGCCGATTTATTAGCCACACTCGCAACTTCCTCGGTAGAGGGTCTACCTCGGATCATACTTGTGGAGCATCTAGAGAGGGTGAGTGAAGTGCCAAAGGGAGCGATCCTCGTCCATCAGGTTGGGATGGGTCCCAGCTGGATGGACCCCATAGTGAGATTCCTCAAAGATGATGTCCTGCCTGAGGAAAGGTCAGAGGCAGAAAAAATACGAAGGAAAGCCCTTCGGTTCTAGTTGTCTGAGGATCACAAACTATACAGGCGCTCCTACTCTGGGCCATACCTACTGTGCGTCCACCCCGAAGCGGCAGAATTACTGCTCGAAGAGCTACACGAAGGAACCTGTGGGAGCCACACAGGGGGGAGATCCCTGTCTCACCGAGCCGTCACACAAGGGTACTGGTGGCCGGGGATGCAGCAAGAGGCCCAGGAGTATGTCAAGAAGTGTGACCAGTACCAAAGGTTCGCCCCAAATATCCATCAGCCAGGAGGGGCCCTCAATTCTTTATCCAGTCCATGGCCGTTCGCCCAATGGGGCTTGGACATTGTAGGACCTTTCCCCAGAGCGCCAGGGAATAAGAAGTATCTGTTGGTGGCCACGGACTACTTCACCAAGTGGGTTGAGGCCGAGCCACTGGCCAACATCAGGGACGTAGACGCAAAGAAATTCCTTTGGAGGAACATTGTCACACGATTCGGGGTCCTTCATGCTCATCTCGGATAATGGGCTCCAATTCGATAGCAAGGCCTTTAGGAGGTATTGTTGTGAACTTGGGATCACAAACAAATACTCAACGCCAGCCTACCCTCAGGGAAACGGACAGGCTGAGGCTGTCAACAAGGTCATCGTCAATGGGCTTAAGAAGAGACTGGATGATGCCAAGGGGAGATGGGTAGAAGAGCTGCCCCACGTTCTCTAGACGTACTGGACTACGCCTCGGCGATCAACAGGGGAAACACCTTTTGCCATGACTTATGGTGCCGAGGCGGTGATCCCTTTGGAAACAAACTTCCCGAAGCTAAGGACGAGCTCCTTCACTCCAGGCAGCAATGATGAACTGCTGGGGTGAAGCCTGGACCTGGTAGACGAACAAAGAGAACGAGCAATGATCCAGCTGGCCTATTACCAGCAAAAGCTCAAGCAAGGATATGACACCAATGTAAAGCTTAGACCACTAGCACTGGGGGAACTAGTGCTGAGAAAAGTCATAGGGGCTGCCAAGGACCCTTCTTAGGGAAAGCTGGGACCCAACTGGGAGGGGCCCTATCGAATTACCTCAGTAGCAGGGATAGGAGCATACTATTTAGAAGATTTAGATGACAAACCTGTACCTCATCCATGGAATGTAAATAACCTAAAAAGGTATTACTATTAATGAAGAAGTCTCTTTTGATTCAAATTTTTAGCCTACCATGATTATGTGTCTCGCGTCCTGACTGCCAGACTGAGTGTTAGACAGAACCAAGGCATTGCATGATCCTCGGACTTAAGCCTATGGGAAAACTAACTTCTTCAAAAGACTAAGTGTTAGACAGAACCAAGGCATTGCATGGTCCTCAGACTCAAGCCTATGAGAAAACTAACTACTTCAAAAGACTAAGTGTTAGACAGAACCAAGGCATTGCATGGTCCTCGGACTCAATCCTATGGGGAAACTAACCACTTCAAGAAGACTAAGTGTTAGACAGAACCAAGGCATTGCATGGTCCTCGGACTCAAGCCTATGGGAAAACTAACTACTTCAAAAGACCAAGTGTTAGACAGAACTAAGGCATTGCATGGTCCTCAGACTCAATCTTATGGGGAAACTAACTACTTCAAAAGACTAAGTGTTAGACAAAACCAAGGCATTGCATGGTCCTCGGACTCAAGCCTATGGGGAAACTAACTACTACAAAAGACTGAGTGTTAGACAGAACCAAGGCATTACATGGTCCTCGGACTCAAGCCTATGGGGAAACTAACTACTTCAAAAGACTAAGTGTTAGACAGAACCAAGGCATTGCATGGTCCTCGGACTTAAGCCTATGGGAAAACTAACTACTTCAAAAGGATCCTAAGTGTCTACTTGGAAAAAAATTCTACCTAGTCCTTAGGACATGAAAGGTCCGCCCGAGCATACATGCCCTCATGTTATAATGATTGATGCCGCGATTGGCTGAGATACAATTGAAGTTAAAATTATACAAGCAAAAAAAAAAAGAGCGGATAACGCGCAAATGAACAAATAGCCAGCATAAGTTAGAAGAGAAATAAGACTCGCATTACATTAAGTCCAAAGAAATTACATGATAGGAGTCACATTACAAAAAAAAAAAAAAAAAAAAAAAAAAAAAAAAAAAAAAAAAAAAAGGGAAAAAGATACAAAAATAAAGTAAAGCAGGCAGAGGCGCCAATGAGCCTACTCCTTCCATTTAATTACCCGCCCCAGTGGATGGCTGGTCCATGGCAACCTCAGGATCCTCTAAGCTCTGACTGAGCGGAATAGCCTGCAGAGGCACGGCAGGAATAGCTACCTCCTCAGCAGAAGAAACCTGGGCATCGGAGGAGGGCTTTGCAACCTCTTGGGGCGCTTCCTCATGGGGGCCTTCACTCGATTCAGCCAACCCAGCCACTGAGGCTCCCTCACCCAGAGTGGCACCATCTCCCTCAGCAGCCACCTCCGCCTCAGAGCTATCCGGAGCAGCCTCGCAGATGGCAGAGGAGTAGTACACACTCTCCGCCTTCCACAGGTCGGACGAGGCCTCCACCCCGGCTTGTTTAAGGGCCTCACCCCAAGTCTGGTAGCAATAACGCCTACAAACCTCATGGACTTGGGATTTATAGGTAGTTTCCGTCTCGGCTACCCCTGCGGCGTAAGCAGCCTCCTCGGCTTCCTCCTTAGAGGTCCAGGCCTCCTCCCTACCCTGGTCTGCCTCAAACTTGGCCCTCACAGCTTCATCCTTGGCCCATTCGGCCACTTTTCTGGCCTCCTCGAAAGCAGCTGCCTTCTTCATCAAATCAGCAATCAGCTCCTTTGCGATCTTCAGCTGCTCCTCTGCCTCACCCAGACGCCTCGTCTGATCCTTAGCCTGCTTCTGGAAACCAGCGAGGCCTGACACTACGTTGTCCCGAGCCCTGGTCATTGCCTTTAGCTCCTCTTGGGCCGTGGCAAGGTCAGCCTCAGAATGCTTGAGGGTCTGAGTGGCCTCCAAGCGCTTCTCACACTCTGCATCCATGGCCTTTCCTTGGTCATGGGCCGCCTCCTCCAGCCTATAGGTGGCCTAGACGGCCTGCCAAACAAAACAGATACATAATAAGTCGAGCAAAAAAAAAAAAAAAAAAAAAAAAGCAAAAAAAAAAAAAAAGCAGAAAAACTGAAGCCAGAAAAAATCACAAGTGTTGAGGGTCTTACCATTCCCAAGTATCGCTTGAGGCTGAGGAAGACCTCCCTACTCCTCATAGTCCCCAGCTCCGCCATGTCCGTAGGAAGTAACAGGCACCTCTCCAGTGCGTTGGCCACATATGCACCTTTGCCCTCTCTAAAATCCCTGAGGGAGGAGTCATCCCTCAAAGGACCCCCATGGAGCATTAGGGCGAGGAGCCAGGCCTAAACCTCGGGCTGGGCATCGACCTGTTTATCTTGGCCTCGGGAGCCTATTTTCAACTGCTTCGTGGGCCGCCGAGCGTCGTCCCCCTCCTGCGTGGACCCAGACTTGTCCTCAATAGGCCTTTTGCCCTTATCCTTTTTTTGCTTAGGATCAGTGGGCTCGTGCCTGGATGGCAGACTCTTCTGAGGTGGAGGAGGAGGAAGCCTAGATTGGGTAGAGGCCGACCTGGTCTGGGCAGGATGAGTCTTAAGATGAGGAGGAGGAAGCTTTGGCTTGGACTTTCCCAGTTGTCCTTCTATTAGGTCGAGTAGACTAGCTTGGGGTTTCTTCTTGTAACCCATCTCAAGCCGAAAAGAGGATTCTAAGGCTAGGAAGTCAGCTTTGGTCAAATGTGGGTCACCTAAGTCTCCGGGAGGGTCCTCAAACTGGTGGACTTGTTCAAACACGTTAAACACGTCCTTGGCAGGGCCAAAATCAATAACTTCCTCTTCCCTCTTTGGGTTTTCTTCTGTGGGCTCTGCGAATCTGTGGGTGGAAGAGGGGCCTGCTAATGTGACACCTCTAAAGTGGAGGGCTCCTCGGGAAATTGGAACCCGTCCTCGGTCACGGTTATTTTCCGCAGCTGAGGATCTTTTGCTCTGATCACATACTTTGGAGCCACAAACGATTTCTGGACCAGGGTGTACCCCAAGATTTTGTGAGCGGCTCTAACTTGATGGTCAGCTTCGTTCTCGAAAACCGCCGCCCTGAGCACTTTATGCAAATCCTCCCTGTTGAGCAGGCTGAAGTGAAGTGCGTGGGCATGAGGATCTGCAGAAAGAGGACACATTCATGTTAGTAACCAAACAGAGCAGATCGCACCAGCAATAAAAAAAAATAAAAATAAAAATAAAAAAAAAAAAGAATTTGAACCCCCTCCTACTCCCACTGCCCCACTTGGTGTCCCCTCCGTCGTCGGGTAGTGAAGGCCATCGTGCCACTCTCCAGACACGATGAGAAAATCCTAGTTCAGCCCCTTGCTGGACTCAAGGAGGCACTGGATAAGCCGGACCCTATCGTCCCTTGTCTTCATGTAGTACGACTTGTTCTTCTAGTGCTGAAGGTTGTAACACCAGTTCACGTCGTGATGGGTCAACCTTAGCCCCATCTTCTCGTTCAGAGCGTCCACACAACCCAGAATTCTGAAGATGTTGGTGGCGCACTGGGTGGGGGCTAATCGGAAGTATGTAAGGTAGCCCCTCGTCACCGGCCCTATGGGAATTCTCATGCCACCTTTGAGGAAGGCGATGATGGGTATCACCACTTCGCCCTCCTGCCTCCGAAGGAGCCACTCCCCTTCCTCACAATACCTCAAGCCCACGTTGGCAGGTATCTTATAGTCAGCGATGAATTTCTCTGTCGCCTCCTCAGTATAGACATACTTCTTAAGTCTACCCATCCCAAGTGACGCCTAAGAGAACTAAAGAAAAAGCAAATGAAAGAGAAGGAGGAGTAGAGAGGAAGAAAGCTTAGAGGGATAGAGCAACTTACAGAAATGAGGAGAAGCTCCTCGGACAGGCTTTTTATGCTGAGGATGTAGGTGGAAACTTTGTTGGGCTCAGGATATATGCGCAAGAGCTCTAGATTGAGAGTAAAGAAGGGGAAAAGCAGTTCGAGAGGGTATTTATACCTCAAATCGAGGAACCGTGCGAGTTTTCCCGCCCATAAATGCTAGGCGAATCCCCACCATTAGATTGTCATCTGCCTGTTGAACGTGGGGAGCACAGAGTCGTCTTAATTTAATGAAGGACACGTTACGCACACCGAAGAATCAGAAACGCGCCTTGGGCAGACGAAAAGACCCTAGCGCTGATGGGGGACAAGACTCGACAAGACAAGGAGCAGGCCCGAGGACGTCAAAATCCTCCTCTCCGCCCGAGGACGCGGACAGCAAGATTTTGAGGGGCTATTGTGGGGCCAGAGAGTCAGACAGCCCTGGCCCACTCCGTACCAGGCCCAAAGGCCCATGTCGAAGAGGTATCTACGGTCCGAGGATGAGAGTAAAAAGGCCAGTTGCCCAAGAAACAGTGCCGAGGACAATTCCTTCCTCGGACGGCTGAGACCATAAGGTGGACAAGCAATACACCATCAAAGGGAGTCTTCCTGAGCATCCAAAGAGCAAATAGCAAGTACCAAGCGCCAGCAATGGAAGCATAGTGGAGGAGTAAGTCCTAGATGAACTGTCACCTCCACATTAAATGCCCTCAACTAACGCCCTGGCCGCATTAATGAGAATAGGACTCCTGAACAATGCTGTCTTGGATGCTGCAACCCACAGGAGGAATGGGAATGCGGCTGATGGGACAGGCTCTCAAGTGGTGGCCTAGCTGATCAACAAATGTAGGGCTAGGATCAACTGAGAGAGATGTATATAATGTAAGGAGTCCCTCTTGAAAAAGGGACGGACGGAGAACCTGAATTAAGAAGTACTGTTGCGACTTGTATTCTCTCAAACCTTGTAATCAATCTTCAAAGAAATAATAAGAACTCCAAGCTCTGAAAGGCAAGTCCGAGGAGCATTATTGTGCGTCCCAATTCAAGTTTAAGTTATTAAACTCCCCCGCAACCATGCATGGCCGTGGCATTCCTCACTAAGGCCTAGTTCTTGAGCCCACTCTCTATAAATTCATTGCAGGGCTAGCTGTGCTTGGGTCCACTCTCTGAACCCCATAGAAGTGCTCAAACCCGGTCCCTACAATAACATATATAGAGGTCTGAGAAACAAATGGAAAAATCATTTGCAACAAAAATAAAAACACAATTAAGTTTTGTTCCATAATGCCCCAAGATTTTCCTTGCCAAGAATTTTGATTGGAATACAATGTCGGTGTTTTTGCACCTAAAATTGTAGATAGCATATTTAGAGGTCCAAGAAATAAATAGAAAAATCATTTGTAAAAAAAAAGTAAATAACTTGGTTAAATTTTTTTCGAAAATCCTCATAGGTCCTACTGGCCAAGAATTTTGATCGGAATACAATGACAGTATTTTTGCAATGAAACTTGTAGATAATATATAATCTTTTGCAAGAAGAAAAGAAAAAAAAAAAAAAAAAAAAAAAAAAAAAAAAAAAAAAAAAAAAAAAAAAAAACTCAATTTAATTTTGTTCGAAAATGCACCTAGGTCCTTTTGCCCAAGAATTTAGACCAGATAATAATTAAAAAAAAAAATTTAAATGCAATATTGGCATTTTTGCATGTAAATTTGTAGATAGCTTATTTAGAGGTCCAATAAATAAATAGAAAAATCTTTTGTAAAAAAAAAAATAACTTGGGTAAATTTTGTTCGAAAATCCCCATAGGTCCTACTGGCCAAGAATTTTGATCGGAATAAAATAATGGTATTTTTGCAATGAAACTTGTAGATAATAAATAATCTTCTGCAAAAAAAAAAAAAAAAAAAAAAAAGTGTATAAGAATCTGTATGGGTAGGCTTTGGATCCTAAGCCTAAGAAGCAACGAGGTTAGGGCCCAGAAAGCCCAACATAATGAATTTGTAGAGAATGGGCTTATAGACTGGGCTTCAATGGATTGAACAACACTCACAATGGATTAAAAATGATAACAAAGTAACGAAAGACAAGCTTTTCACAAAGAAATCCTTCCTTGGCAAAGTCCGAGTAGAGTATTTCATGAATATATTTCTTCAAACTTAGTTACAATTTCAGTTCTTGGTTGCTACAGTGTCTTCTTCCACAATTTTTCAGATCCCCTTCCCTTAGAAGATCTCTTACATTATATAACCTCTTTCCACTGATCTTGGCCCTCCATTTGTTGATCATGTAGGCTACTACTTGAATGCTTGTCCCATCAAACACCTTCCCAAGTCTTCTATGAGTTGCGGCAACTAAGATAGCACTGTTCATGGGTCTTCTCCACATAAATGCAACCAGAGGGTTTGGTGGGGTGCAATCAATGTGGTGTCAGCTTCCATCCCTCCAGACACGATAGGCTTAACCCTCTCCCTAATGTTCTTCCCCTACAATGTGGCCTCCTCTGATGATGTGCCATTGACGTGGCCATAGCTTGCCTCCTTGGCCTCACTGCCCGAAGGGATGGTCTCCTTAAAAATGCACTAGACTTCTCAGCCGCGAGCATGAAACGTGGCATTGCTATCTTATTAAATTGCTATTCCCCACAATAGCCCCTCAAAACTCCAGTTTTTTCCCTCTTGTCCAAGGAAAAAAATGGAGTTTTGACCTTGAGTAATTGCTTCCACACATTTCTTTGAATTTCCCACGTGAGAGTGTCACTTCGCATGCCCTGTAACCACTCCTGGTGCTTCGGAGTCTGCAATATCTCATTTAATGCTCCAGGTGGTGCCTTGTCTCCCACGTCCTACGCTGAGATAGAGATCTTACGGCTGGGATTTCTCCTCAAAATTTGGGGTGAAATAACTCCCGCGTAACTCTCCTTCTTATATAAGGCGCCTAAGGATTCATTTCTCCCACTTTCCAAATCTTCGAACTTTCAAGACTTTCTAAATCTTTAAACTTCAAGAAGCTCCTAAAGTGACCCTTGCTCTTATTTTGTTAAGTTCCCTTATTCTTAGGTTTCTCTTCTCCTCGACCAGTCTCCTCAGCCCTCTATTTTCCATTTCTTTCCTCACAAAAATTTCTTTCCCTTCTCCTTAGTCTGTTTAAATGGGTAGGTTTGCTCATTTAGTAGATACCCCGCAGGCATAGAAGGGTTTAGGGCCATATATCACATTCCCAAGGGGGTTTCCTTACGGAATTGCCCTCTGGGTGATTGGCATACCCTCAGAAAGGACGGGCAAGTTGTCATTCCCATGATCGCCTTCATAGAAGAGGGAATGAGGCTTCCCATGGGTAGAGTGGCTAGGGACTACTTGATCGCTCATATTTTATGCCCACACCAATGCCCGCCCAACCTGTTTAGGGTCTTGGGTAGTGTGGATGCTCTCAACGAGCACATGGAGTTAGGTCTGACCTGGCATGACGTGGTTTGGATGTACGAGTGCCATCTGCTTGTAGATGCGAGCTATTACCTTAAGTCTAGATCTTCTGTCGTTAGGCTTGTCTTGTGTCTCCCTAAGTTCAACAAGGGCATGAAGGATGACATTTTAACCGTCTTGGGTGAATAGCATGATAGTCTTCATTGCCCAACGCAAGAAGGAGCACCAGGTGGGGCACCCTAGGTTTAGGTCCTTTAGTAGTAGAATCAGCTTTGTAGTTTACTTCTTTATTTCATTAGTAATTGGTTTCTTTCTGACTGGTGACTTGCCTCTCTAACTGCGGCTTTGTTTCTCGGCCTTTTTGTAGATAAAAGATACGTAGCCCCTAATATCAACTTCGTCAACGCTCCCAATCTAAACAGAGTGCTGAAGTTCAAGGCGTTTGTAAACGAGGACAGGTAACTGCGAGCTGTCCACCTCATACTCGACTTCCAACCTCTGTTCGACAAGTTTTAGGATGTGGGCAACGCGATAAGAGTAGGTGATCCTCGGCTGGCCCAGGTTGATGTGTCGGCGTCCGGATTCCTAGCCCAAGAAGGCACCATGTAAGTTGAACTGCCTTCACACCGTTCTCCCCGTGAAGTAGCAATTCTGAGAGAAGAGACAGCTTCCTTACTGTTGTCCCTCGAGGAAGAGATAGACCAGTTTCAGCTTGGGGAAAAGAGAGAGGAGCAGGGAGAGCCTGTGATTCAAGTCTCGGATTCGAAAGATGAGCTTGACAGAGCTTCAAGCTTTTGCCTCTTCGAATTCGTCGTTGCATGCATAGCTAGTAGTTCGGAGGAAAAAGAAGAAGAGGAAATGTCGTTGGATAGGAAGAAAGGTCTACGCGAGTTCCTCGTGAACAAGGCCAAGGTGTCAGTGCCCAAGGACGCTTCGAGGTCTAAGCTTCCTCCCCCTCCTCCTCCTCCTCCTTCTTCTATGATCAACCCCTTCACGCTTGCCAACTTAAAGAAGAGGAAGAAGGGTAAGGAGGTGATCGAGGAGGGGGAGTTAGTCCCTTAAAATAAGGAGGCTCCCCTAAAGCTTCTAAAGACAGCCAAGGGTAAGGGGAACGACTCCTTGGTCGAGAGTAAGGAGGATCAGCACGTGGCTGAGGTGCGCCCTAAGAATCCAGTTTGGAACCCTCAACTAGAACTGGATGGGGCATCCATACCATGGAACTCCTCCATCAGGGAGTTCCAAAGAGGGAATGCCGACTACCTCTCTGAGGCCCTAAAGCAGCCCCTCCTGTTGCCGAAGGATATGAGGCAGCAGGATCTCTTCATGTCCCTGAAGAGGGACTTGGCCTTGGAGAGTTTCTTAATGCACTTTAATAATCCCATGCTAGGTTATCTTTTCCTTATTTGATAAAGCATTCTTCGTTTTTGTGTAGGCCATCCAAGAGGTCTTTATGGCAGAGGAATGGGTGAAAAGTTCCTGAAATGAGGCTAAGCTCACGGATAACCTCCATGCAGAGACCAGCAAGTCCCTGACCACCGCTAAAAGTAAGAACATGGAGCTGGCTTTAAAGTTGGCTGCTGCAAACAGGGTACAGGGACATGTTCTATGTAAATAAATTGACCAACCTTGTTTTCAAAAATCAAGAAAAATAGTGCGAAACACAATTTGCTTTCATCTTTTTTTTTTTTCTTTTTTTTTTTTAAAGAGAAAAACACAAATAAATCCTAAAATGAAATGCATGAATGTTATGCAATGCAAGTCCTAGAACAAAAACACAAAAGCCAAAAAACAATGGTCAAAAAAAGAAAGAGCAATGAAGCACAAGGACCATGTCAAAAAGACTCAATTAGATCGAGTCTTTTGCATCCAAAACCTATTAGATGCACCACGAGCATTGGAGTTCCTATTCACGTTCGAGTGATTTCCAACTCCAGGATTGGAATAAAGGTTTAAAGCCTTCACCAATTCACCAATAAGTACCATAGGATCTTATGCTTAAGGCACAGACACTTTTGGTTTGTTTACTCTCTTAGCAGCTTGAAGCTTGTAATAGTTAGGACGAATGTGTCCAGACTTTCCACAAAAAATGACAAACCCAAGCAGGTTTACCATGCATCTTGTCCTTAGAAAGGGTAGACTCCTTAGGTTTAGACTCTTTCAGATTAACCCTAATCTTCCTAGATGGTGAAACTTCTATGGGTTTGACAACCTCACTCACAGGGGGTTTGACTATTTCACTCACAACCTCACTCACAGAAGGTTCAGAAGAAGATGAAGGAATAAAGTTTATGGAAGTAGGAGTAGACACAGTGATGCTTTCAATAAAACCTAATCCAGATTTGTCAGAAGGAGTCTTTTGAACACTCAGCATTTGATCAAGTTTAGAACTAGCAGATCTAGCAACAAATAAATCATGTTCCAAAATTTTAACTTTATCAAGCAAGAGCATATTTTTAGATTTCACATTGTTCAAAAGATCATTAGCATCAAACAATTTAAAAAGCAAATTCTTCTTATCAAGCTCAAAAGATTCAATTTTCTTCAGGCCAAGTTCAACATTCATAGCATCCTTTGTAGTAACTTTGCAAATTTTATTATAGGCCTCTTGAAGATTTGCATCCTCAGAGAGTTCCCCATCAGAAGAGTTCTCTTCAACAGATACGCTTTCATTCACTACAGCAGTAGCAGTGAAAGCAATGAAATTTCCATCCTCGTCACATCCAGACTCATCATCAGAAACCTCATTATCACTAAGGGTTACAGCCATAGCTTTACCCTTAGACCTCAAGAATGTAGGTCATTCTGATTTAACATGACCATACCCTTGACATCCAAAACACTGAGGACCCAAAGAATTGTTTGAAGATTGACCAACTTTTTCTCTAGGTTTTTCGAAGTTGTTAACCTTAGTGGGATCATTCTTCCTAAAGTTTCTAAGTTTAGCAATGCTAGTACCTCTTGCCTTTCTATTGTTATTCCTAAGAAAGTTTCTAAAGTTCTTGGCAAGGTACGCAATCTCTATAGCAGAAAGTTCATCATCAAATCCACCAACCTCAACATCATCAACTGACTTAAGAGCCATTTATTTGGATTTGTTTGCTTTAGGTAGGTCTAGCTCATAGGACTGAAGAGATCCTACAAGCTCATCAACAGGAATGGAGTCCACATCCTTGCTCTCAGTAATGGTAGTCACTTTGGGCCTAAAGTCTTCAGTTAAAGATTTAAGAATCTTCCTAACAATTTTAGGTTGATCATAGATTTCACCCAAATTAGAAGCAGAATTAACAATATCATTCAATTTAGCATAGAATTCATCAAAAGATTCATCATCAGACATTCTAATGCTTTCAAATCTAGAAGTTAATTACTGCAGTTTATTAATCTTAACTGCCTTTGTGCCTTCATGCACAGTCTGGAGGATTTTCCAAGCAGTATGAGCAACCTCAACATTTGAGATTCTCTTAAATTCCTCTATAGAAACAGCGTTAAAGATGGCATTCATAGCTTTGCTATTGAACCCAGCTGCTTCTTTTTGAGAAGTTTGCCACTCACTCACAGGAGTAGTGGGCTTCTCCCATCCGTACTCAACGGAATTCTAAACCCTTTCATCAATAGATTTCAAGAATGCTTTCATCCTTACTTTCCAATAAGCATAGTTATTCCCATCGAAATGAAGAGGAATAACAAGAGAGTGTCCGTGTTCCATGACAACAGGGATCAAGGATCAGCTCAGAAATCAAAAGATCTACAACGAAAGAGTAACCTGCTCTGATACCACTTGAACAGTTTTAGACCCCTTAACCCAAACAGATTAACCTAATTAATTAGTCAAGTTATTAACTTAGTCAAATTATGTCAATCTAGGTTATCACAATCAAACAATCATATCAAGAATATAATGCAGCGGAAAAGTAAATAACACAATGATATGATGACTCAGGAAACCACACGGTAAAAACTTGGGGAGGATTTGACCTAACTATCCTCAAGGTAAACTTGAATCCACTATACGAAAGAATTGAAGTTCATACAAAAGGACTTACAAACTCCCCGCTTGACTTCTTAATGCTACCCACCAGTAGAACTTACTGACACGACTACGTGCAAACTTCGAATCCACAGACTCCTTCTTTCTTGGATTCTCCACAAGATACAAGCACCCACGCTTGTGTTTCTTTAAGCTCCAATGGCAGCAAATGAGTTGATCATTAAGATGTTGAGGTAATCTCTACCTTGAAAACCCTAAGTTTATGTGAAGGAAAGCTCCTCAATGATCTCACAAGAGATTCACACAAACAGCAAAGTATGAGCAACAATACACTCATAGCAACTCTAAAAAACATGGCTAGGGTTTTGCCTTATATACCTAGGGCAAAAACATAAAACCCTAAACGTTTAATGAGGTAGGTCTGAGTTGGAAAATTCTGCAGAAAAATATTCTGGCCGACTTTTGATCGATCGAGTTTAACTTTCGATCGATCGAGCTAGGCCGAAATGCACCAATGCATCTGCAGCCTCTCGATTCCAACTTTACATGAATTACACAACTTTGAGCAAGCCTAAACAAGACTAAACACAATGTTTTGATCATGGTTTTCCAACATTACACATTAGAGTTCTAAATAAAACAAATCATAAGTCTTTAGAACTTAACAAACTCCCCTTTTGGCAATCCATGATAAAACACAAATTAAAAGCTCAAAGTTTACAAATAAAAGCCCTTTACATAAATAATGCTCATAAACACTAAAGTTCAATCCTAACTACTATCTATCAGTTGCAAGTGTAGACAACAGCTCAATTGAATCAACCTGTATATTCCTGAAACACTCAACAAACGCATAAACGCATGTGTGACAGAAAACAGAAAATCAACAGATGTGTAACCTAATTTTCCCTTTAAGTTAGATACAACAAAAATAAAATATTCTTATAAAGACTCACACAACACATAATAAAGACATATATCAATGAATAATCTCATAAATATAAATCAATAAGCAATGAATCACAAGAAACAAGAATCACACATAACAAAATAAATGTATCTCCCCCTATCATGAATAGCCCCAAAAATGATATACAAAGTGAAGCACCTAGATACAATCTAAAAACTCCACTAGCTCTGCAAAACAAAAAAAAATCTCCCCTAACTACAAAAACTCCTCTACAAGTGACAAAACTCTACACCCCCTTTTTGTGACGGAAGGCCAAAGGACAATCACAAGCCATCATTAAAAAGAGGTGGTGAGGGTGAACGAAGATGCACCAAGTCAACTCGCAATGCACGTATCTCATCAAGTATGTCCACCAAAATCTGACCATGAGCCGCCTAAACGGTCATAACAGTCTCCAAGGTACGACGAACATCGAAGTCATCCGAAGGAGGTGGAGGAACATCAGCAGCAGCAGCACCAACAGGATCATCAACTTCCTCACCAACAAGACCTTGTAGAAAAAGAGGGAGGAGGTGCGGTACCAGAAGGCTCAAACCTAAGGTGTTTAGAGCCAACTCGAAGGTGAGCAGCCATCTGTCTAAGAAAAGACGCACCTATGGGAGCAATAACATGAATGGGCTCCGAATAAGGGAAATCATCTAGACCAAGATAGTGCAAAATCCTATGAATAAAAATAGGATGGACAAGAGCATGTGAGGAAGATGAGCTCCTATAAACTTCGTTCAAAGAACGAAGAAACAAATGAGGAAAACTAATAGGAGCATCAGTCACTAGAGCATACAAAAAGACACACCACTCGAGAGGAATGGTGTGAAGATGAGAAATGGGCCAAAAAGAATGACAAGCTATCCTAAAGAAGAGATAATGTAACTCAGATAGCTCAACAGTGGTGATCCTAGGATCAGAACCCTACTAGATAGAAGACCCAGTGATGTAAGACATAACATCACTCAACAGAGGAGACTCATCATAAGGGTAGACAGGGTGCTAGACCAAGGGTACCCCTAAAGCATTAGCCACTACAGTAGGAGTAATGGTGCACTCTACACCTCGTATCCAACTCTTTACCAAAGTGTTGAAATCATAGACGTGGATAGAGATGTTTGAAAAGAACTCTCTAATCAGGGTAGCTGGTGGAGGAGGATCAGAAATATCCACCAAGGGTAACCAGCCCCGACGCTCAAAATTTGCCCTAATGGCAGGATCAAGCTCATCTAAAATGACAGCATGCTCAAACCAAATCTTTCTCCTAAGGTTCATCTTATCATAAATCTCTTAGTTTTTCTCACTAAAAAACTTCTCATGATCAAAAGAAGGTGGGGGAGGAAAAGGTGAGAGAACAGACCTACGAGCTCTAGTTTTCCTAGGCATGATGCTAAGGAAAGGACAAAGACATAGAGAAAGAACCAACAGAACAAAACAAAAAAATAAACTCAAGGGCAGACTGCAAGTTAGTACATAAAAAACAGAACAAAAGTCTATATGATGCATGAACAATTTTAATGACATGATGCATGTTCTAATGTAGTTAAAACAAGTTCAATTTCACAAAATTGGCTTGAGCATGGAGTTTCTACCAAAAACCCCAAAAATTTAAAAAACCACTTGAATGTTTTGAAACAAATTGATGAATTAATCATCACATAGGGTTGAAAACAAATTAGAATGACCAATTTCATCAAAACAACAAGCCAATTTCATCAGAGTAGAGGAAGGCCGAGAACGTCTTTTATCCAACAGACCTCCGAGAAGCTCTTGTAGCGCTTTTGGGCTTCGAAGTGGATGCGATTGCTGCAACAACTGCCCTTGAGCATCCCTCAAGTGCCCAAGCCTCTCTTCCCCCTCCTAATACCTCCAAAGGGCCTGGCAAGGCTGATGACCAAAGCTAACAGGTGGAAGAGGCCAAGGGCAAGGAGGCAAAAACTCTGCGGGAGACCAAGGACCTTGAGGTAGTCGAGGCAAGGAAGCTGCTCCCAAAGCGAAGGAGTCCGAGCTGGTTAAGCCACAAGCCACACTTCAGGAGAAGAATGCCATCTCGGGCAAGGCTACTAACCCCTCTATCTCCTAGCCAGCCAGCACAAAGTGTAGTGACCCAAAAGGGGGTCTTGCAATCCATGGAATCCCACATCACCTAAGGAAACACATGGGAATGTGTTTATAAGGAATGACCTCCCTTTAATGTGTAGAGGCCTTTTCCCCAGCGCAATCCAGGGAAGAACAAAACTAAGAGAGATATGGGTCCCAAAGAGGACAATATCTACACAGTTAAGGCGGGGTCAATACAGATGGTATCAGAGCCATGCCCTAGTCGGAAGTGTGGGTTCCACACGCGAGGACGCGTGTGCTCGTAAGAGGGGTGGATTGTAGTGAC
Source organism: Quercus gilva (assembly GCA_023621385.1). Taxonomy (NCBI): domain Eukaryota; kingdom Viridiplantae; phylum Streptophyta; class Magnoliopsida; order Fagales; family Fagaceae; genus Quercus; species Quercus gilva. Next base: position 65,229,514 of record CM042473.1, on the reverse strand, counting down.
CCAAAAGGGGGTCTTGCAATCCATGGAATCCCATATCGCCTAGGGAAGCACATGGGAATGTGTTTATAAGAAATGACCTCCCTTTAATGTGTAGAGGCCTTTTCTCCAGCGCAACCTGGGGAAGAACAAAACCAAGAGGGGTATAGGTCCCAAAACGGACAATATCTATACAATTGGGGCGGGGTCGTTACACAAAGATTCGTCCCCCAACCAAGGCTTAGCCTAGGATTTTTCTCTTCTTTTTTATTTATTTATTTATTTTATTTTATATATATGTACTCTTCTTCTGTTGTGGCAGTTTTCCCTAGTTTATGATGTTGTAGACATTAAAATTTTATGATGTATTCACAGCCGTCCGATTGTTCATGATAAAATATTTGTGATCAAATTAATCTCAAATTGATGAGGTGGACGATTAGCAAATGAAATTAAGCCATGTGGCAATATCAAATAAGAAATTCATATGGCAATGTCAGAAGAAAAGACCTATATGGAAAGTTCTTATTAAATGGGAGACTAAATTAAAACCATAATTAGCTCTCAATAAATGCTGAGAGAAAATTCCAAATGAAATATTATTGATTTACCTATAAATAGAGGCTTCTCATATGAGAAAAGGGTAGAAAACTTAGAGAGAAAACACTACCGACACTCTGCCAAAATAGAGAGTCATCTCTAAAGTTCACAAGAATTCCATTGTTCATCAAAGCCTATTCCTACTTCTTCAAATCAAAGTGGGATTCTCCTTTAACCTAGTTCGAGATCAAGCCAATGGCCCTTGCATCAAATTAAGCACGTTCAATTATTCATTCAACTTGGAGACATTAAAGTACTATTCAAGATCAAGCTTCATAACCCCTTTGGATCGTAACGTTTCTTGAAGATCGAACCAGAGGAATTTATTGCACTCTTTCATTGTAAAGATTCATACAGAGGATTGTACTCACATATATACAAATTGATTATTTGTTACACTATTTTGTGATCGTGTGATTTATCTTTTACGAAAATTGTGTGTACAAATTTCTGGCATGCCCGGTGGGACCTCTCTGCCTCTCATCTCTTTCTCCATCCTAGAAATCTTCAAGTCTCCAATCCACCTAGTTTAATGGCCTCAAAGAAGTCTCAGATTTCTAAGAATGATACCAAAAGCGTTGGGGGGTCAACAAGTAGCAGTACTTCCACAGGTCCCATGACTCGAAACAAAGCTAAGGCAATAAGGCTCCTCACATCACAAGAAGTCGAGGGAAAAGCTCCTGTGACAAAACTCATAAGTGCCCCAGCCCAGCCAAAGATTGTCATCTCCTTGAGCACTTTGAACAAAAGCAAGCACACCTCCTCTAGGAAGGGAGATTCAACATTCGTTCCAGAGGACTCAACGATAGGGAGCAAATATCACTATTCTGCATCAGATACTGGGTCGAGTAATGCTTCACAGTCAGGTTCTTCCCAAGGATCCCCCCGAGAAGTCACTTCATCTATCTTTTCAGAAAATTCTTCTCGTACAATAGCTATGGCGGCCATGATGACAGAGACTGCCACCATTGACGAAAAGATTGTTGAAATGGAACATGCTATAGCTAAGCTTACCAAAACTATAGAGGAGAATGACCTTCAAATCGCCGCACTTACGAACAAGCTTGAGGTTCAGAATCGAGGGGAGTCTAACAAAGGCCATTCTCACATGCATCAACATACATGCCAAGATGCTCATACATCTTCTCCAAAGAAGGCTGGTGGTCCATAAGAGGGCTTAGCCTTAATTTCGTCTCTATCAGTCCAGCAGTTACAGGACATGATAACGAACACCATTCGAGCTTAATATGGTCGGGCACCCCAAAACTCTCTGATGTATTCAAAACCATACACCAAGAGGATTGACATTTTACAGATGCCTACGGGTTACCAACCTCCTAAGTTTCAACAGTTCGACGAGAAAGGGAATCCAAAGTAACATATCACTCATTTCATCGAGACTTGCAATAACACCGGTACAGATGGGGACTTGCTCACGAAGCAATTCATGCGCACCCTTCGAGGAAATGCCTTTGATTATTACACAGATCTTGAACCCGAGTCCATTGATAGTTGGGTGCAAATGGAAAGGGAATTCTTGAACCGTTTCTATAGTACCTGCCATACCGTAAGTTTGCTAGAATTAACCAACGCAAAGCAATGAAAAGATGAACCAATGGTAGACTACATCAATTGTTGGCACTCATTGAGCCTCGACTGCAAAGATTGCCTTTCCGAATCTTCAAGAGTGGCAATGTGCATCCAAGGTATGCACTGGGGGTTGCTTTACATCCTCCAAGGAATCAAACCTCACACCTTTGAAGAACTTGCTACCCGAGCCCATGACATGGAGCTTAGCCTGTCTAGCCATGGAGAAGAGGGCTTACTTGTTAACGAGCAGCGTAAAGAGAAGAAAGATACGAGGAAAGGGGTAAGTCTTCCAGACCCATGGTTAGCATAACCCTCGTCCAGCACCAAGTTAGGAGGATGCTTGGTTTGCTCAAAAGGGTGAGCCTTGCGAGGAGCTTTTGCTGCAAGAATAGGAAAGTTCTCAGACTGGACGGGTGGAACAGTTTGGACAGGCACCATGTTCACTGTTGGGTCGTCCAGGTCTACCGTTGGGGGAGTGAATTTTGGAACTTTGGGAAGAGGAGTCTTGCTAGACTTTTGCTTCTTGGAACCTCGTCGACTTGAAAGGTCACCAAGGTCCACTAAGCTAGATATGCCCTTCCTCTTCCTAGCTTGGACGGAAGGCTTTTGGACAACAAAAGGAGTAGTATCGTCCTGAACCTAGACGTCCTCGTCACCACTTGTAACAGCCTTCTCTTTGTTTTCCTTCATGGTAGCCAACCCTATGACAAAGAAAACAAAATTAGTTTTTTTTTTAAAAAAAAAAAAAGAAGGAGGATGGATGATACTTACTTCGATGAGTAGTCTCCTCGTGTGCAAGGTTCTATGCAGAGGGCTCAAGACCAAGTCCAAAAGCAGCTAGATGACTAAGAGTCACTAAGCTGTGGAAGGATCTCTCAGGGAAGGCATGAACTTGGTCAATACCATTCAATAAAATTTGTCCATACATGGATGAGTAACAGCTGCACCAATACAAAAAGAAGGTTAAACAAGTAAAAAAAAAAAAAAAAGTTAGAAAAAATAATTGAAAAATGGAAGAAAGACATACCCTCAAGACGAAGACGACCTAAGGGGCTGGTAAAATGAAGGAAAGGGGCACTATTCACATCAATTGGGTCCCCAGCCCAATTTCTAGAAATAATAAAAAATTTAGTCTTCCAAAGCCTGTCAGAAGAACTACGACCCTTTATCAAACTAAAATGAGGGCCCCTAGACGAAAGCTTGTAAAATACAGTAGATTTTTTTTTATCTCTGAGGGCTTATAGTAGTAACTGATCTCGTCCATTGTGACTAGACAATTTCCTTCCAGTGCCTCATGACATAACACTTGCATGGCAACTATCATCCTCCATCCATTAGAGTTAAGCTAGTTTGGTCCAATACATAACCTATGGAAGAGACCTCTACAAAAAGAGTTCAAGGGAAACCTAAGACCTGTTAGAAGATAAGATGTATAAACACCAAAACCAGAGGAAGGGGAACAACACCGTTCCCCTCCTTTAGGTAGACGGGGCTTAAACTCATTGGGAATTTGGTATCTATCTACAAGAATTTTTAACTTGGGCGCGTCCAAAGTAAACGCTACCTTGGAAGCACACCTATAAATTATATTTTCTTCCTCCTCTTTGTCTTGAGGATGACTAGGTGATCTTCTGGATGAGCTAGCCCCTGCCCCAGAAGCCATCCTACGTTGTATTTCCTTGAATTCCTCTAAAGAAAAACCAAGAACCCTAGACGAATAATGCTCATCTGAGGAACTACTATCACTACTATTACTTGTACTATCCTTACCACTCTCATAACTATTATCACCACTTCTAAAAGACACGTCCTGGCACTCGTCTATATCTCTTTCTAAACTACTACTAGACGAAGACATAATTGGAAGAAAGAAAAAAGACGAAAGCCTAAGGAAGAAGGGAAGGAAATACCTGACAAAACTAGAAGACGAGGACTAGACGAGGCTCTTGGACGAGATGGCAGAAAAGAAATTATGAGAAAAGTGAAGGGTAAGAGAGAGAATTCACATATTTATAGGGCCCAAGGATGAGGTCAGTGAAGCGACGTGGACCAAATAGAAAATGACACGTAGTGTTTTCTCGAAAAGTTGAATCGACGCGATAAGTCAACCAATGAGATTACTACACGTGACACGATTTGGAACAAAAAATTTCAACCAGAGTAATGATGATGCTTGGCACGACCTTTAACCCTTAAAGCATTGACACGTGGCATAAGTCAACAGTAAATGCTACAGTACGCCAAATGACCCTTGGACAAAGGGGCAACTGATGGTGAACTAAAAATTGAATCATCTCCAATTCATCCATAAGAGTGGTCTAGAGTCAAAAAGGTTAGCCCAGTATAAGAAGGTCGTCCATCATCAGAAGGTCATCCATGGAAATGAAGGTCGTCCATCAAGAAAGCACCTATACAACCCCTCAACACTTAGAAAATTCTCATAGTGGATTTATGTACAAAAGCTTGTAATTCGTACAACATTCTACTATTTTGAAGTATGAGTAAAATTCTCATCGCTGTAACTTCCTACTAAGTATTTAACTTCCAATGGCAGTTGTAGAAAATAAGATTGAACATTCTAACTTCTATAGCAGTTGTGGAAGTTAAGTCTAATCCTTCTAACTTCCACACACATTGAGGAAGTTACTAAACAAGTAACCACTCCAAAGTTCACTATATAAGGACTCATCCAAATCAAATGAAAGTAAGTTTTCACTACTCCTAAAGTTGGAATTCTTGAGTTCTAGAGAGAAAAACTAACTTAAGCATCGGAGGGTTCTTGGCCAATTCACTCCAATCACCTTTGATCTTGTGTCTTTTTCTTTTCATGCATTCCAAGCAACTACTTTGCATCATCAAAAACTATTGTGAATAGTGGTAATAGTTTTTGGATGGTTTTAAGACTTTAACCATGATATATAAATGATTGTAACTTTCATTTTGATATCTTCTTCTTTCAAAACTTCCAATGGAAAACTAAAAATTCTCTAGGACTTCTCCAAAATTTCTGTATTTAGAACGTAATAAACTTAGTTGTATCCAAGGGATAAATTTGTAGTAACATTTTAGTAACTCTTTTGTGGGTGCATATATTGTCTAAGAATAACGTTTCGTTGTGGCTCCAAATGTCAAATGTTTTGTTTGCTTAATAAATCACAATATTTTGTTATGATATTTTTTTGGTAGTCCCTTTATTTTTTAACGTTAGAAGTGTTACTTCCTTTTTAGTAGAACTAAAGTGAAAGAAACTATGGCAATGAAATTGGAAAAAAATAAGTTTAGTGAATCTTGTACGTACAGGAGTTGTATGTAAGACGTACGTGATTTTAAAGTTTTTTTTGCATCAATATTTCCTAAGAGTTATGGACGGTTCTAACTTCTTACTCATGATATATAAAAGATTTTAACTCACACTTTAAATGTCTTCTTCTTTCAAAACTTTCTTAAAACACTAAAAATCCTTTGGGACTTCACCAAAATTGCTATTTTTGGAACTTAATAAATTGGGTTGTATATTGGGGATAAGTTTTTAGTAACCTTTTAGCAGCTCTTGTATGGATGAAAACATAATCTAAGGAAATCATTTCATTGTGTCTCCAAATTATCAAGTGTTTTGTTTGATTATTGAATCACTTTATTTTTTGAGTTATATTTTTTAGAACAAAAAAGGAGATGCTTAGTCCAATTTTTTTTTTTTTAATGTGAAAAGCATTAATTCCTGTTTAGTAGAGAGGGAGTGACAAAAAATGTCACAAACAAACAAAAAAACAAAGTTTATAGAATCTAGGACGTACGAGAGTTGTATGTAAGATGTATGAGTGTATCATGTTTCTTTTCATCAAAATTAATTGAGAGTTGTACAAATCTAGAATGTACGAGTGTTGTACAAGATTATGCAGTATATACGAATTTGGTAGTTTTTGGGCCGAAAGTTGTACAACTTGAAATGAAAACTATTGTGAATATTGGAAACATATTTTAACTTTCACTTTAAATATCTTCTTCTTTAAAAAGTTTCTAAGAAACACTAAAACTCCTCAGGGCCTTCTCTGAAATTGCTACTTTTAGAACATAATAAACTTAGTTATATCCTAGGGATAAATTTCTAGTACCTTTTATCAACTCTTGTGTGGGGTGCATATATTGTCTAAGGATAGCATTTCATTGTAGCTCCAAATTCTAAAACATTTTGTTTTATTACTAAATCACTATATTATTTCATTATGTTTTTTGGTAGTGAAAAAAGTGATTCTAATCCGAATTTTTTTTTTTTTATTAATGTGAGAAATGTTAATTCCTCTTTAGTAGAGCTAAAGTGATGAAAATGGTGACAATGATGTGAAAAAAAAAATTAGAGAATCTCTTATGTACAAGAGTTGTATGTAAAACGTGTTGGAAAAACATGGTTTTTATCGCATACAAAACATACGCAACGGAAAATTAACAGATCTACTTCATTTGCAATCAATAACATGTACTATGTAAATCTTAGAATTTAAGAACAAGAGAGTGTACCTTGGTGTGGTGAAATTCAAAACCAAATATTAGAAATACTTGGGAACACTTTTAATCTTCACTCCAATTCCACTTATGCCCAAGAAGTGTGGTTTCTCAATTAGTTTACATGTATGTGTTCAAGGGAGATAACATGGATCTACTTCATTCATGAGAGATAACATGTAACCTTGAATTCTAGAACAAAGAATAAGAAAGCGTACCTTGGTGTGGTGAAATTCAAAACCAAAAGATTCGAAGTAGTTGGGAACACTTTTAATCTTCACTCCAATTCCACTTAATGCCCAAGAAGTATGGTCTCTCAATCAGTTTCCAATGAGAGAATAAAAAAGTGTCCAACACTCACATACAAACTATTTCATTCCATATGAAAAACTCTTAATGAAAAACCTTGTGAAATTCTGTATGTTTCTCTCCTTATATATATAACTGATTATCTAATTGAGCTAGCCTTTTTGGGTCATTCCAATTGGGTTTTAGTATGTGGCTTAGAGTGGGATCAAAAGGAAACAAATAAGACTTTAGCTCCAATGGGCCTTGGGCTTCTCTATCAACTCTTGACAAGTCCAAAGTTACCATTAATGATATTTAATACCACTATATGAATATAATTGCACTATAGGCCTTATTAATAAATTATTGCCCAAAACTTTATTAATATATAACCCCTTCATTAAAATATTCGTAGTAATACAAAGTCATGAATGTAGACTGCCACTTTGAAGATTACTACATCTTAATCCTTGAGTACCCGATTTAATCTTTTATGTTATTCATCATACGTTTATGAAATCCAATTTCATAAATATATACTTTAGTAACTCCTTACTAAAGTGGTTGAGCCCAACACTCTGAATAACCAAATCCATTAAACTTATATCAAGGGAATATTTTATATCTCCGTTAAGAGATTATGAATTCAATCTTGAGAATATATGTTCCATCAACATTAAATGCGGCTGCTCAACATACTGAGGTTTTGACCGTGACTTATAGATCTCACTCCTGATATATCAAAGCAATCTATACCTCATGATCAGGTCCATTATTCTCTCAAGATTTAGAGTTGATGTAAATAGAAGTCATGAGATTTATTATTCATTTGACAGTTGTTAGGAGAATAATAAATCTCACAGCAATCCAGTTCAATATGTCTTAACTCTTAAGACACATCAACACATCAACTAGAAGTCTCTACTTCCATGATCAAGACAAATCATCTTAGTTGATGTGTTATAGTCTTCGTAGATGAAACGCCCAATTTCATCACTGACTATGAACTACATTTTGAGTTTACAAGAAACTTGTGATTTACATCTTCTGTGACTAAATCATAAAAATCACATACAATGCATCTCATGGACTATGATAATGTCCCATGAGTTCATAAATAGTCTCATATAATTAAACAACTTAATTATTTATAACATGCCAATAAATTGGATTTTAGGGCATAAACCCCAACAATAGTGGCTTATACTCACATACACACAATTTCATACATCTCCATGTATTATTAAATTTTGTATGTTTCACTCCTTATATATAACTGATTATCTAATTGGGTTAGCCTTTTGGGCCATTCCAATTGGGCTTTAGTATGTGGCTTGGAGTGGGACCAAAAGGGACAAATAAGATACTAGCTCCAAAATTTCTGTATTTAGAATGTAATAAACTTAGTTGTATCATAGGGATAAATTTGTAGTAAAATTTTAGTAAGTCTTCTTTGGGTGCACATTTGTAGTAACGTTTCGTCTTGGCTCCAAATTGATAAATGTTTTTTTTTTTTTTTTATCAAATCAAAATATTTTTTAATTATATTTTTTGGTAGTGAAAATTTGATGTGTAGTCCCTTTTTTTTTAGCGTGAGAAGTGTTACTTCCTCTTTAATAGAACTAAAGTGAAAGAAACTGTGGCAATGAAATTATAAAAATATGTTTAGAGAATCTTTTACGTAAGAGATTTTTAGGTTTCTTTTGAATCAATATTTCTTGAGAAATTGTACAAAACTCGACCGTAAGAGTGTTTTAGGGGATTCGGCAAAATTTAAGAATTTGACAGTTTTTTGGACAAAGTTTGTTCCATGTGAAATGAAAACATTTGTGAATATTTGAAACAACTTTTGGACGTTTTTAACTCTTTACCTGTGATATATAAATGATTCTAACTTTCACATTCTATACTTCTTTGAAAACTTTCTAAGAAACACTAAAAATCGTAGGGGATAAATGGTTGTGTCCGAGGGATAAATCTAAACTAACATTTTAGCAACTCCTGTGCGGGTGCATATAGTGTCTAAGGATAACATTTTGTTGTAGTTCCAAATTGTCAAATGTTTTGTTTAATTATTAAATCACTATATATATATATATATATATAATTTTTTTTTTTTTTTGGTAGTGGAAATTTGATGTGTAGTTCCTTTTTTTTCAATGTAATAAGTGTTACCTCCTCTTTTGTAGGGGTAAAGTGAAAGAAACTGCGGCAATGAAATTAAGAAAAAAAAAGTTTAGGGAATCTCGTATGAACAAGAGATGTATGTAAACCGTATGATTTTCAAGTTTCTTTTGCATCAATATTTCCTAAGAATTTGTACAAAACACGAACGTACAGGTATTATAGGGGATTCTATAGAATTTACGAATTTGACATTCTGTTGAAGAAAATTTGTTCCAAATGAAATGAAAACGTTTGTGAATGTTTAAAACAATTTATGGATAGTTGTAACTCCTTGCCCATGATATATAAATGATTCTAACTCTCACTTTGAATGTCTTCTTCTTTGAAAACTTTCTTAGAAACACTAAAAATCCTCTGGGACTTCACCAAAATTTCTATTTTTAGAATTTGATGATGCATGAAAAATCAATAGGCTGAATGCTACGGGCTTCAATGGGCTAGTGGTTGCTTGGAAGGCTTGAAAAGAAAGAAACACAAGATCAAAGGTGATCGGGGTGAACCGGTCAAGAACCCTCCGATGCTTAAGTTAGTTTTCTCTTTAGAATTCAAGAATTCCAACTTTAGGTCTAGTGGAAACTTACTTTCATTTGATGTGGATAAGTCCTTATATAGCAAGCTTTGGAGTGGTTACTCAGTTAGTAACTTCCACAATGTGGATGGAAGTTAGAAGGTTCAGATTTAACTTCTACAATTACTACAGAAGTTAGAAGAGTCAGACTTATCTTCCACAATTGCTATAGAAGTAAAGAACTTAATGGGAAGTTATAGTGATGAACAAGGATTTTGCTCATACTTCGGAATAGTAAAACGTGGTCCGAATTATAAGCCTTTGAACATAAATTTATTTTGAAAATTTCTAAGCGTCGAGGGGTCGTCCAGTTGCTTCCATGCTTAATGACCTTCTTATGCTAGATGACCTTTCTAAACTTGGATGACAATTTGGACGAACTAGAGACAGTTCAATTTTTAGTTCACCAACAGTACCGAATAAGCTTGGTTGTATTCTGGGGATAAATTTATAGTAACCTTTTAGTAAATGTTGTGTGGGTGCATACATTGTCTAAGGAAAGTATTTCATTGGGTGCACCAAATTATCAAGTTTTTTGTTTGATTATTGAATACGATATCCTTTAATTATATTTTTTTAATACTAAAAACGAGATGTTTAGTCCCAATTTTTGATAATGGGAAAAGTGTTAATTCCTCTTTAGCGTTGAGAGAGTGACAAAACATGTGGCAAACAATTGTAAAAATAAAGTTCGTAGAATCTCGGATGTACGATAGTTGTATATAAGACGTACGAGAGTGTCAAGTTTCTTTTCATCCAAATTAATTGTCAGTAGTATTAATCTCAAACATACGAGTTTTGTACGAGATTATGCAAATTTACGAATTTGACAATTTTCGGGCCAAAAGTGTACAACTTGAAATGAAAACAATTGTGAATATTGGAAATAGTTTCTGGATGGTTTAAAGACTTTACCCATGATATATAATGATTGTAATTCTCACTTTAAATAACTTATTCTATCAAAACGTTCAAAGGAAAACTAAAAATTCTCTGGGCCTTCACGAAAATTTTTCTATTTAGAACATAATAAACTTGGTTGTACCCAAGGGATATGTTTGTATTAGCAACTTTTCTGTGGGTGCATATATTGTCTAAGGATAACGTGTCTTTATGGCTCCAAATTGTCAAATGTTTTGTATGATTATTAAATCACAATATTTTTTATTATATTTTTTGGTAGTGAAAATTTAATGTGTACTCCCTTTTTTTTAATGTGAGAAGTGTTACTTCCTCTTTAGTAGAACTAAAGTGAAAGAACTATGGCATTGAAATTAGAAAAAAAATATGTTTGAAGAATCTTGTTCGTACGAGATTTTTAGGTTTCTTTTCCACCAATATTTCCTGAGAGTTTGTACGAAACTCAACTGTACGAGTGTTGTAGGGGATTCAGCAGAATTTATGAATTTGACAATTTTTTGGACAAAGTTAGTTCCACGTGAAATGAAAACATTTGTGAATATTTGAAACAGCTTTTGGATGGTTATAACTCTTTACCCATGATATATAAATGATTCTAACTCTCACAATTTATAATTCTGTGAAAACTTTCTTAGAAACACTAAAAATCGTAGGGGACTTCTCCGAAATTGCTGTATTTAGAACGTAATTAAACATGGTTGTGTCCGAGTTATAAATTTGTAGTAACATTTTAGCAACTCTTGTGCGAGTGCATATAGTGTCTAAGGCTAACGTTTGGTTATGGTTCCAAATTGTCAAATGTTTTGTTTAATTGTTAAATCATAATACTTTTTAATAATTTTTGTTAGTGGAAATTTGATGTGTAGTTCCTTTTTTTTTTTTTTAATGTGATAGGTGTTACCTCCTCTTTTGTAGAGTTAACCTGAAAGAAACTATGGCGATGAAATTAAGAAAAAAAAATTATTGAATCTCGTAAATATAAGAGATGTATGTAAACCGTACGATTTTCAAGTTTCTTTTGCATCAATATTTCATGAGAATTTGTACGAAACATGAATGTACGAGTGTTGGGATTCTATAGAATTTACGAATTTGACAATTTGTTGAACAAAATTTGTTCCAATTGAAATGAAAACAATTGTGAATGTTTAAAACAATTTATGGACAGTTATAACTCCTTGCCCATGATATATAAACGCTTCTAACTCTCACTTTGAATGTCTTCTTTGTTGAAAACTTTCTTAGAAACACTAAAAATCCTTTAGGACTCCACCAAAATTTCTATTTTTAGAACTTAATAAACTTGGTTGTATTCTCGGGATAAATTTATGGTAACCTTTTAGTAAATGTTGTGTGGGTGCATACATTGTCTAAGAAAAGTATTTCATCGGAGCTCCAAATTATCTGGTGTTTTGTTTGATTATTGAATCACAATATTTTTTAATTATATTTTGAATACCAAAAATGAGATTTTTAGTCCCAATTTTTGATAATGTGAAAAGTGTTATTTCCTCTTTAGCGTTGAGAGGGTGACAAAAAATGTGGCAAGCAATTGAAAAAACTAAAGTTTGTAGAATCTCAGACGTACAATTGTTGTATATAAGACGTACGAGAGTGTCAAGTTTCTTTTCATCAAAAGTAATTGTTCGTTGTACGAACCTCAACGTACGAGGTATGTACGAGATTTGCAAAATTTATGAATTTGACAATTTTTGGGCCAAAAGTCGTACAACTTGAAATGAAAACTATTGTGAATATTGGAAACATTTTCTAGATGGTTTTAAGACTTTACCCGTGATATATAAATGATTGTAATTCTCACTTTAAATATATTCTTCTTTCAAAACTTTTAGAGGAAAACTAAAATTTCTTTGGGTCTTCTCCAAAATTTCTTTATTTTGAACGTAATAAACTTGGTTGTATCCTAGGGATATGTTTGTAGTAACATTTTAGCAACTCTTCTGTGGGTCCATATATTGTCTAAGGATAACGTGTCTTTATGGCTCCAAATTGTCAAATATTTTGTATGATTATCAAATCACAATATTTTTTTTTAATACTTTTTGGTAGTGAAAATTTGATGTATAATCCCTTTTTTTTTTTAACATGAGAAGTGTTACTTCCTCTTTAGTGAAAAAAAAAAAAAAAAAAAAAAAAAAAAAAAACTGTGGTAATGAAATTATAAAAAATATGTTTAGAGAGTCTTGTACGTCGAGATTTTCAGGTTTCTTTTCCATCAATATTTCTTGAGAGTATGTATGAAACTCGACCGTATGAGTGTTGTAGGAGATTCAGCAAAATTCACGAATTTGACAGTTTTTTGGACAAAGTTTGTCCCACGTGAAATGAACGCATTTGTGAATATTTGAAACAGCTTTTGGATGGTTATAATTCTTTTCCCATGATATATATATATATATATATATGATTCTAACTCCCACACTCTATACTTCTATGAAAACTTTCTAAGAAACACTAAAAATCGTAGGGGACTTCTCCGAAATTGTTATATTTAAAACGTAATTTGATAGGCCAAAAACGAATTGACCCCTTGTGATAAATTAACCAATTAATTTAGCCAAGTGAATTAATTAAGTTAATTAACATGCAAACACGTGGTAGCACAAACAAACCACCAAATAACTAAATATGCAACAGAAATTAAATGACACGGTGATTTGTTTACGAATGGGGAAAACTTGACGACAAAAACCTCACCGAGTGATTTTCAAGTCACCACTCCCGAAACTCCACTATTATCACAACAAGCGGTTACAAGTAAAGGAATCCCAAGTACCTTACCAACCTACAATTAAACCCTTACCCCAATACCCAATTAGACTTGTTCTGTAGTGACAGTTTTCCTCTTGATACCTAGCTCTCAAGTACATGACTAACTAATGCGCGGATCCCAATACGCGACTTCAACACCAACTGAAAGAGAGGTTGCTGCAAAGTTCTTCAATTCATCCTACACGATGAAGATCAAGAAAATGTTTGGTCACAAAATCCAAAGGTGCAAATATACAACAACTTCTTCAAGAAGAGATGAACTAGGGCAAGAACTTCGTCGCTGGTCACAATTTGCTTCAACAGAGTTTTCTCAATGCTTGTGCAACTTGTGAACTGTTTTTCGGCCCTTAAAATAATCCTTTTATATGTCTAGGGTTAGAAGAAAAGAAGGCCCAAAGACACATTCACGGATCTCAAGAAATCATATCAGAATTCTGAATTTCTTAAATCTCGACAGATAAGAGGTGTCGAGAAGCTGTCAAGCAGCTGTCGAGAACACGGGGCTTGAACATCTTTCTTAAGCTCAATAGATGCAGCTGTCAAGAGAGCTGTAATTTGCACTATCAGCTTGTTTTCTTGGACAGACATGATGACTTCAACACTTGATCTTGAAACCTTGTTTCTTGAAGTATTAAAAACACCTAGAACTACCCAGTTACAAGTAAAGTGTGTTTTGTCAAAGGATTAGCCAATTACATAAAAGAATGACATATATTCTTTAACAAGTGAAACACATATGTCCTAACAATCTCCCCCTTTGACAATCCGTGACAAAACCACAAAAAACAAATGGACATATGAGAGAAGTCATAAATCACTCAACTCATATTCACTTGTTGAATACAATAAAATCTATCCTAACACAAACCCTTGAAAAACTTTGCAAGAAAAGAGTTTATGGCAAATAGACTTTGACAACCTATATTTCTGAAACACTTTAAACAAAACTCATCAAAGCATCTTGTGTGAAACAGAAATAATAGATTGCATACAAGTATAAGAAACATGTGTATAAAGATAGAGAAGAAACAACACATGTAGAGATAGGTGAAAGAAACATACATCCACATATATAGAAAATAAGTACAATGTATGTAAAAACTGATCACAAGACCTAATGTACAAGAACAATGTATCTATAAAGTAGAAAAGAAACAAGATACATCGTATCCTCACTACATCCCTTAAGTATCAACACTCCCCTTAACAAAAATGTCCTATACTAACTCTCCCCCTAAGATGACTACTCTCATATCCCCAAAACTACTCCCTCTTTTTGTCACGAGTGACAAAGGGTAGACTGTCAAGTAAACATCTCATCAGTAGAGCCACCATCTCCATCATCATCATCCGAAGCATCATCGTCCCCGTCATCATCATCCTCAGAGTCAGAAGCCGCTGGAGGAGGTGGTGAAGGAGTAGCCTCATGAGCAAAACCAACCATGAACGCCTACCGTCGTGCAATACGACCAACACGAACATTCACCTGATACAACTCAGTGGAGAGTGTATCAAGGCGAGCATCCATGCGCTATAGCTGTATCATGATGTCTCCAAGTGAAACATCGCTCATAAAGGAAGAAGGAGCGGATGTAGATGGAGCAAATCGGGATGGAGGTAAATGGGAGGGAGGAGTAGAATCCAGTTGTCATGACCTAAACTGATCCTCACTATGTTTTACGGTAGCGACATCTATGGCACACATGAAAGTGAAATGGTCAGACACGAGAAAATGATGGAAAAATGGCGTAAAATCCTTGTGATAGCAGAAGGAAAGATGTGCTTATCACGGGTCACCGCATCCAAATGAACATCTATAATAGACAAAACGAAATGAGAAGGAAAATCTATGGTAAGATGCTCAATGAGGGATAACAAAAATCGAGCATGAGGCTCTGTGATGGAGTTGTAGTGAGAAAGTGGATGGAGTACAAAAGTCATCATCATGTTTAAGAATCTAGGACCTTTAGCAAAATGCTGACAAGATGTGTATTGACGCTCACCCCACTCTGAAGGGCGCTCACAGAAAGCAGATATGAGCTCATCCTTGGACACAGTCCACAGACGCTCACAAGAAGGATAGTCAGGAAACTCTATCCTAGGGACCCGAAGCACATCTGCAACAAGCTGCGGTGTGACAGGGATGCGCGTACCTCGAACGCGAGTGAAAAAGAAAGGTACTAAATGATCAATCCCGTGCATGTTGGAGTAAAACTCCTGAATGAGAACGAGAGGACATGTGACCGGGATGTCACACAGTAACTCCCATCCCCTACTGTGAATGGCAAAGGAAAGGTCAATATCGGCGAAGTCCACCAAAATGACTTGGTGTTCAGAATGAACACCTCGTCTAGAGAAGTTCTCCAAGAATGCCTTATGGGCATCATCATCACAGAACCGAAGATTAAGAGGAGCAGAATCAGAAGATGAAGAAGCCACAAAACGCAGAGGGTTTCGAGCCGAAGTAGATTTACGCTTAGGTGCCATAGACACTACTAACGTAATGAGAATAAGAGAAAGAGAGAGAGAGAAAAAAAAAAGACAATCAGAAAAGTCCCAAAGCAATTCAAATATATCAAATATATTGAATAGAGAGTACGTATGCATGAGGATGCATGAACATGTGACATACAAAAGAAATTTCATCATGGGCTCAACCCAATCCAAACCTACCAGCACACAAACATAGTACACACATCTAAATGCATGAAAATACCATTCTAATGCCAATGTGATGCAATGCATGACTTTTTGAACACATTTAAATGAAAACCCATCCCAAAATTTCAAGAAAAACTCATTAATTTTGAAAAACCCCAAAATTTTTCAAAAAAAAAACCCCAAAACCTAAGATTCAAAACATGAAATGCATGAAGAATGAAGGGAAAAGAGATCATTCCAAGTGATTTGAAGCAAGGAAAGGCCAAAAATCACGTGGGTTGAAGGTTTTAAGTGAGAAAACTGAGTTTGGGAGGTGAATAGTCACAGACAGATCAAGAGAGATCGAGAAAATGAGAACCGGATCATGAACAGGGCTTGTATAGCATCCTCAGTAAATCTCGACAGATGAGGTATCGAGAGGTGTCGAGCCATCTATAGAGGAAGGTGTAGAGAAAATGAACGTCGACAGCTATAGGAGTCGAGGAGATATCAAGGAATAAACACCAGAACCAAGAACAAAAGCTCGATCGATCCACCAGGTGTCAAGAATGTATCGAGGAGACAGAAACTTTCTCGATTGATCCACCAGGCGTCCAGGAGGTGTCGAGATTGTGGAAAGGAAAAAGCTAAAGAAGCTTAACAGATAGCTAGGTATCGATGAGGTATTGAGGAGGTGTCGAGCTTACTTTTAAAAACAGTTTTTCGAGAAGTAAAAAACACAGACATGAATGCAATCCAACATGCACCTCAACCAATGATCCAATCAATATATTAAGCTCTCAAAATCATCTCTCATCAAACATTTTAAGCACATGAATCCTTAGAAACACACACACACACTAAACAAGTCTAACCAATTTTATATATCAAAAACGAGTCAAGACAGTTTAGTGAGCATACATTAGCACATGTAAAACCTAGTGATGGCCAAATCATATTGTACCTGCACATGTATCAAGAGTAGCAAAGAATATTGCGTGTTGTGTGTGAAAAACATCGCAAGATTGCAAAAGTGTATACATGTTATGACGATTTAAGATATGAGAAATTCACTTTAACTTACACACAATCATAACTGTTTGATGAGGACTATAACTCCCACATCTCATAGAAAACACGCTTGCAATCATATTTAAAGCATTTTTGATCTTTTTGCTTTTTATTTTCTTTGCATATTTTCTTTTATTTAGTATATCATGCATGGGCATATAAAAGAGAGAAGAGAAATACCCAACATGTTAGGCGTAGACATTGCACTTTTTGCTATGCCGAAGCATATAGATGTCTTTGACACTGCACTTTTACTATGCCAAAGCATATAGGTGTCATATTATGATTGGCAGGCAACAGTGGTGAGATGGTTATTTATGCCTTTCTCTTAGGATTTTCTAATCCTACCCGTCAAAAAAAGTGATACAAGTGTTAAGTTCAAGAGATGACTTAATCTTACTCATCACAAATAAGAGCCACAAAGCTCACTTGCTTAGTTGTGCATAAAGATGCTCATTTAAGCTATAAAAGATACAAAATTTAGAAAATTTTGTTTCAATGGTCATCCAAGGTACATAAGTACCAAAGTACACAAAACACACACTATTTTTGAATTTTTTTTATTTTTCAATTTTTTTATTTTTATTTTGAAAACAAAATAGACAAAACTGAAAACAAACAGACAAAAACATGTCAAACAAAGCAAGCATAAAACTAGACTGACTCAGAAAATGCAGAACACACAAGTAATGCAACAACAAAAACAAGAAGATAGAAGAAAGTGATAAAATCACTTAGAGTCCTTTTTCTTCCACACTCTGGAAGAACCTTTCGTTTGGTTGAATCCTTGAACTGGCAATGAAGGGGAAGAATTGAACCCGTTCAAGTTCGAAAGGAACATGAGGGCTTTTAGAAGATCTCTAAGAGGAGCAAAAGAGGATTGAAGCTGATTTTGGCTTCCAGATGCTATCATGCCCTTGCTCTGTTGAATGGCTAACCACTTATAGCAATTTGGTCATGTATAATCGGCAGCTCCACAATGATGACAAAGATGCTGCTCTTCTGTTTAGGCTTTTGAGAGTTAGCTTTCTTAGCCCTAGGGTTTTTAACATCTTTCTTATCCTAATTACGAGGTGCTCCTAAGATAGATTTAACTTTGTCTAGGTTCTCACTAGCTAATTCAGTTTTAACATCAATATTTTCAATTTCAGTATTATTAGCAGGAGAAACAAAAACAGTAGCACTAGTAGAAGTAGTATTAAAGGAAGGAAGACCATACCCTAAACCTGTTCGATCCGAAGCAGATTTCTGATTGCTGAGCATTTTATCAAGCTTTGCACTTAAAGTCCTTTCCAATTGAGCTCTGACTTGAAACAGCTCCGCTTCAAGCTTCTTAGTCTTCTCAGCCAAGAAATTGTTCTCAAATCTCAACGCTCCAATAGTCTGATTTGCCTCATTAAACTTTGTGGATAACTCTTCACGATTAAGTTCCACATCACTGAGCTTCTTGGTGGCCAGCCTATATAGTTTTTCATGCTTCTCAGACAGTTTGTATAGTTTTTCATAGGCTGAATGGATATCATCTTGATCATCCATCTTCTCACACTTAGAATCCACCAATTATTCTTCTTCTTCTTCTTCCACGACTTCAACAATCCCTTCAGTAGGATTGACTGTAGCAGTGAAGGCATTCAAGATTCCGTCATCTTCATCATCGAAATCATCTTCAGGCTCAGTGTCACTTAAGGTAGCAGCAAGTGCCTTACTCTTCCCAATGCTCTTGAGATATGTGGGGCATTCTTGCTTCATATGACCAAATCCATGGCATCCAAAACACTTAGGTCCCGCGGGAACAGTGTACTGACCACCATCCCTTGCATTCTTCTTCCCTTTGTCTTTGCCCTTAAACTAAAAAGAACTGGATTGTCTGCGGTCCTTATCGAAGTTCCTTCCATTGGCATTCTTCATAAATTTCTTGAATTGCCTTGTAATGTAGGACTTCATCTTGGAATCTTCATCATCGAAAAAATCATCTGTGTTACTGCTCTTGGCCTTTAATGCCATGCCCTTTCCTTTACCCGTCTTGCCAATTCTGGTTAACCCTAGCTCATAGGTCTACAAGTTTCCTACCAACTCAGTCAAATGAATCTTGTCAATATCATTTGATTCCTCAATTGCCATAATCTTGGCATGGAATCTCTCGGGTAGAGATCTGAGCACCTTCCTTACAATCTTGGGTTTAGGAATGGTTTCCCCAAGATTGAAGGCCGAGTTCACTATGTCCTTGAGCTTGGCATAGAACTCATCGAACGTCTCATCCTCCTCCATCTTAATTTCTTCAAAGCTTGTAGTGAGCCTTTGAAGCTTTGAATCCTTGACAGCTTTTGTACCCTCATAGGTTGCCTAGAGGATGGTCAATGCTTCCTTTACAGTTTCAGTAGAAGATATCTTCTTGAACTCCTCATTGGTGACTGTGCTAAATAGGGCATTCAACGCTCTGCTGTTGAAGTTTGCCGCCTTGATCTTGGCTTCATCCCAATCGGCCGGCGCTTCTTTTAGTTTGGTCCAACCAATTTCTACAGCTTACCACACCTTCTCATCTAAAGACTGCAAAAAAGCTCTCATGCGTACTTTCCAGTATGCATAGTTAGTACCATCAAATAAAAGAAGTATGATTAATGACTATCCTCTATCCATGACAAACAGGGGTCAATGGATCAACACAACAAAGATTAAACCTAATCAGAGTGTGCCTGCTCTGATACCATTTTTTAGGCCAAAAACGAATTGACCCCTTGTGATAAATTAACCAATTAATTCAGCCAAGTAAATTAATTAAGTTAATTAACATGCAAACGCATGGTAGCACAAACAAATCACCAAATAACTAAATATGCAGCAAAAATTAAATGACATGGTGATTTGTTTACGAATTGGGAAAACCTGACGGCAAAAACCCCACCGGGTAATTTTCAGGTCACCACTCCCGAAACTCCATTATTATCATAACAAGCGGTTACAAGTAAAGGAATCCCAAGTACCTTACCAACCTACAATTGAACCCTTACCCCAATACCCAATTAGACTTGTTCTGTAGTGACAGTTCCTCTCTTGATGCACGGCTCCCAAGTACGTGACTAAACAATGCGCGGATCCCAGTACGCGACTTCAACACCAACTGAAGGAGACGTTGGCTGCAAAGTTTTTCAGTTCATCCTACATGATGAAGATAAAAAACATGCTTGGTCACAAAACCCAAAGGTGCAAATACACAGCAACTTCTTCAAGAAGAGATGAACTAAGGCAAGAACTTCGTCTCTGGTCACAATTTGCTTCAACAAAGTTTTCTCAATACTTGTGCAACTTGTGAACTATTTTTCGACGCTTAAAATAATCCTTTTATATGTCTAGAGTTAGAAGAAAAGAAGGTCCAAAGACACATTCACGAATCCCAAGAAATTAGATTAGAATTTTGAATTTCTTAAATCTCGACAGATATGAGGTGTCGAGAAGCTGTCGAGCAGCTGTCGAGAACACGGGGCTTGAACAGCTTTATTAAGTTTGATAGATGCAGCTGTTAAGACAGCTATCGAGGTTTAATGAATTTGCACTATCAGCTTGTTTTCTTGGACAGACTTGATGACTTCAACACTTGATCTTGAAACCTTATTTCTTGAAACCTTATTTCTTGAAGTATTAAAAACACCTAGAACTACCCAATTACAAGTAAAGTGTGTTTTGTCAAAGTATTAGCCAATTACATAAAAGAATGACATATGTTCTTTAACAAGTGAAACACATATGTCCTAACATAATTAAACATGGTTATGTCTAAGGGATAAATCTGTAGTAACATTTCAACAACTCCTGTGTGGGTGCATATAGTGTCTAAGGATAACATTTCGTTATGGTTCAAAGTTGTTAAATGTTTTGTTTAATTATTAAATCATTACATTATTTAATATTTTTTGGTGGTGGAAATTTCATGTGTTGTTCCTTTAAGTGTTACCTCCTTTTTGGTAGAGGTAATCTGAAAGAAACTGTGGCGATGAAATTAAGAAAAAAAAAATTTATAGAATCTCGTAAATACTAGAGATGTATGTATATCGTACGATTTTCAAGTTTCTTTTGCATCAATATTTCTAGCGAATTTGTATGAAACATGAACGTACGGGTGTTGTAGGGGATTCTATAGAATTTATGAATTTGACAATTTGTTGAACAAAATTTGTTCCAATTGAAATGAAAATGATTGTGAATGTTTAAAACAATTTATGGACACTTATAACTCCTTGCCCATGATATATAAACGATTCTAACTCTCACGTTGAATGTCTTCTTCTTTGAAAACTTTCTTAGAAACACTAAAAATCCTTTGGGACTCCACCAAAATTTCTATTTTTAGAACCTAATAAACTTGGTTGTATTCTGGGGATAAATTTATGGTAACCTTTTAGTAAATGTTGTGTGGGTGCATACATTGCCTAAGGAAAGTATTTCATTGGAGCTCCCAATTATATGGGGTTTTGTTTGATTATTGAATTACAATATTTTTTAATTATATTTTTAATACCAAAAATGAGATTTTTTGTCCCAATTTTCGATAATGTGAAAAGTGTTATTTCCTCATTAGCGTTGAGAGAGTGACAAAATATGTGGCAAAAGATTTAAAAAATAAAGTTTGTAGAGTCTCGGACGTACGATAGTTGTATATGAGACGTACGAGTGTCAAGTTTCTTTTCATCAAAATATATTGTCTATTGTACAAATCTCAAACGTACGAGGTTTGTACTAGATTATGCAAAATTTACGTATTTGACAATTTTCGGGCCAAAAGTCGTACAACTTGAAATGAAAACTACTATGAATATTGGTAACAATTTTTGGATGGTTTTAAGACTTTACCCATGATATATAAATGATTGTAACTCTCACTTTAAATATATTCTTCTTTCAAAACTTTAAGAGGAAAACTAAAAATTCTCTAGGACTTCTCCAAAATTTTTGTGTTTAGAATGTAATAAACTTTGTTGTATCCTAGGGATATGTTTATAGTAACATTTTAGCAACTCTTCTGTGGGTGCATATATTGTCTAAGGATAACGTGTCTTTATGGGTCCAAGTTGTCAAATATTTTGTATGATTATTAAATCACAATATTTTTTATTATATATTTTGGTTGTGAAAATTTGATGTGTAGTCCCTTTTTTTTTTAACATGAGAAGTGTTACAACCTCTTTAGTAGAAATAAACTGAAAAAAAAAACTATGGCAATAAAATTAGAAAAAATATGTTTATGGAATCTTGTACGTATGAGATTTTCAGGTTTGTTTTGCATCAATATTTCTTGAGATTATGTACGAAACTCGACCGTACGAGTGTTGTAGGGGATTCAGCGAAATTTACGAATTTGACATTTTTTTTGGACGAAGTTTGTTCTACATGAAATGAAAACGTTTGTGAATATTTGCAACAGCTTTTGGACGGTTATTACTCTTTACCCCTGATATATAAATGATTCTAACTCTCACATTCTGTACTTCTTTGAAAACTTTCCAAGAAAAACTAAAAATAGTAGGGGACTTCTCTGAAATTGCTATATTTAGAACGTAATTAAACATGGTTGTGTCCTACGGATATATCTGCAGTAACATTTTTGCAACTCCTATGTGGGTGCATATAGTGTCCAAGGATAACGCTTGGTTATGGTTCCAAATTTTCAATTTTTGTTTAATTATTAAATCACTATACTTTTTAATAATTTTTGGTAGTGGAAATTTGTTGAGTAGTTCCTTTTCTTTTTTTTAATGTGATAGGTGTTACCTCCTCTTTGGTTGAGATAATCTGAAAGAAACTGTGGCGATGAAATTAAAAATTAAAAAAGAAAAAAAAAGTTGATAGAATCTCGTAAATACAAGAGATGTATGTAAACCGTACAATTTTCAAGTTTCTTTTGCATCAATATTTCGTGAGAATTTTTACAAAACGTGAACATACGAGTATTGTAGGGGATTCTATTGAATTTAAAAATTTTACAATTTGTTGAACAAAATTTGTTCCAATTGAAAAGAAAACGATTGTGAATGTTTAAAACAATTTATGGACAGTTATAACTCCTTGCCCATGATATATGTTTGGACAAATGTGATTCAATGTTGGGAACATATGTCAACATTTTATGTAATTGGCTAATCCTTTGACAAAACGCACTTTACTTGTAATTTGGTAGATCTATGATGAATTTAATGCTTCAAAGAACAAAGTTTCAAGTTCAAGTGTTAAAGCCATGCAAGTCTGTCCAAGAATCAAGGAATATTGTGCAGGATTTTAAATCTCAACAGCTAGCATCTATTGAGGTTTAAAAGCTGCTGAAACCCATGGCTCGACAGCTAGCTCAATAGATGGCTATCTATCAAGGTTTTTGAAACTCAGTTTTTCAGGACTGTTTTTCATCCAATCCATAAATATATGTTTGGGCTTTCTTTTCTCACAACCCTAAACATATATAAGGATTATTTTAAGGGTAGTGAAAGGTGACATAAGTTGCACAAGAGAAAATTTCACAATTGTGAAGAAGAGTGTGACTGGAGACCTAGTTTACCCTAGTTCATCTTTTTCTTGAAGAAGCTGTTGTGTTTTTGCACCAGAGGGTTTTGTGACCAATGAGCTTCTTGATTGTCATCGTTTAGATGAACTGAAGAACTTTGCAGCCAACATTTTTCTCAAGTTGGTGACCAAGTCACGTACTAGGATCCACGCAATTCATTAGTCATGTACTGGGAGCCGTGCCTTGAAAAGGAGAAATTGTCACTACAAAACAAGTCCAATTAGATATTAGGGTAAGAGTTCAACTGTAAGTTGGTATAAAGCTCTGAGATTCCTTTACTTGTAACCGCTTGTTTTGATAATAGTGGATTCTCAAGAGTTGTGACCTTAAAATCACTCAGTGGGATTTTTGCCGTATAGGTTTTCCCCATTCGCAAACAAATCACCGTGTCAATTTGTTTTCCATTGCATACTTAGTTTCCATTGCATGTTAATTTGATTAGTTAATAAACTTGGCTAATTAATCAATTAATTTATCATAAGGGGTCAATACATTCTTAGCCTATCAATATATAAACGATTCTAACTTTAACTTTGAATGTCTTCTTCTTTCAAAAATTTCTTAGAAACACTATAAATCCTCTGGGACTCCACCAAAATTTCTATTTTTAGAACCTAATAAACTTGGATGTATTCTGGGGATAAATTTATGGTACCCTTTTAATAAATGTTGTATGGGTGCATACATTGTCTAAGGAAAGTATTTCATTGGATCTCCAAATTATCTGGTGTTTTGTTTGATTATTGAATTACTATATTTTTTAATTATATTTTTAATACCAAAAATGAGATTTTTAGTCCCAATTTTTGATAATGTGAAAAGTGTTATTTCCTCTTTAGCGTTAAGAGGGTGACAAAAAATGTGGCAAACAATTGAAAAAACTAAAGTTTGTAAACTCTCGGATGTATGAGGGTGTCAGGTTTCTTTTCATCAAAATTAATTCTTGGTTGTACGAATCTCAAAAGTACAAGGTTTGTACGAGATTATGCAAAATTTACGAATTTGACAATTTTCGGGCCAAAAGTCGTACAACTTGAAATTTTTAGGTTCTAAAGACTTAGGATTTGATGTATTTAGAACTCTAATGTGTAATGTTGGCAAACCATGATCAAAATACTATGTTTAGTCTTGTTTAGGCTTGCTCAAAGTTGTGTAATTCATGTAAAGTTGGAATCGAGTGGCTGCAGACGTATTGGTACATTTCGGCCTGGCTCAATCGATCGAAGGATAGACTCGATTGATCGAAAGTCGGCCAGAATGTTTTTTCTGCAGAATTTCCAACTTAGCCCTATCTCATTAAACGTTTAGGATTTTATGTTTTTGCCCTAGGTATATAAGGCAAAACCCTAGCTACGTTTTGTGAGTTGCTCTGGTTGTATTGTTGCTCATATTTTGCTATTTGTGTGAATCTCTTGTGAGATCCTTGAGGAGCTTTCATTCACATAAACTTAGAGTTTTCAAGGTAGAGATATTATCAACACCTTGATGATCAACTCAGTTGCTTCCATTGGAGCTTAAAGAAACACAAGCAGGAGTGCTTATATCTTATGGAGAATCCAAGAAAGAAGGAGTCTGTGGATTCGAAGCTTGCACGTGGTTGTGTCAGTAAGTTCAACTAGTGGGTAGCATTAGGAAGTCGAGCGTGGGTGCTTGTAAGTCCTTTTGTATGAACTTCGATTCTTTCATATAGTGGATTCAAGTTTACCTTGAGGATAACTAAGTTAAATCCTCTCCAGGTTTTTTACTGGTTTGGTTTTCCTGAGTGATCATATCATTGTGTTATTTATATTTCCGCTACTTTATATCTTGATATGATTAATTGATTGTGTTAACCTAGATTTGCATAATTTGACTAAATTTATCACTTGACTAATAAACTAGGTTAATCCAATTGTTGTGTTTTAAGGGGTCTTAAAAACCTAACAGAAATGAAAACTATTGTGAATATTGGAAACAATTTCTTGATGGTTTTAAGACTTTACTCATGATATATAAATGATTGTAACTCTCACTTTAAATATATTCTTCTTTCAAAACTTTCAGTGGAAAACTGAAAATTCTCTAGGACTTCTCCAAAATTTCTGTATTTAGAACGTAATAAACTTGGTGGTATCCTAGGGATATGTTTGTAGTAACATTTTAGCAACTCTTCTGTGGGTGCATATATTGTCTAATGATAACGTGCCTTTATGGCTCCAAATTGTCAAATGTTTTGTATGATTATTTAATCACAATATTTTTTATTATATTTTTTGGTAGTGAAAATTTAATGTGTAGCCCTTTTTTTTTTTAACGTGAGTAGTGTTGCTTCCTCTTTAGTAGAACTAAACCGAAAGAAACTGTGGTGATGAAATTAGAAAAAATATGTTTAGAGAATCATGTACGTACAAGATTTTCAGGTTTCTTTTGCATCAATATTTCCTGAGAGTATGTACGAAACACGTCCATACGAGTGTTGGAAAAATTTACAAATTTGATAGTTTTTTGAACAAAGTTTGCTCCACGTGAAATAAAAACATTTATGAATATTTGAAACAGCTTTTGGACGATTATAACTCTTTACCCCTGATATATAAATGATTCTAACTCTCACATTCTGTACTTCTGTGAAAACTTTCTAAGAAACACTAAAAATCGTAGGGTACTTCTCCGAAATTGTTGTATTTAGAATGTAATTAAACATGGTTATCTCTAAGGGATATATATGTTGTAACATTTCAACAACTCCTGTGTGGGAGCATATAGTGTCTAAGGATAACGTTTCATTGTGGTTCCAAATTTTCAAATGTTTTGTTTAATTATTAAATCACTATATTATTTAATATTTTTTGGTGGTGGAAATTTCATGTGTAGTTCCTTTTTTATTTTTTATTTGATAAGTGTTACCACCTATTTAGTAGAGGTAAAGTGAAAGAAACTGTGGCGATGAAATAAAAGAAAAAAAAAGTTTAGAGAATCTCGTACGTACAAGAGATGTATGTAAACCGTACAATTTTCACGTTTCTTTTGCATCAATATTTCGTGAGAATCTGTACGAAACACGAACGTACAAGTGTTGTAGGGGAGTCTATAAAATTTATGAATTTGACAATTTGTTGAACAAAATTTGTTCCAATTGAAATGAAAACGTTCATGAATGTTTAAAACAATTTATGGACAGTTATAACTCCTTGCCCATGATATATAAATGATTCTAACTCTCACTTTGAATGTCTTCTTCTTTGAAAACTTTCTTAGACACACTAAAAATCCTCTAGGACTTCACCAAAATTTCTAATTTTAGAACCTAAAAAAATTGGTTGTATTCTGGGGATAAATTTATGGTAACCTTTTAGTAAATATTGTGTGGGTGCATACATTGTCTATGTAAAGTATTTCATTGGAATTCCAAATTATCTGGGGTTTTGTTTGATTATTAAATCATTATATTTTTTAATTATATTTTTTAATCCCAATAATGAGACTTTTAGTCCCAATTTTTGATAATGTGAAAAGTGTTATTTCCTCTTTAGCGTTGATAGAGTGACAAAAAATGTGACAAACAATTGAAAAAACAAAAGTTTATAAAATCTCGGACGTACAATAGTTGTGTATAAGACATACGAGAGTGTCAAGTTTCTTTTCATCAAAATTAATCATCGGTTGTACAAATCACAAACGTATGAGGTTTGTACAAGATTATGCAAAATTTACGTATTTGACAATTTTCGGGCCAAAAGTTGTACAACTTGAAATGAAAACTATTGTGAATTTTGGAAACATTTTCTAGATGGTTTTAAGACTTTACTCATGATATATAATTGATTGTAACTCTCACTTTAAATATATTCTTCTTTCAAAACTTTCAGAGGAAAACTAAAAATTCTCTGGGACTTCTCCAAACTTTCTGTATTTAGAACGTAATAAATTTGGTTGTATCCTGGGGATATGTTTGTAGTAACATTTTAGCAACTCTCTATGGGTGCATATATTGTCTAAGGATGACGAGTCTTTATGGCTCCAAATTGTCAAATGTTTTGTATGATTATTAAATCGCAATATTTTTTATTATACTTTTTGGTAGTGAAAATTTGATGTGTGGTCCCTTTTTTTTTAATGCGAGAAGTGTTACTTCCTCACAGTAACAACAGTGATTCCAATAGTGACTCAAAAAGTGACAATTCGGCATCGTTTTTTTTTTTTTTTAAATATTTTTTCCCAAAAAACACAAGTGGTAGCTCATATGGCATCTTTTTTATTTTTTTTAGTTTTTTTTTTTTTCAAAAAATGTAGATGCCAAGACACTAGAGTAACTAGACAAAACACACGTTAACTTCTTTTTTAATTCAATTTCTTTTTGATAAGAATGTTATGATATTTATAACAAAAATAATAATTATATATAAATATATATATATATATATATATCCTGACACACATTAACTTTTTTTTAAATCAATTTTTTTTTTATAAAAACGTTATGATATTTATAAAAAAATTAATAATTATATATATATATATATAAAATGCCCAGGTCGGTTTGCTCTTTGTCGGTGTGCACATTTCTGTGCCGATAGCCGCACCAGCCCGACAACGTTAATGAAGAGTTACCACTGACCACTGTGCCAAAAATCTAGCCGCGAACCCAACCAATGCCAAAAAACAAGCCCCTAAAAAGTTCAACTAGAAATATTAGATAATTTTTTATTTAAAGAAAAATAGCATCACCAAAATTTCAAACATTCTTTAGAACCAAAATAGCATCACCAGACTATTTTGGATGGCCTTAACATAATTGGTTGCTTACCTATCCTAATTAGGTGTCAATTTTCTATTCATTGAATTAAATAAATGGTTGAAATGAAAACTATTGCATACCGTGGGATCTCAATCACCTTTGAAAAACAAAAACTGGATACAAAACGTCCTACTTCGCTTTGAACAGCTCCTTGACTGTGTGTTTTAGTTAGATTTTGCTGGTCACGTGAATCATCTCTGGCATCCATGCCCATCATACACTTTCAGTATTCCTGGATTCAGATCTGTTCAGCTGTAGAAGATTTGATGAATTGATGTACCTGCCTTCATTCCTTGATTGATTGAAATGTATTGTCCCATTAATTGAAACCAATGAATGAAGCACGACTTATGGCACTACAATTACTCCAAAAAAAACAAAAAAGTTTGTCTGACGTGCGTGATGGATAGCTCTCTGGTGTCCTGAGCCAGTTTTAAATGTCGACTGTCAGATCTTTTGTTCGGAGAAAATGATTTTCTCACCGATTACCGATATAAAAGCTGCTCCATGCTCATCATTGAAATAGCTTCTCAATAAATGATAAATATACTGCTTAGGTTTTATAAAGCTTTTTAAAGATGACAGCTAATGTGCTTTACTGTTTGAGAGAGTCTTCAATAGTCATATTATGTTGGAAAAGATGTCACCAGTTCACACTTGACATTGACAAGAGTAATATCTCTTGTGTTCCCTTTTTCGTAGGAGACTTGAAAACAATATCTTTCACGGTGAGAGTCCTCAGTAGTCATATTACTTCTTCTTCTTCTTCTTCTTCTTCTTTCCTCTTTCTTTTTTTTTTTTTTTTTTTTTTAAGAGCATTTTCATCAAGAATGTTATTTTATTTAGTATTTAGCATTTTAAAAAGTTACTTTTTTATTTTAATAACCCACTTTATAAAACACACTACATCAAAAGTTCTATTATTTTACCATTTCATTTAAATATTCTTTTTTTATTCTTTCTTTATGCTTTCTTTATTATTTTATTCTTTCTTTATGCTTTCTTTTTTTTTTTTTATGTTTTCAATTAACTACCGTTTTCTTTCTTTATTAAACAATTTTTTTTTTTTAACAATCTTGCAACAGTGGGCTGCTATCTCTAGCAGCCCACTATAGCGGTATTGTAAAATAAATAACATTTAAGAGGATTGATGGAGCACCTTTTTTAGGATTTATAACATTTGGCATGTTAAATTTTAACATTTATAGCATTTACCCATCTTAATGAGAATACTCTTAGAGCATTAGTATTGAAAAATGTTAATGCTATAACTAAAGTGTTTTTAGTATTTCAACTCTTAAAAACTGATGCATCAGAAAATAGTAAAGGCAAGAATTATAAATTTTTTGCAATTCTTGCTACAGTGCAATTCTACCTTTAGAATTACACTGTATCACAATTCTAAACCGAATAAGTACTTTTTTATTCATCTCTTCTTCAGTCCTCTCTCCCTCTCACTCCCACTCTGTCTTTCCATCTCCCACTCCATCTCTCCGTCTCTCTTTCTCTCATCTCACTTCTCTCTTTCTCGTTCAAGGCTTGCATCGGAGATGGTGGGTTTGGATCAGCGTGGTGGTGGGTTAGGTGTGCTGGAGATGGCTCGTGGTGGTGGTGGGTTCGTGGTTTGATCTAAGCATGGTGGTGGGTTGGGATCAATTGATGGTGGGTTTGGATCGGCGTGGATCAGCAGGTTGGGTGTGCTGGAGATGGCTCCGATGGGTTTGACAGAGGTTTGAATTGGAGAGGGTGGGTTGCTGTGTTTGACCGTGGGTTGCTGTGTTTGACCGTGGGTTGCTGTGTTTGACCGTGGGTTGCTGTGTCGTGCTTGGTCGGCGAGGTTTGGGTTCTGCGTTTTGGTCGGCGTGGGTCATGGGTTTTTGTTCCTGTGGGATTTTGGTGGGCAGTGGGTAGTGGGCAGTGGTGGCGTGGTGGGCGTGGTGGAGGCGCGGTGGTGGTGACTAGGCAGTGGAGTGGTGTAGAGGTTGAGGGAAGGTGAATTTCAAATCGGTGGATTTTTTAATGGGTTTGCTCCGATGGGTTTCAAATCGACAATTGTTGTTGATGGGCTTGCCCCGGTTGTTGTTGATGGGTTGAGGTGTTGTGGCTGTGGTTGTTGATGGCTTGTGTGTTGCTAGAGGTTGAGGGCGAAGGAGAGGAAAAAACAAATGGTTGGAAGTGCAGGAAACATAAGTCTGAAAAAAAAAAATAACAGTTATAAAGAAATAGTAAAGAAAGATTAAAAATAATATTTTAATAAAAATAAAGTTTTGGGATGTAGGAGGTATTGTAAAATTTGATGGTATAATGATAAAGTGAGATTTTGGAATGGTAAAATAGAGTAGCATTAGTATTTTCCAATGCTAATGCTCTTACAAAGTCACATGGCCTTCATTTATTTTGTTTTCAAATGGGTCATCTACATCTTTTAATTATTGTGGTCCTATGGTTGCATATGAATTTCGTTTTGTCATTGATTATTGATATAAAAAAAAGCTGCTCCCATGCTTATCAATGAAAAAGCTTCTCACATAAATGATAAATGTATTACTTGAGTTTTATGGTCAAATTAGTCAAATATTACCTATTTTTTAAATTTTTAGTAAAAAAATACTGTTTTGAAAACAAATGACAATCTATCACTTTTCTTGGTACTCGAGTACCATGTAAATTTTTATTTTTTTATTTTTTAATTTGTTTTATTTTATTTTTTTGCGGATAATCGACAAATAAACATAAACATAAGTAAATTTTTTACGTTTTTATTTATTTAAATTGAAGCATTGTAAAATATAGAGATTTTAATTTCAAAATACTTTTTTTTTGGAATAATCGACAAATAAAACATAAACATAAAAATAAGTAGCTTTTTTTATGTTTTTTATTTATTTAAATAGAAGCATTGTAAAATATAGAGATTTTAAATCTAGACCAAAGAATCGCCAAAATAAAAAAATTGAGCGGCATTGTTACTATATATTTGAATCTGCTTACTGCATTTATAAAATCTGTTTTCTACATTAACTAAAATTGTTCATAGTTTTCTTATAAAAATTATTCACTATTTTCTAGCATTCTGCATAAAATTATTTTATGTTCAGCATTATTTAAAAAATTGTTCACTCTCTTTTCTGCATAAATTATTTTCTATTCACTATTTAAAAAATTCACTATTTTCTTATAAAACACCTAATGAAATCGTGTTTTCTAAATTTAAAAGCCAAATCTGAATGCTTTTTCATATTTGAATTTCACAATAATCGAATCTATTTTTCTACATTGATAAAATCTGTTTCTACATTAATAAAATTTGCTCTCTGCATATCATGTTTACTGTATATTTGAACTTGTTTACTGTATATTCGAACCTGCTTACTGCATTCATAAAATCTGTTTTCTGCATTAATTAAAACTATTCATTGTTTTCTCATAAAAATTGTTCACCGCTTTCTACATAAACTATTTCTAGCATTCTGCATAAAATTATTTATGTTCAGCATTATTTAAAAAATTGTTCACTATCTTTTTTGCATAAATTATTCTCTGTTCACTGCATAAATTCTTCACTGCTTTCTCATAAAATCTGTTTTCTGCATTAATTAAAACTGTTCATTGTTTTCTCATAAAATTATTCTAGCATTAATTAAAACTGTTCATTCCAGCATTCTGCATAAAATTATTTTATATTTAGCATTATTTAAAAAATTGTTCACTCTCTTTTCTGCATAAATTATTATCTGTTCACTGCATAAATTGTTTACTGTTTTCTCATAAAATCTGTTTTCTGCATAAGTACAATAATCCTTGATTTACAATTTAAAAAATTAGTAGTCAATAAAAAAAATTCTTTTAGTAGTCAATAAAAAATTCTCTTCCAATCCTAGATTGGGACACACACACCCACACATAGAGTACTAATGTATTGATCATTCGAATTTGTTGAAAATTTTGAAATCGTTGAATGAACAAAATCGTGTAAACTCAATGGAAAATCAAAGAACATACCAAATCGTTGAGCAGCACATGCAGCACTGTGAACATCAGTGTAGCAATAGTGGACAGCTCACCCCTAAAATTGAAGCATAAACTTTCCAGAGATGCTTTGCATCCTTGAAAACGGTGCATTACAAAGGGTTGCATATTTGTGTATTTACGTGAGTGTGGATGGGTACTTTTGGTCAAGACTCAACAGTGTCGAGCTGTTAAGCAGCACATGTTGAACTGTTTATTATCTTTGGTCATTTTCAAGGATGCTAGTCAAAACGCTCTTCCCATAATCTGTAACTACTAGTTAGAAGTAATAGCACATGGTAAAGCCATCTTGAACCCTGAAACTGAGCTGTCAAACGATCACATCTCATAAATATGTACATTAAAAGCATCACTTTGCTCTCAGATCCATCACTCTTACAAATTAAGCAGCCCCACAACCTGAAACACTAAAATATCTCTTGTAATCATAGCCAATTACTGTTACGCTGCAGATTTTGAATACATATTTACTCGACTGTTCGATCAAACATCGTGGTCATATACCTTTGATTATGGGAGCTAATGGTGGACAGACTACTACTCATCAGTACTAATTTCCATACCACCGATAGATTAACTTGAGTTAAATTTACCTACTCAGGTTACTTTACCATGGTTCATTTCACCTATAAAAGAGACGGATTATGAAGACAGAAGACAAGTTTCTAAATTTCTAAGTTTGTCAGATTTTAAACTTTTAAATTCCAAGTTTTAGAAAACCTTTTGTAATAGCCTTCCCTCTCCCTCAAGAAGACTTTTGTACTCTCTCCCCCTCTTGTAATCTTGTAACCTTTCTTTTCAGAGAGTTTTATTTTCAAGCTTGTATCAAAGACAGCAGTTTGTTTTCAAGTTTATCAAAGACTGAAGTTTTTATCCAAGTAAGATTTACTAGTTTCTGTTTTCATATTTCATACTCCATTTTAACCTTATTTTGAATATATCTAATTTGCTATTTACTTCTTTATTATCTATTTTATCATTATTTATGCTTCCATATTACTGTTGTGCTCTCTCCTGGGTAGTCATTGGTATTAGAGCATCCGGATCATAAAACACCTAATGAACAGTGAATACATTATGCAAAAAAAACAATGACCAGTTTTTCAAATAATGCTAAACAGAAAATAATTTTATGTAGAATGCTAAAAATAGTTTATACAGAAAACAGTGAACAATTTTTATGAGAAAATAATGAACATGATGTAGTGTTTTCAAGAACACTACAACTACCGCCCACATCTTCAAATCTCATTGTGACATTGGGAACATTTAAAATCCTATTCATGTAGTGTTTTTCTAGCCTGTATTGACATGACAAGCCTTTCTAACTGAAATTATAATGCTTGGAACATGAAATGAGGTTATAAATGCACCACAATAATGATCTTATTTTTGCCCCACTAACTTCGTAGATTGACTAAGCTATGAGTCGCAACGCCTCAACATCAAATCATACAATGCGAAACAAGTTTGAATCTACTTCAACAAATGGATTATCGCAAGTTCCAGCAGATCAATAACTACAGACATACACAGACCACTATGGAGGGAAATGGGTTGGAAAGAAGAGAGATTTCCTTAATATGTCAATATACACGTACGAAAGTCTTGAAAGCGTCAGACACATCATGGTTGGCAAACCTACAAAACTAAGTACAAATACCACCGCAATAGAGTTCACCGTAGCAGAACCACCATGGTCAACCCTATACGAGAAGAGGTGTGAGTTGGAGGTATATTGTCGATGGCATGGGTTACGAGTTCCTAAGACACGCTTAGCCGAGTTACCTAGAGATGAACCTGCCAACATACTTGCTCGTCTTAAACAAAAGAACAATCAAATGCAAAAGCAATTAGACCGTTTTCATGCAATCCAAAAAGCTACGAAGCATCTAAAGGGGAAGACGCAAGAGCGAGCCATCAAGTCTATTAATGAAGTTACTGCGTTAGATGATGAAAGAGATATTTCAGACTTCTCAAATTCAAGCAATGATGATTTCCAAAAATTTCTACCTACAAACATTAGACGTTGTTAATGTCTACACGTTCTGTACAATACAAAATGTTGTTGTTAATGTCTGACAACTGATGATACATTCAACTTTTGCAAATCTAAGATTAACTGTTCATTTGTTTTGGCTATGTTTATATGAAATCACTTACTCATTTTTTTCCCAACTGTTCTTCGTTGCTACATATGATTCTTGTGCATTGATTGGACAATGTCCTCTGCTTTGTAATGTAGGAAATACCTTAGGAAGTGAAATTCCTCCAATTAGATATGTTAATGTTTCCAATATTCTGTTTGTGTAATTTGAAATGTTACACACATAACACTTATCACCCAAATTAGATTTATTATACATTACTTGTAGCAAAATTTAATAGATTCAATACATACAAACTCATCCAAACCACACAGACCAACCACTCTTTCACAAAAAAACCGTATGGCTCTTAAAGCAAGGACTCGCCACGTGAATACATAGATATGCAGCCCATTGCAACGCACCGCTTTCAAGGTTGTAGAGCATCCCTGGAAAGTTTATGCACCAATTTTTGGGGTGAGCTATTACTTCTAACCAGTAGTCACAGATTATGGGAAAAGCGTTTCGACTAGCATCCTTGAAAATGACCAAAGATAATAAATAGTTCTTCATGTGCTACTCCACAGCTCGGCACTGTTGAGCCCTGACCAGAAGTACCCATCCACACTCACGTGTATACACATATGCAACCCTTTATAATGCACCGTTTTCAAGGATGTAGAGATTCCCCAGAAAGTAATGCATCAATTTTAGGGGTGAGCTATCCACCATTGCTAAACTTATGTTTGTAGTGCTACATGTGCTACTCAACAATTTGGTATGTTCTTTGATTTTTCATTGAGTTTACACGATTTTGTTCATTCAAAGATTTCAAATTTTTCAACAAATTCAAATGATCACTGCATTAGTACATAGTTTTAAATTGAATTTT
Organism: Quercus gilva; assembly: GCA_023621385.1. Classification (NCBI taxonomy): domain Eukaryota; kingdom Viridiplantae; phylum Streptophyta; class Magnoliopsida; order Fagales; family Fagaceae; genus Quercus; species Quercus gilva. The sequence goes on along the minus strand of CM042473.1, from coordinate 65,194,048 downwards.
CACGATTTTGTACATTTGACGACTTCAAATTTGGAAACAAATTTGTACAATCTGTACATCTAATTTTATACAGAATATTAGAAATAGTTTATACAGAAAACAATGAACAATTTTTATGAGAAAACAATGAACAGTTTTAATTAATGCAAAAAACAAATTTTATGAGAAAATAGTGAACAATTTATGCAGTGAACAGAGAATAATTTATGCAGAAAAGAGAGTGAACAATTTTTTAAATAATGCTAAACATAAAATAATTTTATGTAGAATGCTAGAAATAGTTTATGCAAAAAACAGTGAACAATTTTTATAAGAAAACAATGAACAGTTTTAATTAATGCAGAAAACAAATTTTATGAATGCAGTAAGCAGATTTGAATATACAGTAAACATGATGTGCAGAGAACAAATTTTATTAATGTAGAAACAGATTTATACATGCAGAAAAACAGATTCGATTATTGTGAAATTTAAACATGAAAATGCATACAGATTTGGCTTTTAAATTTAGAGAACACGATTTCAGGAGGTGTTTTATGAGAAGACAATAAACAATTTTTTAAATAGTGAACAAAAAATAATTTATGTAGAAAAGAGAGAGAACAATTTTTTTAAATAATGCTGAACATAAATAATTTTATGCAGAAAACAGTGAATAATTTTTATAAGAAAACAATGAATAGTTTTAATCAATGCAGAAAACAAATTTTATGAATGCAGTAAGCATATTCGAATATACAGTAAACATGATGTGCAAAGAGCAAATTTTATTAATGTAGAAACAGATTTTATCAATGCAGAAAAATAGATTCGATTATTGTGAAATTCAAACATGAAAAAGCATTCAGATTTGGCTTTTAAATTTAGAAAACAAGATTTCATTAGGTGTTTTATGAGAAAGTAGTGAACAATTTTTTAAATAATGCTGAACAGAAAATAATTTTATGCAGAATGCTAGAAATAGTTTATGTAGAAAACAGTGAAAAAATTTTATGAGAAAACAATGAACAGTTTTAGTTAATATATAAAATAGATTTTATGAATGCAATAAGCGGATTCGAATATATAGTAACAATGCCGCTCAATTTATGTTGCTTGTCACAACTTATTTAAGAACAATAACAATGCCGCTCAATTTTTTATTTTGCCGGTTCTTTGGTCTAGATTTAAAATCTCTATATTTTACAATGCTTCTATTTAAATAAATAAAAAACATTAAAAAAAAAACTACTTATTTTTATGTTTATGTTTTATTTGTCGATTATCCCACAAAAAAAAAGTATTTTGAAATTAAAATCTTTATATTTTACAATGCTTCAATTTAAATAAATAAAAACATAAAACATCTACTTATTTTTATGTTTATGTTTATTTGTAGATTATACCAAAAAAAAAAAAAAAATACACAGTACTCGAGCTTGGTAAACTCGAGTACCGTAGAAATAAAATAATCTGCATTTTATTTATAAAAGGTACTCGAGCCTGGTATACTCGAGTATTTTGTTGCATGGTACTCGAGTTTACCAAGCTCGAGTACCACATTATTTTTTTTAATCGCACAAATTCCAACTCAGCAATGCCACAATGGCAGAACTGAAGAGGAACTCGAGTTTCATAATCTCGAGTACCAAGAAAAGTGGTAGATTGCCATTTATTTCCGAAACAGTGTTATTTTGCTAAAAATTTCAAAAATAGGTGGCATTTGGCCGATTTGGCCTAGGTTTTATGCTTATGAACAGTAACATTTTAAAATCATACCTTTATCCTGATCATTTGCATAAGTCCGTTCAAATTTTTCATTTGTTTTAGCATAAAAATCAAATCATAATAATAATAATAATAATTTAGGGACATGAGAGCATTTTGTGTTTTTGGGTTAAATAATTTTTTCATCATACTCTTTAGTTTTTTTTTTTTTTTTTAATTGGTAAATGTAGTAATCTCAAATTATAATTGACGCAAATTATTATCATTAACTTAAAAAAAAATAGAAGAGCCTGCGAAGCTAAAATTTTACTTGTAGCTTAATTTGTTGAAATTTTCCTATCTCCAACTAATAAATAGTATTAAGTTTTTTTTTTTTTTACATGAGAGGTTCCCGTGTTATGAATTTTTTTTTTTAATGGGAGTTATACGGTCCCGAGACGACCAGGCCCATTTGGGGCGTTGAGCCCAGGCGCGAATGTTATGGCCCATTGATCCCATCCCCTTTTTTTGTGATGCCAACCTAAAAGCCCACACAGGGTGTAAGCCCGAGATTTACCATTTTGCTCGGGAAACTATTACCGAACATCATAGACTAAATAAATTGCCGAGCATCCCGCCATGAATGTGACCAGCAATACCCCGAAGCATTTCTGCCGGTTATACTCACTGAAATGGGAATCAAGTTCCAAAGCCACCTTCGCCACACCCCACTCCCACCTAATCAGCCACTTATAATTGATAACATTGGACCTCTCATTGCACTAATTGCACAAACAATCATAAAACCCCACTAATCAGAGTACTATAAATAAGAGAGGTGTAAGAGTGAAAAGGAGGTTCTATTCTGGGGGGAGAGATTAAGGGAGAGTGAGAGGAGGAAAAAGATAACCAAGTGGGGGAAGAAAAGTGATCTCATTGGGTCTCTATGCCGTGAATCACCCATTGTGGGAAATCCTATACCCATTCCTCAAATAAGTTGTGAGCCCAAGTGAGGCCCATTACGTTTGCCCCTCACCTGGCACGCACAGGAGTTGTGAAGTTATTTTTAAAATGACAAAATTTAGTTACAAAATTAGTTGTAACATTAGACTATAACCTTATTCAATATCTTTTTTATTATAAATGAATTTTGACAAATCTACCATTGAATTAAATCTTCTTCTGGTATCCTCAATGCTTGCAAAATATCTAGAGTTGTACACAGAATATTTTTAGGTCAAATATACAAATAGCAAAGGTATTTTGGGGGGGGGGGGGGACTTAGTTTAATTTTCTATGAAAATGCCACCAGCTAAGAATTTTGTCCGAAATAAAATTGTGGGGGTAAAAGCCCAAACGCATATGTTGGGCCTTAGGCCCCATTTAAAGATATAAGTATGTTTGAGGAGGAGTAAAGGATTGGGAAAGGCCCCAGAATGGAGAATCACGTAAGGAAAGGGAGGAGGAGTATAGTCCGAGTAGGGTAACCTCCTCGGACTTGAAGAATATCGGTCAAGCATAAACCTAGACAGTTTGGGTGAACTTCCGGGAAGTTCCAACGATAAGGATGAACTTCATGCTCGCATAAAGATGATAAGAATTGAGAAATACCTAAAGGAAAAACTGATACCACCACATTTAATGCATTACAACAACTTTTCTGGCCGCATTTATGTGGAAAAGACCCCTGAACAATGCAATCTCAGCTGCCACCACTCATGAAGAACTAAAGAAGATACCTAATGTGCCATGTACTCAAGTGAATGCTTAGATAAAGAACAAGTGTACGATTGAGATGGTTTAAAAAAAAACTATATAAATGTAAAAGAGCTCTCACGAAAATGGATCGGAAAAAGAAGGAAAAGAAGAAGAAGAAAATTTTACTGTAGCTCCAATAGTGACCTTAGCCATTCAAACTATAATTTGTCTCCTCGGACCTAAATTTATTCAAGTTCCCAGCGTTTTAGTACTTGTTCTTTTAACAAAATCTTGATTAACTGTTGTTGAGTTCACAAACAGCCTAGGTCTTTCACCCATTCTCTACAAATTCATTGTATTGGGTTTAGTAGGCTGACATCCCATCTCTTTTGGGCTTGGGCTACAAATCTGCGTTTTTGCTCAAAAACTTGTACATTGCATATTTAGGAGTCCTTGACACAAATAGCAAAGAGATTTTGTGGAAAAGAAAAATTCAGTTTAATATTGAATGAAAACACCACTAGCCTGTACAGGCCAAGAATTTTGTCCAAAATAAAATATCGTAGTTTTTGCTCAAAAACTTGTACATAGCATATTTAGATGTCTCGGATCCAAATAGGAAAGATATTTTGCATAATATATATAACTTGTTTTAATTTTGGACAAAAATGCACTCGGCCCCTATGGTACAAGAATTTTGCCTAAAATAAAATAATAGTGATTTTTTGCTGTTAAAATTCAATAAATCCTACCACATCTTATTTTTTTGTAATATATATATATTTATATTAACCATTTAAATTTTTAATATTTTCTCCCATTTTTTTAATTTTTTAAAAATCAAACATATAATGTTTTTGTAAGGTCATATTTAGTAATGGACCCTGAACAATAGAATTTGTAGAGCATGGGTAAAAAGGCTAGGCGCTAACAAAGCAATAAATGGTTAATATCAAAGCTCCTAGGAATTTTGATAAAGGCAAGCGGTTTTTCCAGGATCTTGGTAATGATTTTGATTAAGTATCGGTGAAGATCTTAGTTAAATGTTTATGAGGATTTCCTCGTCTTCGGCTCAGTCCGAGGACTCTGTTCCTTCAAACTGGCCAAAAAAACCCCCCCTCCCATTAATGGGAATACTCTTGGTTATATAGCCTCGTTTTAGTTAATCTTAGCCGTCCATTTGTCGGTTATCTGAACTCTCTGCATAAGGGCTGTCCTATCATCTGCTTTTGCAGGTTTTATGTTAGTTCTCAGCCGTTTTAGCAGACTTTAAAGGTTGAAGTGATTGAGGCATCTGGGTTTGTTAGTCACTTCATCATTAAAGCAGTCAGAATGTTGGTGGAATACATTTTAATGGGTGAGGGATATTTTCTCCTCATTAACGTCGGTTCGCCGAGGACGTGGGCGTCTTCGGCGAGGCCTTTTGAGGATCTGGGCCCTTCCTTTCTATCTTCGGCCTCTGTATTCTCTTCGGCTTGGGCCTTGGGCCGGCTATGGAGTGGGCCTTGGATGTTAACATTTAGGGCCCCACAATAGCCCCTCAGAATTCTGCTGCCCGTCCCCTCAGGCGGGGAGGAGGATTCTGACTTCCCCGGCGTATTTTCGTGCCCTGTTGAGCGTTACCTCTCCGTTAGTGTTATCGTTATTTCAGCGGCTTTTGTAATTTTTCTTTTGGCACTCAGTTTCTTGTGATTCTCGTCGCTTGTAAGGCTCGTTACTTAGCATCAAAAGGGGCGGGCGTAGTCGTAGATTTGGGTTCGTGGTCAATACAAAGACCCTGGTTCTGCCCTGTGCTTATATCACCCTATAGTGACTAGTTTTCGTATAGGTTTGGATCCGAAGACCATACAAGACCTTAGCTTTTCTAGCACTCAGCATTTAGTGGAGTGCTTCTCCCGTCGGCCTGAGTTCTTGGACCATGCAATGCACAAAGTTTGTCTAACACTTAATTTTCTCATTCGAAGTAGCTGGTTTCGCCAGAGGCTGGTGTCCGAGGACCATGCAATGCCTAGGTTCTGTCCAGTACCCAGTTTCCTTATTTTAAGTTTGTTAGTTTCCCCAGAGGTTGGTGTCCGAGGACCATACATTGCCTAGGTTCTGTCTAACTTAATTTTCTCATTCGAAGTAGCTGGTTTCGCCAGAGGCTGGTGTCCGAGGACCATGCAATGCCTAGGTTCTGTCCAGTACCCAGTTTCCTTATTTTAAGTTTGTTAGTTTCCCCAGAGGCTGGTGTCCGAGGACCATACATTGCCTAGGTTCTGTCTAACACCTAATTTACAGTCTGAAGTAGTTGGTTTCCCCAGAGGCTTGAGTCCGAAGACCATGCAATACCTAGGTTCTGTCTAGTACCCAGTTTCCTTATTTTAAGTTTGTTAGTTTCCCCAGAGGCTGGTGTCCGAGGACCATACATTGCCTAGGTTCTGTCTAACACTTAATTTACAGTCTGAAGTAGCTGGTTTCCCTAGAGGCTTGAGTCCAAAGACCATGCAATGCCTAGGTTCTGTCCAGTACCCAGTTCTTTGGCTTTTTAAGTGGTTAGTTTCCCCAGAGGCTTGAGTTCGAAGACCATGCAATGCCTAGGTTCTGTCTAACACTCCATTCACAGTCCGAAGTAGCTGGTTTCCCCAGAGGCTTGAGTCCGAAGACCATGCAATGCCCAGGTTCTATCCAGTACCCAGTTCTTTGGCTTTTTAAGTGGTTAGTTTCCCCAGAGGCTTGAGTCCGAAGACCATGCAATGCCTAGGTTCTGTCTAACACTCCATTCACAGTCCGAAGTAGCTAGTTTCCCCAGAAGCTTGAATTCGAAGACCATGCAATGCCCAGGTTCTGTCCAGTACCCAGTTCTTTGGCTCTTTAAGTGGTTAGTTTTCCCAGAGGCTTGAGTCCGAAGACCATGCAATGCCTAGGTTCTGTCTAACACTTCATTCACAGTCCGAAGTAGGTGGTTTCCCCAGAGGCTTGAGTCCGAAGACCATGCAATGCCCAGGTTCTGTCCAGTACCCAGTTCTTTGGCTCTTTAAGTGGTTAGTTTCCCCAGAGGCTTGAGTCCGAAGACCATGCAATGCCTGGGTTCTGTCTAACACTTCATACACAGTCCGAAGTAGCTGGTTTCCCCAGAGGCTTGAGTCCGAAAACCATGCAATGCCCAGGTTCTGTCCAACACTCCATTTACAGTCCGAAGTAGCTGGTTTCCCCAGAGGCTTCAGTCCGAACACCATGCAATGCCTAGGTTCTGTCCAGTACCCAGTTCTTTGGCTTTTTACTAGCTTATCTATTTATCCATGGCCATTTAATTTTACATTGCTACAATCTACAATAAGCATTAAATAAATACACTTTTAAGCAAAATAATAATAAATGCGGGCTGGAGTTGTTGGAGGATAAGACCTTGCCTTGTTCTGCCTCTTTGTTTGATGGGACTATTCTGATTACGAGGCGTCTCCTGGGTTGTCCGAGTAACGTGTTGTGACGCTTCGGTGCCTTATCGTTAATGAGGCGCCGCCTCATTAATGTTAGTCGTGGATCTGCGAGGATCTAACGGCTGACAAGCTCCTTGGAACTTGGGACGGTATTATTGCCTTCGGAAATCTCTCCCTGGGATTTATGGCAGACTGGCCCTCACCAATATTCCGCCTTCTATATAAGGCGTTTCCAGGGCAACCTTCTTCTTCACACTTGACAAACACTCGTCCTAAATTTCTCCCAAAAATACTGCCCAAAGGTTCTGCCAGACATAACCATTTGAGCCCCTTCAAATGAATTGGCCCTGGCAAAGGGCGGTCCCGGGGATGCACAGCCCCCATCAGGAGCCGAGGATGGCACTCCAACCCTGGACGTCTAGTTGGGGTTGGGGTAGGAGAGATTCGAAGATTCTTCTTCTTTTCAACCTAATCGGAGACGGAGCCCTCCTCGCTGTCTGGAGGAGGATCCATAGAGAACGTAACCTCCCTCTCTTGGGTTTGGGTCCCTGACCCTCCAAGCTAGCTACGATAGGGGTGAGAGGGAGACCAGGAGGAACCCAGAAATGGAACCGTCTTGTGCCGCGGCCTCTTCCACCTTCCATGTAGCTCTTCTTCCCTCTTTTCCCTTTTATCTCTTCTATTTCCTCTTCTCTTCCTTCACCCCCAGCCTTCTTTTCTATCGTTTGTTCCTCTGCCAACTTTCTTTCTATCTTTTGTTCCTCTACCAGCTTTGTTAGCCGTCTGGATCTTGTAGTTAGCTTTAGAACAAGCCCCACGAGCATCACTTGTAAGAGATGTAACTTTTTCTTCATATATTAACAAAGAAGTAGACTTGTTTTGTATATATATATATATATATATATTTTTTTTTTTTACTTTTCGCATACTCTTGTTCTTGCGATTGTTGACTTTCGAATGAATGTTGTTGTTGTAGATTGTACTGTTTTGGTGTTTTGTTTTTGAAAGCCTTGCTCTTGATTTCTTTACACCGACCACTGCACTTACTAGCGCACACATCCTTCCCCACAGACGGCGCCAATTGTAAGGTCATATTTAGTAATGGACCTGGACAATAGAATTTGTAGAGCATGGGTAAAAAGGCTAGGCGCTAACAAAGTAATGGATGGTTAATATCAAAGCTCCTAGGAATTTTGATAAAGGCAAGGGGTTTTTCCAGGATCTTGGTAATGATTTTGATTAAGTATCGGTGAAGATCTTAGTTAAATGTTTATGAGGATTTCCTCGTCTTCAGCTCAGTCCGAGGACTCTGTTCCTTCAAACTGGCCAAAAAAACCCCCCTCCCATTAATGGGAATACTCTTGGTTATATAGCCTCGTTTTAGTTAATCTTAGCCGTCCATTTGTCGGTTATCTGAACTCTCTGCATAAGGGCTGTCCCATTATCTGCTTTTGCAGGTTTTATGTTAGTTCTCAGCCGTCTTAGCAGACTTTAAAGGTTGAAGTGACTGAGGCATTTGGGTTTGTTAGTCACTTCATCATTAAAGCAGTCAGAATGTTGGTGGAATACATTTTAATGGGTGAGGGATATTTTCCCCTCATTAACGTCGGTTTGCCGAGGACGTGGGCGTCTTCGGCGAGGCCCTTTGAGGATCTGGGCCCTTCCTTTCTATCTTCGGCCTCTGTATTCTCTTCGGCTTGGGCCTTGGGCCGGCTACGGAGTGGGCCTTGGATGTTAACATTTAGGGCCCCACAGTTTTAATTTTTTTTTTTTTACATTTATACTTTCTCCAACATTTCTCATTCCTTTCACATTTTCATCTCCCAACTACCATCTACCTTAATACTACTCTTCATCTTTTCCTTTATCTTTATTTATTTTGTTTCTTCTTATTCTTATCCTCTTATTATAAATTTTTCATTATCTTTTCTATTCTATATTTCTACGCATAATTTTCCCCCACAAAAAATGATATTTCTCTCTCTCAACTTTTTGGTGGATTTTAAAAAAAAATTTCGGGCATCTCTGCTTTAGGTTAATTTTGGACTAAAATGCAAACGGCCAAGAATTTTGTTTGAAATTAAATGTTGGTGTTTTTGCTCGCAAACTTGTACATACCATATTTAAGTCCAAGATACAAATATCAAAGAGATTTTGCACAAAAATAAAATCTTTTAATTTTGGAGGAAAATGCCGCAGGCTAAGAATTTTATAGGAAATAAAATATTAGAGATTTTGCTCTAAAACTTGTACATTGCAAATTTAAAAGTCCCAGATAAAAATAGGAATGAAATTTTGAGGGAAAAAAAAAATCTCGCCAATTTCAACTTTGTCAGTTGTTGAAGACTAAAATTTCACAAGAAAACTCATTCCATGAAAAGTAAGGAAAGACTATGGGCCTTAACAAAAGAAGACCTAATTCATGAAATTAAGAAAGACCATAAAGGCCCAAAGTCTTAAAAAGAAGGAAAAAGAAAGAAATAATAATAATAATAATAATAATAATAATAAAAGAGGACCTAGACTTGGTCAGGCTAAAGGACATGCAGCAAGGATCTCGGTTAGGCCAGAGGATATGCAGCAAGATGAACATCAAGGCCCTAGGACCTTGATGTGTCCTTTTGAAGCCTTGAAAAGCAGACCTTGGCTGTCATATGGAAAAGCCAAGGTGTATGTTAAGATTTCCAACAAAAAAGCCATTAAAAATTAAGCAAAACCAGGTATTATATTTGTAACCCATGGTCTAAACCCGTGGGATCCCGAGTGGATAGTAAGGGAGAAATGGTTTGGTCGGCAAGAGAGTGATTTATGGTGAAAGGAGGATCTCGAAAGTTTCTCTTGGTTTATATATTTGCTTGGAATGCATGAACCAATGGAAAACTTAGTTCCAACATGTGCATGACACCTCCTCATAATTTCCTCTTAATTGTCTTTTTCAACTAAAACTGTCATCCAGTACATTGAGCAGCCCACCCACTCCTTTAACTTTCCTAGAAGAAATATTTCATTTATAACTAAAGTCAAATGCCCCTTTTGAGTTATAATTGCCTAATTAAGCTAAACCTCAGCTCAATGCACTTTTTCAAGTTCTAGAGGACATGGTTTTACCCAGCAAACCAGGGACGTCCTCACCCAGGGTACCAAACCATGCCCACTATAAAAGGAACACTAAGGTATAGCAGAAGGGAGAGAGAAAAATGGGAATTCAGATGGAGGGAAAAAGGGAGAGTTCAAAGGTTCAAAAGGATGACTCTTAGAGCTTTAATAACCCAGTAAGGGAGAGAAAAATTAACAAAATAAGAGAGCCAAGGTGGAAGAATTCGTCCCATATCTTTGAGATCATTCAAAATATCACTTAACCTTCAAAGAAACATATGCCAAAATATGCACATATCAAATATCACTCTCTCTCACGAAATCCTCCTCACCTAACTATCTTGGAAGGCAACGCCCAAGCAAAGCTACTTGGACTTGAGTTCCAACTCTCAAAAGTCTTGTGTAAAAGCACTAAGTCTGTAAAAATTAGAGCCAGGATGCTCGTGACTAATTCATTCTCATGAAACTCATTTACATATATGTATATGTATTAAAATGTATATTTTAATTTAAGAAAGTAACAATTATTTGAGGATATATATATTGTATAGTGCGTTTTTATGTAGGATCAATAGAGGTAAAGGGAAAGGGCAAAACTTCATTGCATAATAAGCATAGAGAAATATCATATTCCATATTAGAGTGTACAGCCTTCTACAAAAGTTAATTATTAATGAGCTTGTACTTGTATTAGTCAATTTTGTCAATACACAATTAATGAACTTCTACTTTCCTGCAAAAAAAAATAAATAAATAAATAAAATGAATTTTTTTGCATGAGTAATGTAAACACTGTAAAGAAGCTAATTTCTATCGCCTTTCTTTTCTCTTCACTTCCCCAGCTACAACGAACCAAAGGTGTTAAATTTGGCCTTCTAGTTCGATCACGTCACATTGCTTCTTTTCGTGTACATAAGTGTTAGATGTCTAGGACACTACTTCTTATGTACAATGAAAGACTTTTAAGGATGAAGTATAAACATGTATTAACAAGTTGTTCAACGACAGAGTCAAATGGTTGAAAACTCAAAAGAATTTTGGGCAATGATGAAGCTAGTGAACCGAACACGCTAAGATAAAGGTAGGTCTTTGCCCCAAAACTCTTTAAAAAAAAGGTAAGAAAAGACATATTCACGCTAACCGAGCAAAATAAGGAATTTCCTAAGATAATATTATATATATACAAAATTCAAAAAAAAGAAAAAAACTATAAGAATTAAATATGTCCAAAAACAAGTTAAAAACTAACTTGTCTTCTTTAAGAGAAAAATTAATAAATTATCATACCAAGTTCTTAGCAAACATTAACAAAACCGTTTTTAGAAAAATTTTATCAAAAATTAAAAAAACTGTCAAAACTTTTTCAATTCTCAATAAAACTTTTTTCAAAAATGTTATAATCGACTACACATTAAATAAGTACAAAAAAAAAAAAAAGTAATAATCCAATAACCATGTATACCTTATATTTGGTTATTTATATGATATATTATATATTTGTTTCAGCTTTAATAATAGACCTGAGTGATTACCACCAGGCCTTCTGACCTAAGTGGTACCCGATTATCTTACTGACCGTCAACTCAAGTGTTCTAGCCCCTACATAAACAATTACCCAAAATAAATAAATAAATAAATAATAAAAAGACCTGAGTGAATTTTTGTCAATAATGATTTATCATACTTTTTATTTTGACAATGCATGATATATAGTTATATACTTGGGTAAAGGATAAAAACAAAAACCATCTATGGTCACTTGCTGCTCATGTCGTGTACAAAGTTAAGTTAATGGCAGTTGATATTTAACTTTCAACTTTTAACTATTTATTTAAAAAATAAAAATAAAATAAAAAACCGAAAAACAGAGTTCTAAATGTCAAATGACTAGACAAGTCATTCATCTACCTTTCTTACTTTCATAGCAATTGTCACACTCACTGACTCAACTTTTGTTTTGTTTGTTTTTTTTTCCCCTTAAATTTATAACCACAAGTAGTAGCCTCAAAACAGACTCAAACTCTTTTTAAAATTTTATTACAATGCAAAACTGATCTTCTAATTTTTTTAAGATCTCATTTTAATTTTCTAACTATACTTTCATTCATTTCAGTTATTTAAGTTTCAAATTTTTTTCAATTAAAGCCTTTTCACTAACTTTTGTTAAAATTATTTGAAAAAAAAAATCGAGAAAATATTTTTCAATCATTAAATAAATTTTTTTAATTTAAAAATTTTGAAGAAAAAAAATTAACCACACCATTCAACAAAAATTGATAAAATTAACTTAATAAACTTAAAAATTAAAGGACTAAAATGAACAAAAATGATATTAGATAACTCAAATAAAACCTGAAAAAATTTAAAAAGTCAATTTTACACTTTACCCTAAATTTTACTCAGTTTTCTTTCAACACTTCTTCGGTAATGCAACATCGTTCCCTCTCAAATCTCAATTGTTTCTCTTTCCCAAGATAAGTTTTTGATAGTCTTGACATTTTATTCCAGTCAAAGCTCAAAGCACAAATTTCTTATACACATTATCCAATAAAAACATTTATTTTATTTTATTTCCGCCCACAAATTTGAAAATTTTTCCCAATTTTACTTTAGTGCAAATCTAAAAGGTTTGTCCCATTTTATTCCAGTTTTTCTTCTTATAGGGCTTCTTCTTCTTCTTATTGGGCAAGACACAGTGACTAACCCATATGGCATCTTTTTTTTTTTTTTTTTTAATTTTTTTAGTATTTATTTTTTTAAGAAAATGGAAGTGGAAAGACTGTAACCCATACGGCATCTTTTTTTAACCCATATGACACACGTTAACTTCTTTTTAAATTCAAAATTTTTTTTTTGTAAGAAAAAAAAAATTATATAGAGACTAATAATTGTATGCCTTTAGGGCATATATCACAAACTTTCAAAAAGCATTGTTGTTCACAACCCCAAAGGGCATCCAAACAAGCTAAAGGATTCAACTGTAGTCGCAAGATTATCCATAAATCCCAAATATTAGCCACACATAAGCTACATACAATAAACAAATACAAGATTTTTTCACAACATACCTATCAAATGCCACATAAGCAGATAAGCTACATCCAGCCCACATGGGGCAATGTTCCAAATACATGTCGAATGAGACAATAATAATACATAACAGCCTGTTAAGGGGCAACGCGCAGATTATATTGCATAACAAAATATTCATACTTTAAATATGTCCAAAAACAAGTTAAAAACTAACTTGTTTTTAACTAAGATAATATTATCTTAACAAAATCAGGAATTTCCTAAGATAATATTATATATATACAAAATTCAAAAAAAGAAAAAAACTATCAGAATTAAATATGTCCAAAAACAAGTTAAAAGCTAACTTGTGTTCTTTAAGAGAGAAATTAATAAATTATCATACCAAGTTCTTAGCAAACATTAACAAATCCGTTTTAGAAAAATTTTATCGAGAATTGAAAAAACTGTCAAAATTTTTTTAATTTTCAATAAAACTTTTTCCAAAAATGTTATACTATTGTGTGCCCTTAGGGCACACGTTAGTAAAATCCACACACACATAAATATATATATATATATATATATATATATATATATATAATTGCTAAAAGAAAGGTTTAAGCGAATACAAATTAAATAAGTACCAAAAAAAAAAAGTAATAATCCAATAACCATGTGTGGGGGGGTAAAAGCCCAACCCTATGTAATGGGCCTAGGGCCCTGTTAGAAGATCACTGTGTGTCCAAAGAGAAGGAACTGGTTGAGATGGAGTCCATCTGGAAGAAAGATACCTACAAATGAATGAGGAGTACGATCCGAAGAGGTCACCATTGGTCCGAAGAGGTCTTACTCCTTGGATATGAATAGTCTTGATCAATCAAACGTGTGGAAGGTCTGAATAATCTTTCTAGCAACCCCAACGATAAAGATAAGTTCTGGGTATGTCTGGAAATGATAAGAACGAAGAAATATCTAAAGGAAAAGCTGCTACCACCGTATTTGAAAGCTCGAAAATGTGTTGAAAACACAAGAGCTGTTTAGACCCCCCAATTAAAATTACGGCTCGATATATTTTACACAACTTTAATACAAACTGCGGAATAGTGTAAAAGCGAGCGGATGAACAAGTAAGCTACTCTAATCCATAAACTAAGCAACACAGCAGTATAATGGAATTAAATAAGAGTAGGGAAGAAGGATGCAAACACAGAAAACACCGAGACGTGTTCTCGAAGAGGAAACCAAAGAACTCGGTGAAAAACCTCTTCGCCGCCCTTCAAGCGAAAATCGATCCACTAGACAATTAGTTGGGATACATGGGTTAGTAAGAGACCCTCCAAGCCTAATCTACCCGATGTACCTAAGCCCTCCAAGCTCCTACTCCAACAAGTCTTCTCAGAACTGTGTCTTGTCTAGCACCTTGGATCCCGCAACAAACTCCATGTTGCATCTGTCATTCCAGGCTTCTTCCAATACTTCCCTGCAGCACCAAAACGTCACTCAACACTCTCAAAGGGTGTGTTAAGTGTTTAGGCTATCAACCTATCAATGGTGTGGAAATGGAGAGGGAAGGGTTGAGGAGATACCACAAGCAATTGTATAGAGCAAGGTGGGGATGACAATATCTAATTCCCAATGTGTTTGGCTAGGGTTTTCTCTCTGAAGCATTCCTCAACATTTGTGGGTAATGAGGGTATATATAGGATAGGTGCAAAATGTGTGAGTTAGTCAGTACAGGCTGGCAGAACAGCTTGTCTCGCGGGTGTCTCGCGGGAAGGCCTTACCCGCGAGATACTCGCGAGAGACAGCTGTCTCCACCTGGCCTGACTCTTCGCATTCTAGCACGTGCAGGGCACATGCTTCACTTCGCGGGAAGCTAGGTCGCGACATACCCGCGAGAATCCTTCAGCCTCCAAATGCTTAAGTCTTCACACACTCTCTATCACACAACACTTACAACAAATCCCACAACAAATACAGGGTATAAATGATTGAAAATAATTACAATCAAATTTGGCACAGAATAAAAGCCAACAAAAAACATAGTTGTAAATAACAACTTTACAATCTCTCCCTTTGGCTATTCCGTGACAAAACCCTAAAACAAACTCTAGACTTAAACGTGAGTTTGGGAACAAAGGCAAAACTCACTCACACCTAATTCTAGATTCTGATAAGCTCTTGAAACATATGAACAAGTAACTCCTGAAACACAACAAAAAAATAATATCATTGTATGCAGAAAACTTGAAAAGCATATGGAGCAATAATAGCATGATCAAGCAACAAGAAATAGAAACACTAGATCATGGCAAGATCAAACAAGTAATCACTATACACAAGCAATTACTATGCTCATTCACACAAGGAATGAACATCCAGATATGCAAGATGATAAGCTCATTTGAAGAGTATCATTTGCAAATCCAACACTCAACCAATGCTAAATACACGAAGTATTTGCATCTAGGAACAATCCTACACGGGCACAAGAGTGATGTACTGAAGTAAAACGTATGACATTAAACTTCAATAACACAAGCATAAAGGCTGCATAAACAATGTACTGCATATGCATGGCACAAACCATAAAAGCCTACAAATAATAAGCAATGAAAGAAACCCTTAAAGCTTACAAAAGCAACATGGATACATGCAAAGTATGCTACAAAGCATAGAGAATATCACAAAAGAAACATCTGATATAATACTTAAATAAAACATAGTATCAAAGTTTTAAAACATCAAACATAAGTATTGTTGACTTCTTCTCCCCCTATCACCATACTCCCCCTATCAATGACAACATCTCCCCCTTTTTGTCATGGAATAGCTAGTTATTCTCTTCTAGCTTCCGTTGAATTTCATCCAGTTGAGTTTGGAGAGATGTGAATTGTGAATAAAGACGTCTGTGGTGAGTGTACATGATAGTTGCCAGCCCAGACATCTTTATACTTATCTCTTGAAGAGCAGTGGAGATATTGTTGAACTGTTCATCATAGGTACGAGTTGCAGAACTCGAGGTACCCGATGGTGCATGACTTTCTTGCTTGGTGTTCTTCTTGGTGTGGCTCATACTCGCATGGAGAGACCGAATGTTAATTGGACTTGGCCTTGGATATGGACGTTCATCCTCCAATGGACGAACACCTTTGAGCTTCAAAATCTTTGAAATAAGGCGAGAGAAAGGAATACAATTCCTTGAAGCAGTCCTGTCAACTGTTTTTGCCAAAATGTGAAAAATATGAGAGCACACATCAATCTCTACATCTGTGATTAGATAATTCAAAAACAATGCTTGACCAAGATTCATATATCCGGTGCTGGACAAGGGATAGAGATTGCTACACATGATCATTGAGAGAAGTCGTAATTCGGAAGAGAGGGATGCCACATTGATTGACTTCTTATTGGAGGAGAATTCCAAATTGGCTCCTAAAGACTGTTTGAGATACTCTTCATCTGGGTTCAGCTTATCATATACCGGTGGTATGGGGAGTATTGGCCAGTTAATGTGTAGAATTTCCGCCAAGTACATTGGTGTGACAAAAAAACTCTTTCCCCAAACCCAACATTTAATCTCTTCTCCGTCGACACTGGCATTGGCATAGAATTCCTTAGCCATGTTCTCGTATGTATCCTCGAAAGTTGAAAGCAGATAGTTCCAATCTTTCGTGGCAAACCAAATGGGTATTTTTGTGTCCCTGAGTGATGGCTGATCAACCCCCCTTTCAACTATCAAAGGAGCACCCTGAAAGTGGTTCTTGTAGGATTCAAAAGCAGCATAAGATTTAAACAAGTGAGAATCAAAAATTCCCGTTGAGCAGCGAGCTCTCTTTGGTCTAGGTGAATCAGCATCAACATCAATGATCGGCTCTTTCCCTTTGTTGCGGCCTCCTTTCACAGCTGAAGTCTTGAATGGAGACATCTGTGCAACAGAGCACACACAAAAAACCAGGAGACATGTGCACAGAACACAGAACACAGAATGTGATTAGATTCAATGTATGGAACTAAGCAAATGTGCATGTGTGTGTATATGTGTGCCAAGAGTGTGCAACATGAGCAAAGTGTATGAGACACATAATCAATGACCAAACTGAGTGAAATAAGGTCAAAAAAGTGAAAGTCCATGGATTGAAATCACTCGATTCCAATTTGGCACAAAAATGTCACTCGGACATTTTGACAAACACCTAGCATGCACAAATGCAAATATAACATGAATACTGCATGAACATGGGAAAATCTACCCTCAATATATGATAAAATGCCACAAAGGGCCAACACAGATGCAGAAACAACAAATGGGACACAGCCCAATCAAAATATTTGAGAAAAATTCACCCAATTTTGAAAACTAACCCAAAGTTTCGAAAATCCCCAATTATCAAAACCCTAACAAAAATTTTGCATAATCTAAGCAAAAACTTAAAAAGAATTGATTATCAAACATACCTTGAAGAAGAAAATGCAAAAAAAAATGCTTGGATTGAAGGGGTTTGAATGGAATAGTGATTTGGGTTAAAAAGGTTCGAGAGAGGTTGAGCGAGGGAAGTTTTTGTGTTTTGAAAAACTGTCACATCAGCAATATAAAAACTGAAAACACGCGTTTTTCGCGGGTTAGGGAGTGGTGAAATAGTCGCGAGAAGAGCCACTGAAGCACAAAACTTTTGCGAGAAGCACTAAGTCGCGAGACAATCGCTGTAACTTCTGTCTGAAATTGGAAAAATCCAATTTTTAGCCAAACAGCATTTCACAAGAAGCTGTTGGCGCGATACAGTCGTGATACAGTCGCGAAAGTTTCTATGTGACAGGAAGAAAAAAATATTTCCCTCAACCCCTTTTCGCGGGAAGCTCTAAGTCGCGAGCTTTTTGCAAAACAACCCCTGAACCAGTGTTTTGAAGAAATACACAAAAATGCATTTTGACCAAAAACACAAGACAAGAAAGTATAAAATCACTTTCAAAAACAAATAAAACACTCAAAAATCTTTTTGGGTTTGATCAAACAAAGATTGAACATGTGAAAACACATTTAATCAAGTGCAATCACACAGATGAATATGACATTCATTGAACATAGACTTGTGTGTTGTGTGTGGATATCAAAAATGAGATAGTCCTTAGTCCAATGTGAAGCTTCAATGATCAATTCAATCAAGACATACACAACTAGCACTAGATTATGTGACCTATCTCAATTATAGAAACATGCATATATGGCCTCCCACTCGTACTTGATAACAATTCATTGAAGCTTCTCATTTGGCTCCATATTCAGCATATCATTGGCAACTTTTGAGCAAAGAAAATCTCATTTAGAGATAGATGCCTGAAATTTTTGATATTTCAATTGATGAGTTAGCCTTTGGCTTTTTGGGCAACATACATTTTATTTTGGTCGCTTTCCCTTTTTCCTAGTCGAATACTAGTTTGTGCGACAAGCTTTTGCAGCTCTATATCTTTTTTCATTTGGAGATTTACATTTAGAGAGCTCTTTTAAGCAAAAAAAAAAAAATAAAAGTGGGAAGATATATAGGCATGAGTCTATGCATGTCTCAAGATCAACAAAACCATTCACTAATCATTCATGACAAGGTTGAAGATCTATTTACAACAGTCACATAGATTTCAGAATTTCTTCCACAATGATATGAGTGCATGAGAGACAAGCTAAGCTCGTTAAATGCACAAAGCCATAAGTACAAAGGTACAAGGCAAAACATGCTTTGAGACAAAACTCAACAAAGTGATCAAACTTTTTGGATTTTCTATTTTTTTTATGTGTTTTAGAATTTTTTGAACACACCCAAAGCAGAACAAGAAAAGAAAGATTGACAAAAACAACTGGTACAAACCAACCAGACAAAATAACAACAGTAAAAAGAAAGCAATGCATGAAAAGATGCAACAGCAAATGTCCCTAAACATTGAAAGAATTTATGTGTGGACATGTTATAATGCTTATGCATGAGTACCCCTCTTCACCCACACGTCACGTGCGTTTGGGGTGATATCCTTAACTGATTGGGTACGAGAATTTGGACTGTCAAGCCTTCTGGTGAAACTCTCCAAGCAAGTGGTGAAGGCATCGATCATTTTCATCACGTCCATCATACCGGGATCACGGTTTTGACTTCTCGATTCTTCACCACCCCAAGACCTCATGCCATTTCTCCTTCCTCATGACCGAGGTGCACTTGCATTGTTGTCTGATCTCAGCTTTTGACAATTGGGTCTAGTATTTCCTTGCAATCCGTAGTAATGACACACATAATCCGTTCTAGGACCCCGTTGTGATCTTGGGAGAGATTTTCCTCTGGTTTCATGTTTAACCACAGATTGATTTCGGGGCTTATTCACCATTCATTGCTCAGCCACATTCTTCTTCTTTACGTCCTCAACTTTCTCAAGAATGGGCTCTTCTACAACCGTCTCGTTTGCCTTCACAAACTTTACTTCTTTGGTGACTTTGACTGATGAGCTGCTTCCTCCGGTGTATCCCAACCTGGATTTGTCTGAAGAAGGTTTTTGAGATGAGATAACATCATCTAACTTCTGGGAGGAGACTCTCTCTATCTTGGCATGAGCTTGCACTACCTCTTGCTCAAGAAACCTCACCTTCGTATAGGCTTCAAACAACTCACCATTTAATGTCTCAATCTCACACTTAACCTCTTTATATCTTACCAAGAGACTTCTATAATCTTCCTCAGCTTTCTTCATTTTCCTTACAGTTGCCTTGGCTACTCTGGTATACTCTCCCGACTTCTTAAGTAGTAAGAAGTAATTTTCTTGAAGATTAGCTGTATTCTCTTCTTCTTCAGCATCTGATTCTTCCACAATCCCAATAGACTCTGAATCAAAATGCTCACCAAGCTCCTTTATAAATGCACCCAAATCCTCTAATGACTCCATATGAGCAATGGTCATGAAGGCGGAGTAGTTTCCCTCTCCGTCACAACTCTCTTCCGAGTCAGAATCAGAGGAGTCTGAATCACTGAACGTCGTGGCATAAGCTTTGCCTTTTCCCCTCAGAAAATTTGGACACTCCTTCTTTAGATGTCCATGGCCATTGCACTCATAACATACAATGTCTGAAGAAGGTTGAAACTCCCTCCCTTGTTTCCTTGTAAATTCTTTCCTATCACCTCTTGAAGATGAAAATTTTCCTCTGTTGAATGGTTTTTCACTGTTCTTCATCTTCAGAAATTTTTGGAAGTTTTTCACAAGGTATACTACTTCCTTCTCCACTCCATCTTCTTCGGAAGGATCATCCATTCTTTCGGTGATGGTTTTAAGGGCAAGCGATTTACTCATCTTGTGTAAGGCAGTCCAAGCTCATACGTTTGGAGTGATCCAATGAGCTCTTGGATCTTAATTTCATCCAAATCCTTGCTTTCCTCTATGGCTGTGACTTTTGCCCAAAAGCTCTTCGGTAAGGACCTCAAAATTTTTCTCACCACCTTAATCTCTTTAATCTTCTCTCCAAGATTGAATTTAGCAATTACAATTTCATTGAGCTTCCCATAGAATGAATCAAATGGTTCATCATCTCCCATCTTGAGCTCTTCAAATTTGGTGGTAAGCATCTAAAGCTTTGTGTCCTTAACTTTCTTCGTACCCTCATATGTTGTCTCCAAAATCTTCCAAGCTTCCTTGGCTACCGTCATATGAGAGATCCTGTGGAATTCATCAGGAGACACACCACAGAAAAAAGCATTTAAAGCTCTACTATTAGCATTTACGGCTGCGAGAGCTGCCTTATCCCAAATGGACTTAGGATCCTCCGGCTTAGTCCAACCTATCTCAACTGCATCCCACACGGTATCATCCATAGAACATAAAAATGCTCTCATTCTGACTTTCCAGAATGCATAATTGTTCCCATCAAAAAATGGTGGAACACTGAGCGATTGAGACCGGTCCATCTCAAAAAAGGTCAAGGATCACACTAAGGTATTTAAACCACAACAAGTGTACCCGCTCTGATACCAATTGAAAGCTCGAAAATGTGTTGAAAACACAAGAGCTGTTTAGACCCCCCAATTAAAATTACGGCTCGATATATTTTACACAACTTTAATACAAAGTGCGGAATAGTGTAAAAGCGAGCGGATGAACAAGTAAGCTACTCTAATCCATAAACTAAGCAACACAGCAATATAATGGAATTAAACAAGAGTAGGGAAGAAGGATGCAAACACAGAAAACACCGAGACGTGTTCTCGAAGAAGAAACCGAAGAACTCAGCGAAAACCCTCTCCACCGCCCTCCAAGCGAAAATCGATCCACTAGACAATCAGTTGGGATACATGGGTTAGCAAGAGACCCTCCAAGCCTAATCTACCCGATGTACCTAAGTCCTTCAAGCTCCTACTCCAACAAGGCTTCTCGGAACCGTGTCTTGTCTAGCACCCCGGATCCCGCAACAAGCTCCATGTTGCATCTGCCATTCCAGGCTTCTTCCAATGCTTCCCAGCAATACCAAAACGTCACTCAACACTCTCAAAGGGTGTGGTAAGTGTTTGGGCTATCAACCTCTCAATGGTGTGGAAATGGAGAGGGAAGGGTTGAGTAGATACCACAAGTAATTGTATAGAGAAAGGTGGGGATGACAATCTCTAATTCCCAATGTGTTTGGCTAGGGTTTTCTCTCTGAAGCATTCCTCAACATTTGTGGGTAATGAGGGTATATATATGATAGGTGCAAAATGTGTGAGTCAGTTAGTACAGGCTGGCAGAACAGCTTGTCTCGCGGGTGTCTCGCGGGAAGGCCTTACCCGCGAGATACTCACGAGAGACAGCTGTCTCCACCTGGCCTGACTCTTCGCATTCCAGCACGTGCAAGGCACATGCTTCACTTCGCGGGAACCTAGGTCGCGACATATCCGCGAGAATCCTTCAGCCTCCAAATGCTTGAGTCTTCACACACTCTCTATCACACAACCCTTACAACAAATCCCACAACAAATACAGGGTATAAACGATTGAAAATAATTACAATCAAATTTGGCACGGAATAAAAGCCAACAAAAAACATAGTTGTAAATAACAACTTTACAGTATTTAATGCATTGCAGCAACTTTTCTGGCCGCATTTATGTGGAGAAAACCCCTGAACAGTATAACCTCAGCTACCGCCACTCTCAAAGAGCTAAAGAAGATACTTAACGTGACATATACTCATGTAGGTACGCAGATGAAGAACAAGTGGACGATGGAGATGATGGGAAAGGATGCTATATAAAGGAAAGGAACTTCTGATAATGGGGGATCGTAAAAAAGAGAAGGAGAGACAGAGACAAGTTTTACTGTAGCTCTAAGAACTGTAATCACTGTTCAATTAATCATAAACCTCTTCGGACTTCCATTTGTTCTACTTTTCAAGCATGATCTCATGTTAATTTATTCCTAAATACCTTAGTTAGTTATTGTTTAGCTCACATCCAGCCCAGCTCTTTCACCCACTCTCTACAAATTCATTGTTTTGGGTTTATTGGGCTCATAATCCAAACCCTTTAAGCTTGGGCTACAAAAGTGGACCCTACAATTAGCGCCGTCTGTGGGAAGAGCTTGAGCGAAAATGGGAGCGATAGTTGATGATGGCTGAACCAGGGCAACGACCAGCAGAATCTAGGGCATCCCAACATGTGGACCCTTTCCTTAATTTGGAACGGAGACAAGATCGTGAAGATAATGTGCACCCCACTCATGCTGATCAGGATCAGTCACATAGTGGGAGTCACATATCTCATGCAGAGAAAAACCAGAACATGCAACTGGAAATTGAGAGATTGAAGAGAGAATTGTGCCATGCAAAGCGGAAACGGGTTTCTTCATATTCTGATGAGGACTCTAATGACCAACAGGACTTCACTTACCAACAGAGATCGCGAACGCCAGTCAGTGAATCCTTTTCCTATAAGGAAGAGCATCATCATAAGAGGCAACCTCAAAGCCCACCACGTGGAAGCGTAGGGAATGATGCCATGAGCAGAGCCTTGAATCAAATCTCTAGATCACCTTTAACACGCAGGATTGAAGAAGCGAGACTTCCGCGGCGTTTTAACCAGCCTATGTTCACCATCTATAATGGTAAAACAGACCCGGTGGAACATGTGAGTCACTTTAATCAAAGAATGGCAGTCTACTCCAGAGATGAAGCTCTAATGTGTAAGGTTTTCCCTTCCAGTCTTGGACCGGTTGCAATAAGGTGGTTTGACAGCCTGAAAGCAGACTTCATCAATTCCTTCAAAGAGCTCACTCAAGCATTTGGTTCACGTTTTGTCACCTGCCGAAAAATGGCCAGGCCCTTGTCTTCTCTACTATCCTTGAACATGCAGGAGGGTGAAACCCTGAAGGCGTATTCGGATAGGTACTAGGAGATGTTTAATGATATGGAGGGCAACTTTGATGCAATGGCCCTCGACATGTTCAAGCTCGGCCTTACTACTGACCATGGTTTAAGGACATCCTTGTCTGGTAAGCCAGTTACTAGTATGCGTCAGCTAATGGACCGTATCGAAAAGTATAAAAGAGTTGAACAAGATCAACAACAAGGGAAGGGTAAGGAAAAGGTTATCCCCCAGGAAAGGAGGGATTTCAGGTCCGACCGTTACAATAACAATAAACCACGGAAAGATTTTTCTGGGTAATCAGGATCAACAAATCCTCAGGCAGTCAACACAGTATTCAAAGAGCTAGTCCACCAAGTTTTGGAAAATGTTAAGAATGAACCATTCTTTAAGTGGCCGAATAAGATGGTAGGGAACCTTGAGAGGCGTAATCGCAATCTCTATTGCCAATACCACTAAAACCACGGGCATACAACTGAAGATTGCAGAAGCTTGTGAGATCATTTGGACTAGTTAGTCCGCGAAGGTAAATTGAGGCACCTCTTACACCACTCCAGTGGCTGAGGAAGTCAGATGAGCTCAGAGCCCCGAAGAGATGACCTTTCAAAGCCTCCATTGGGAACTATCAATGTCATCTTCGCAGCCCTGGGGAGAACAGGATCCTGGCCATCCAAGGTTATGTCAGTAACTCGGTTGCCAGCAGGGGACTCTGGCCAAGGTCTGAAGAGATCCAAATTTGATACTCAACCAATTTTAAGGTTCTCAGACGAAGACAAGATTGGAACCATCCAACCCCATGATGATGCGTTAGTCATCACCCTCAGAATTGGAGGGTATGATGTGAAGAGGGTAATGGTTGACCAAGGTAGTGCTGTAGAGATAATGCACCCTGATCTCTACAGGGGGCTAAACCTAAAACCTAGTGACCTAACACCATATAATTCTCCGCTGGTTAGTTTTGAAGGAAGAGTCGTCACCCCGAAAGGCCAGATACGATTACCCGTACAGACTGGCTCAGAGGTTGTGGAGGTAGATTTCATAGTTGTAGATGTGTATTCCCCCTACACGGCAATTATAGCTAGACCTTGGCTTCATACGCTGGGGGCTGTTTCCTCTACCTTGCATCAAAAAGTCAAATATCCCTTCGAAGGCCAGGTTTGTGAAATTCGAGGAGATCAATCCGTGGCCAGACAGTGCTTGGTGGCTGCCATCCAACATAGGCTAGAAGCCGAGTCCTCAGCCGAGGCCGAAAGGGGTCTATAGCAGCTAAAGCATCGGGTATTGCCCGCTGAAGATCCAGACGAGGGCGCTCGATGTGAAGATCTAGTAAAGGTTGTTATTGGAGACGATCCTGAAAAAATTTTTCAAGTCAGATCTTAGCTGCCTCTTCGGGAGAAGGAAGAGCTAATAGAGTTCCTTAAGAGAAATCTTGACGTATTTGCCTGGAATGCCTATGAAGCCCCAGGTGTGGATCAGGAATTCATTTGCCACCATTTAAGAGTCAACCCACTGATTATTCCCAAGAAGCAGCCTGCTCGACGTCCATCTAAGGAACATGCAGATGCAGTGAAAGAAGAGGTAATGAAGTTCAAACAAGCTGGAGCTATTAAGGAAGTTTTTTACCCCGAGTGGTTAGCAAATACTGTGGTAGTAAAGAAGAAGAGCAGGAAATGGCGAGTCTATGTAGAGTTCATTGACTTAAATAAGGCTTGTCCTAAGGACCCATTCCCTATGCTGAAGATTGATCAACTAGTAGATGCCACTGTCGGCCATCCTCGGATGAGTTTCTTGGATGCTTTCTAAGGTTACCACCAAATACCGTTAGCCCCGGAGGACCAGGAGAAGACTGCTTTCGTTACCCCTATTGGTAACTACCATTATAAAGTAATGTCATTTGGTCTGAAAAATGCAAGATCTACTTACCAAAGAATGATGACGAGGATGTTTGAGTCACAACTGGGTAAAAGTATCGAGGTTTATATAGATGACATGGTGGTGAAAAGCAAAGTCGTTTCCGAGCATGTAAAGGACCTTGATAACACTTTTAAAGTCCTAAGAAGGCACAAGCTATGTCTAAACGCTTCCAAATGCTCATTTGGCGTAGGGTCAAGCAAATTCTTGGGGTACATGGTGACGCACAGGGGAATTGAGGTTAACCCCGATCAGATAAAAGCCATCCAAAATCTACAAGCTCTTCGGAATCCGAAAGAGGTTTAGAAATTGACAGGGATGACAGCTACCTTGAACCGATTCATCTCTTGATCAACAAATAGGTGTAAACCTTTCTTCTCACTGATCAACAAGTGGAAAGGGTTTAAGTGGACTGAAGAATGTGCTTCGGCCTTCCAACAACTCAAAGATTACTTGGCTCGGCCACCAATTATGTCCAGCCCTGAACGAGATAAGGTCCTGTTTGCCTACATTGTTGTGGTTCCCTGGGCTATAAGTTTAGTACTAATACGAGTGGACCAAGGCGTGCAAAGACCAGTTTACTATGTGAGTAAGTCGTTACATGAGGCCGAGATTAGGTACTTGCCGCTGGAAAAGGCCATCTTGGCAGTAGTACTTAGTACACGAAAGTTGCCTCATTACTTCCAAGCACATAGGGTCGTCGTGCTTACACAACTCCCGCTTAAAACCATACTTCGGAGTGCTAACTACACGGAAAGAATTACTGAGTGGAGCACTATCTTAGGGGCTTTTGACATCAAATACATGCCTCGCACATCGGTCAAGGGCCAGGTGCTTGCTGATTTGGTAGCCGAGTTCACGAAGCCACAATTAGAAAAGGTAACGCCAACATCAGACATGGATGAAAAATCGGTTGGCGTGATTTCTCAACAAAGCCCCTCCCATTGGGAAGTATACATGGATGGAGCAGCAAACCAGAAAGGTTCTGGAGTGGGGCTAGTGCTGATATCCCTCGAAAGAATCATCATTGAAAAGTCGTTAAGGCTGGATTTCTCGACAACAAATAATGAGGCGGAGTATGAAGCCCTACTGATGGGAATGGCTATAGTCTGAAGAATAGGAGGAAAGGCAATGGAGTTGTTCTCGGACTCAAGGCTAGTCGTGGGTCAAGTACAAGATGAGTTTGAGGCGAAGGATGAAAGGATGCAGGGATACTTGAGTCGAGTTAAATGTCTGCAATCGGAGTTCGAATATTTCAGTTATTACACATCCCCAGAAGTGGTAACGCACACGCTGACTCTTTGGCCACCCTCGCTACCTCTTCAGCGCAAAATTTGCCGAGAGTTATCCTCGTCGAGGACTTGCATGGGCCTACCAAGGCAAGGAGAGAGGGAGTCCAAGTTCACCAAGTCAGGACCGGGCTCTGCTGGATGGATCCTTTAATTAGATTCTTGAAAAAGGATATTTTGCCTGAAGAAAAGGGGGAAGCTGACAAAATTCGGAGGAAGGCGACTAGATTCTGGCTATCCGAAGACCAGAAACAATACAAATGCTCCTATTCAGGACCGTACTTGTTATGTGTGCATCCTAAAGCGACTGAGTTACTACTAGAGGAATTGCATGAAGGAATCTGTGGGAGCCACACTGGAGGTAGGTCCCTAGCTCACCGAGCCATTGCTCAAAGGTATCGGTGGCCGAACATGCAAAAAGAAGCCCACGAGTATGTTAAGAAGTGCAATCTGTGTCAACGATTTGCACCGAACATACATCAACCAGGTGGAGTCCTCAACCCACTATCTAGTCCATGGCCATTCGCTCAATGGGGCTTGGATATAGTGGGTCCATTCCCAAAAGCCACAGGAAACAAGAAGTACCTTCTGGTCGACACAGACTATTTCACCAAATGGGTTGAAGCTGAACCTCTAGCCAACATCCAAGACGTAGATATGCAAAAATTTGTATGGAAGAATATTATCACTCGTTTTGGAGTTCCTCATACTCTCATCTCGGACAATGGCCTACAGTTCGATAGCAAAGCATTCAAGAATTATTGTAGCAAACTGGGGATCACAAACAGATACTCCACCCCCGCCTATCCCCAGGGGAATGGGCAAGCAGAAACGGTTAACAAAGTCATAGTTAATGGATTAAAAAAGAGACTAGACGATGCAAAGGGCAAATGGATGGAAGAATTGCCACATGTACTTTGAGCATACAGAACTACGCCTCGTAGATCTACTGGAGAAACCCCCTTTTCAATGACCTATGGAGCTGAAGCTGTCATTCCTCTGGAGACTGGGTTCTTAACTATGAAAACTAGTTTGTTCAGTCCAACTGGCAACAATGAACTGCTAGAAAAGTGTTTGAATTTAATGGAGGAAAGAAGAGAAAATACAATGGTTCGATTAGCACATTACCAACAAAAGCTCAGGCAAGGTTATGATGCCAACGTAAAGCTAAGGCCTCTAGAACCTGGCAATTTGGTACTCAAGAAAGTTGTGGGCACTGCAAAAAACCTAGCTTGGGGGAAGTTAGGACCCAATTGGGAAGGGTCATATCGTATCACCTCAGGGGCTGGCAGTGGGGCATATTTCTTGGAAGATTTCAATAGTCAGGTAATACCACGCCCGTGGAATGTAAACAACTTTAAAAGGTACTATTATTAATCAAATCTTTGCTTCAATCAAGCTGCCAGCTCATTATGTACAGCCTTTACGGTTCTCTAAGTGTTTAAACTTAAATCCAATCATGCCTGTAGTCCTCGGACCAGATGATTTGGGTTAGTTAGCACTCCTTTACACGTTCTCTAAGTGTTTAAACTTAAATCCAATCATGCCTGTAGTCCTCGGACCAGATGATTTGGGTTAGTTAGTACTCCTTTACAAGTTCTCTAAGTGTTTAAACTTAAATCCGATCGTGCCTGTAGTCCTCGGACCAGATGCCTTGGGTTAGTTAGCACTCCTTTACAAGTTCTCTAAGTGTTTAAACTTAAATCCAATCATGCCTGTAGTCCTCGGACCAAATGATTAAGGTTAGTTAGCACTCCTTTACAGGTTCTCTAAGTGTTGAAACTTAAATCCAATCATGCTTGTAGTTCTCGGATCAGATGATTTGGGTTAGTTAGCACTCCTTTACGGTTCTCTAAGTGTTTAAACTTAAATCCAATCATGCCTATAGTCCTCGGACTAGATGATTTGGGTTAGTTAGTACTCCTTGACAGTTCTCTAGGGGTTTAAACTTGTATTCAACCATAACTGAAGCCCTTGGACCAGATCATTTGGGCTAAGAAGCATCTCCATACAATTATTGTTAATGTTTGAGTTTATCGTGCCTGAAATTCCTGGATGCATTTAACTCTAACTTATAGCTAGACTCCTCGGTTAGAGACATGCTCTGCGCACACTCGAGAAGGCCTGTGAAACTTTCATCTTACTTATCGTTGTCATTATTTATTAATAATTCTCATATAAACCACTCTCTTCGGTGTTGATTTAAGTCACTGGCCTTATTGTCATGATATCATGGTTAAGTTTACCTACATTACTATGATCATAAGGTATAAGCTGTTCACAATAATGGTGAGACTTATAATATAAGCAACAAGGATATTGAAAGTAAAAAAGAAGGGATTTCATTGATCAAGATAAAATAGTTTACAAACCCTTAAAAAAAAAAAGGAAAGCTGAACTAAACTGCATGAAAGTACAAAATAAAAACTCCTAGCCATACTAAGTCTTCATCTGAGCAGCAGAGGGATCAACTGTCTAACTGGGCTGGGCAGCAGCAACATCTGGGACTTGTTCTTTGTCTTTCTCTTGAGTGCCCTCAGACTCTTTAGTTGCTTCAGTTGGAGCAAGGGGGGTATGGCCAGCTGGGGGATGCTCTTGAGCTTCTAGGAGTTCACGAATGTCTGGATCGTAATATATGCTCCCAGGTAGTCTCAAGGGGGAATCTGCAAGAACCCCAGCAGCATCCAATGCCTTTCCCCACGTGATGTTGCAGTAATCTCGGCCGACCGAGGCAAACTGCTCGGTGAGGCTGATTTGGGTCTCCTCCATCCCCAGCTGATACGCTGCTTTTCTTTCGGCCTCGACTGCCTCCTTAGCCAGCTGAGCATCCTTCTGAGCCAGTTTGGCAGTCTCCTTGGCCTTCTTAAGTTCAGCTCGAAGTTGCTCCACAAGTGCTTTTTCAGTTGCCAAGTTAATCTCGGTCATATTCAACAGCTTGCGTTGCTCTTCGGCTTGCTTTTCAGCATTCTTCAAGCCCGCGTCAAAACTATTCCACTGATTAGTCACCTCTTTGAGTTGCTCAGACAGTTGGAAGTAGTCTTCCTTTAGATTGCCCAGAGACTTTTCTACCTCGGACCGAGAATGGGCCTCTGCTTGGGCTTCAATAAACGTTTGTTTGTTCCATTCTTCAGCCACGAAGACCTGCTGAGTAATCTGTAAAGCAGAGTAAAAAAAAATCCACATAAAAAAAACAGAAAAATTAATCAATAATCTAAGCCGAAGAGCTAGGTTAACTCACTTACCATGGCCAAGTCCCGTTTCATGGACAAAAAGAGTTCGTATTGACTAAAGCGCCTGTATGACTCCATGTCTCTGGGAAGGAGCAGTGGTTGCTCCAAGGCTTCAGCAACAACTCCTGCTTTTCCTCCGTTGTAGTACTTGAGGGAGGTATCCCAAGGAATAGGAGCGCCGTCCAATTCTAACTTGGGAGACCATGTGCAGGGCGCTCGGCATACATCAGCAACATAAGGGTCATCTCGGCTCTCAGTAGATGAGGTCCTCTTGCTCCAGTGGTCTTTCACCACCTTCTGTTGCTTGGTCCCTTTTGGTGGCAACACCTCCCTCTCTTCAGTTTCAAGGAGGGGCCTCTTCTTCTTCAGATCCTACATGGGCTTTAAGCCGAGATCTGGAACCTAAGGTGGTGGTGGAGGCAGACTCACCACTGGTTAGGAAGTGCCAGTCCCTTTCGGCTCTGCCTTCTTGCCCCTGTTCTTCATTAGATCCTTCAAGTTGGACATGTCTTCTTCTTCCGAGGAGTCTTCTGGAAGAGTAGTTATCAAAATGGGAGGATGAATGCTGGATTGCCTATCAATTCCCTCCTCGGCGTCCGAGTCTGGTATCACTTGAACCTCTCCTAAAGCTTCCCCTTCGAATCTAAATTTATCTATTTGTTCCTCAAGTAAAGAGGTCGAAGAGCCAATCCTTTCGCCCGCAACCGCTGGTTCAAGGGGGACCTGCTAAATTGGCTGGACAAGCAGTGGCACACCCTGTGGATTTGGATGCGGTACAGGTTCAAGATTGTACGGTGCCAAGAAACCACGCCGAGCAACATCTATTCGCTTGAGCCAGTAGTCACCTGTGTGATGGCGTTGCCGACCGGCTAGAGATCAGTGGTTTTTAACGTATAGCTGAGGATAAGAGGAACGGACCGCAGCTGTCCGTCTTCACTCACAAAAATCTCCGAGCATAATAAATAATTAAGGGCGGTAGCGTTAGTAAGGCTAAGCCGAGGAGAAACGTGATCCTTATCTGTTAACATCACAGAAGAAACTTAGTTAGAAAACTAGAAAATAACGATGTGAAAGAGAAGACGGATTGTAAAAATGAAGACCCTAAATCTACTGTTAGAGATCCTAAGTCTAGGAAGTCACACCTAGCTCTCCTGGCTGGGTCGGGTAATGAAGACCGTCATGCCACTCACCCGAGACGATTAAATAGTCGTCTTTCATCACTTTGTTTGACTTGGGAAGGCAAGAGAGGAGTCTAACAGCGTTGGACCGGGATTTAAGGTAATATCCTGCTCCTTTCTGGTTGTGACACTCATACATATGTACCACGTCACGCCAGGTCAGTCCTAATCCTAGATGAAGGTTTAAGGCATCAATGGCTCCTAAGATCCTACAGGTATTGGGCGCGCACTGCTAGGGTGAAAGTCTGTGATTGCGAAGGTAGTTCATGGTGATAGAACCCATGGGAAGGGTCATTCCCCCTTCAATGAATGCTATCATGGGGATTATGACTTCCCCCACTCTTCGGTCGGTTAGTATCCGTTCCGGAGGGCAGTACCTCAGATGTACCCCCTGTGGTATCTCATAGATCCGCTTAAATTCTTCTATTAGGGCGGGACTATCAACGAGGTATTGAAATCTGCCCATTTTCGAGAGAGACCTAAGGCAATAACTGAAAGATCAGGGTTTGAAGGCCGAGAACGCTAGCCGAGAAGAGAATGAAAGATTTAAAGGCGTCAAAACTTACACAGACTAAACTGGAGAATGATCTTTGAATTCGCAGGACTTTTTGCAGATTCTAGGAAGTATTAGGGCTGATGGTTGGAGGAGCTTAGAGGATTTTGAGTGCTTGAGTTCGCTGGAGAGTCTGAGAATTCGTAAAGTAAAGAAGAGGTAACCTCCTCTGGGGGTTTATATACGAGGACAGGTGAAAGGGTACAAATCATCACGCCTAAATCTCGAGGGAGAATCGCGTCCGTTAGATCAATAACCCACCGTTGGATACAAGTGACAAAACGCAACCTGGAGCAATTAATGCAGTGCTTTGGGAATACAGAAACAACTGTGGCAATGATGAAGCGCTTGCATCCATGCCTACACACATGCGAGTTCAGATATTTATGTGCTTTTCAAGCCTTTTACTTCGTGACAAGTCAAAATCCTATTTTGTCTCTTCGGATGCGAGGGAAAAATTAAAATTTTGAGGGGCTATTGTGGGGGGTAAAAGCCCAACCCTACGTAATGGGCCTAAGGCCCTGTTTGAAGATCACTATGTGTCCGAAGAGAAGGAACTGGTTGAGATGGAGTCCATCTGGAAGAAAGATACCTGGAAATGAAGGAGGAGTACGATCCGAAGAGGTCACCATTGGTCCGAAGAGGTCCTACTCCTCGGATACGAATAGTCTTGATCAATCAAACATGTGGAAGGTCCGAATAATCTTCCTAGCAACCCCAACGATAAAGATAAGTTCTGGGTATGTCTGGAAGTGATAAGAACGAAGAAATATCTAAAGGAAAAACTGCTACCACCGTATTTAATGCATTGCAGCAACTTTTCTGGCCGCATTTATGTAGAGAAGACCCTTGAACAGTGTAACCTTAGCTACCGCCACTCTCAAAGAGCTAAAGAAGATACTTGACGTGACATATACTCAAGTAGGTACGCAGATGAAGAACAAGTGGACGATGAAGATGATGGGAAATGATGCTATATAAAGGAAAGGAACTTCTGATAATGGGGGATCGGAAAAAAGAGAAGAAGAGACAGAGACAAGTTTTACTGTAGCTCTAAGAACTGTAATCATTGTTCAATTAATCATAAACCACTTCGAACTTCCATTTGTTCTACTTTTCAAGCATGATCTCATGTTAATTCATTCCTAAATACCTTAGTTAGTTATTGTTTAGCTCACATCCAGCCCAGCTCTTTCACCCACTCTCTACAAATTCATTGTTTTGGGTTTATTGGGCTCATAATCCAAACCCTTTGGGCTTGGGCTACAATAGTGGACCCTACACCATGTATACCCTATATTTGGTTATTTATATGATATATTATATATTTGTTTCAACTTTAATAATAGACCTGAGTGATTATCACCAGGCCTTCTGGCCTAAGTGGTACTCGGTTATCTTAGTGACCGTCAACTCAAGGGTTCTAGCCCTTGCATAAACAATTATCCCCCAAAAAAAAAAAAAAAAGACCTGAGTGAATTTTTGTCAACAATGATTTATCATACTTTTTATTTTGACAAGGCATGACATATAGTTATATACTTTAGGTAAAGGATAAAAACAAAAACCATCTATGGTCACTTACTGCTCATGTCATGTGTACAAAGTTAAGTTAACGGAAGTTTGATATTTAACTTTCAACTTTTAACTATTTATTTAAAAAATAATAAAATAATAAAAAATTAAAAAATTAAAAAAAAAATTAAACAAAGTTCTAAATGTCAAAAAAAAAAAACCCGAAAAACAGAGTTCTAAATGTCAAATGAGTAGACAAGTTATTCATTTACCTTTCTTACTTTCATAGCAATTGTCACACTCTGACTCACACACGTGTACTTCTGTTTTTTTTTTTTTCTTTAAATCTATAACCACAAGTGGTAGTCTCAAATCAAATTCAAACTCTTTTTTAAATTTTAGAGTACAACGCAAAACTGATATTCTAACTTAACTTTTTTAAGATTTCATTTTAATTTTTCAACTTTACTTTTTGTCAATTTCAATCATCTAAGTTCCAAAGTTTTTTCAATTAAAGCCTTTTCATTAACTTTTGTTAAAATTATTTGAAAAAAAAAATTAAAAAGTATTTTTCAATCATTAAATAAATTTTTTTAATTTAAAAAATTTGAAGAAAAAAAAATTAACCACACCATTCAACAAAAATTGATTAAAAAGTATTAACTGAATAAACTTAAAAGTTAAAAGACTAAAATGAACAAAAATAATATTAAATAACTCAAATAAAACCTAAAAAAATTTCAAGCAAAAAGCACCTTTTAGTCCCTATATTTTCAAACAATTCTTATTTTAGTCCCTACATTTTATTTTTACCGCTTCTAGTCATTATCCTGAAAAACGATTCTCGTTTTGGTCTATGCCGTTACATCAAAAACGAAAAAAACTGATATAACAAATGACAGAAATAAATAATACTAAATTAATGTCCACGTTACCTAAATTAATAATAAAAAATATTTTTTAACATTAAAAAATGCCACATCAACATCTAAATTATAAAAACTAATTTATTAATTTTAACTAAATAAAAAAATTAAAAACAAAAAATCATATAAATTGAGATCTAAATGTGTTAATTTTACACTTTACCCTAAATTTTACTCAATTTTCTTTCCATACTTCTTCGGTAATGCAACGTCTTTCCCTTTCAAATCTCAAGTTTCTCTTTCTGAAGATAAGTTTTTGATAGTCTTGACATTTTATTCCAGTCAAAGCTCAATGCACAAATTTCCTATACACATTATCCAATAAAAACATTTCTTTTATTTTATTTCTGCCAACAAATTTGAAAACTTTTCCCAATTTTACTTTAGTGCAAATCTAAAAAGTTCGTCCCCTTTTATTCCAATTTTTCTTCTTATTGGGCAAGATACAGTAACTAACCCATGTGGCATTTTTTTTTATTTTTTTAATATTTCTTTTTTTAAGAAAACGGAAGTGGGAAGACTGTAACTCATACAACATCTTTTAAAAAAAATATATATATATATATATATATAGAGAGAGAGAGAGAGAGAGAGAGAGAGAGAGAGAGAGAGAGAGAGAGACTAATAATTATATGCCTTTAGGGCATATATCACAACTTTCAAAAGGCATTGTTGTTCACAATTCCAAAGGGCATCCAAACAAGCTAAAAAAGATTTCAACTGTAGTCGCAAGATTATCCATAAATCCCAAATATTAGCCACACATAAGCTACATACACTAAACAAATACAAGATTTTTTCACAACATTCCTATCAAGTGCCACATAGTAGATAAACTACATCCAACCTACATAGGGCAATGTTCCAAATACATGTAGGACAAGACAATAATAATAC
Organism: Quercus gilva; assembly: GCA_023621385.1. NCBI lineage: Eukaryota > Viridiplantae > Streptophyta > Magnoliopsida > Fagales > Fagaceae > Quercus > Quercus gilva. The sequence continues at coordinate 65,159,274 of CM042473.1, read as the reverse complement.
ATAACAGCCCGTTAAGGGGCAACGCGCAGATTATATTGCATAACAAAATATTCATACTTTAAAGTTTTGTTAGGAAGTAAATTAAAACACCTTCGAATTTCAATATTATATCTAAATAGTTACTTAAAAAAATCCAGTTGGTCCATTGAGTTGGCCAGGGCTAGATAAACATTCCACTCTTCCTCTTCAAACTCGATAGGTGTTAAATACCTCTCTTCAGGCGCTAGCGACGGTGGAGTACGGTTAAAAACCGTACAAACCATGCTTGGTGAAATCATTTTTTTCCTTCGAAAAATTTCAGCCTCCGAAACTATCTGTACAAATATAACCTAAATTATAATTTTGAATAAAAATGAGACAGCATCTTCCGCCACACAAACAACCACTCTTATTTTAGAGTCTCTCTCTCTCTTTAAATAATTCTGACAAAGAAATAATCTCCTCGTCAACCAAACCACAAAACAAGAACAGCAAAGAATGGACCATCCATACAAGACAGAATGCAGAGTTTTTCGTCTTCACATTTTCACTTATTTTATTCTTTTCTATTGTTTGATTCGGATTCATACGTGAGTTTTGAGTTTTGTATTTGTTTTCAACTAGGCATGAATATGAATACAAAGCAAAAAAAAAAAAAAAAAGCAACAAACATATCAAGAAAAGAAACAGACTACGATAAAAAAGTAGCGTTAACAGAAAAGAAAATATGACTAACCCTTACTAGTTGATCCCAGGTGAAGTTATCAATATTGATTTCTCCAGTAGTAGAATTAATCTTTTTGATAGGCACATAATGGGTTGCGCAGACCCAGGTTTCCCAGAGGGTCTGAAGTTTATTCCATGTGAATTTTATATCAAAACAATTAAGGTCAGTTCCAAACTGACGGTTCACCTCTGCTGCAACGGTAGTAAGCCTATCCACGACGATATCGGTAGAGCTGCCTTCCCAATTGACATTCGTGCAGGCAGTCATCAAAAAGAACTCTATCACACCATCTATTTCAAGTAATCGTTCCATGCGTAAACTGGACCGAAAAGAAAATCCTTAAAAGTGACTGTTAAAAGAGAAACACTTGTTAGAACCTGGAGCTGTGAATATCAATATGATAGACCCAGCAAAGTGGATAGCTACTTGGATATTACCTGGTTCTATCAACTTCAAGCTGAGAAATGGGGAGGGGCTTGTAGTCACCGCTGAACAATTAAAAAAAGAAAGGCGAAAATGGCTAACCAATTTTTTTCTTCTAACTATCTAGTTAGTTGTTAAGGTTTTGAAACAATATTTTTTACTAGCATCTCGAGTTTAAGAGTCTCGATTTTGGCCTATAAATCGAGTCTTTGAGACTCGATTTTTATGGTTTAATCATGTCTGATGTGGCATATTTTTCCACGTGGTGACCACTTAAAAATCGAGTCTCTGACACTCGATTTACAAACAAAAAAATTTGAAAAAATATTAACTCTCAGGCGCGCCTCACCAAATCAAATCAGATGAGAGAGAGAGAGAGGAGAGAGAGAGACCAGACCAGATCAGAGAGAGAGAGAAAGAGCTCGCGCAACCCAGGGCTCTGCGCGCGGCCTGGGTCGCGCGACCCATGGCGCTACGTGCGGCCTGGGCTGCGTTGGGTTAATCTTCTCTCTCTTTTTGTTTCAGGTTTTTTTTTTTTTTCTTCTTCTGGGTTTCTGCAACTCCCTGGGCTGCGCGATCCAGGCCGCTGCGCACGGCCTGGGTCTCTCACGCACGGCGGGTCAACCTTCTCTCTCTTTCTGTTTCAGGTTTTTTTTTTTTTTTTTTCTTCTTCTGGGTTTCTCTGATATTCTGGTGGTTCTTCTCTAATGTGTTTCGGGTTTATATATAAGGGTTATAAATCGAGTCTTTAAGACTCGATTTCCACGTCATTGCCATGTGGAAAAAATGCCACATCAGACGTGAACAACTCATGAAAATCAAGTTCCAAAAACTCGATTTATAGACCCTAAATCGAGTCTCTTAGACTCGAGATGCTAGCAAAAAATATTGTTGCAAAACCTTAACAACTAACTAGATAGTTAGAAGAAAAAAATTAGTTAGCCATTTTCGCCAAAAAGGCGAAAAAAACGTGTGAACCTCGAATGAGGAAAAGATAAATATCTGGTTTCGAGGAAGATAAATATCACCTCAAAACACACGCTGAATGTATTGTTGGTAAACAAGCGCCTCTGGTTATTTTTTTATTAACAATACTAAAGTGAGCGTTTGGATTAGCTTACCGGTTTTTTTTTTTTTACCAACGCTTATTGTACTATTTATATGATATAAACAGTACAAATAAACGTATAAACAGTACAAATAAATAGTTTTATCCAAACGTTTAAATAAATAGTTAAATTTCGGTCCAAAAAAAATTTATGAACAGTATAAATAACTATTTTTAATTTACAATTTTAAATAAAATAAGTTATATCTAAACGCACTTTAAATAAATTTTTTATAAAACAATACTTTTTCCATTTTATAGTATAATGAGTAAGATTAATATATATATATATATATATATATAATTGCTAAAAGAAATGTTTAAGCAAATACACGTTGAATTTTTACCCAAAAAAAAAATACACATTGAATAAGTACAAAAAAAGTAATAATCAAATAAACAAGTATACCTTATATTTGGTTATTTATATTGTATGGTTAGGATTTGTAGCCCAAGCCCAAAACAATAAATTTGTAGAGAGTGGGTGAAAGAGCTAGATTGATTATGGAATTAACAACGGTTAACTACAACCTCCAAGCATAAACTAGCATAAAGATATACGTAAAGACCAAATGCATTGAAGTCCGAAGAGGATTATGATTAATTGAACAGTGATCACAATTTTTAGAGCTACAGTAAAGCTTTTCTCTGCTTCTTCTTCCCTTTTTTCCAATCCCCCATTATCAGAAACTTCTTTCCTTTATATAGCACTCTCCCCCATCATCCCCATCGTCCACTTGTTCTTCATCCATGTACCTACTTGAGTATACGTCCCATCAAGCATCTTCTTTAGCTCTTTGTGAGTGGCGGTAGCTAAGGTTACACTGTTCAGGGGTCTTCTCTACATAAATGCAGCCAGAAAAGTTACTGCAGTGCATTAAATACGGTGGTAGCACCTTTTCCTTTAGATATTTCTTCGTTCTTATCATCTCCAGACATACTCAGAGCTTATCTTTATCATTAGGATTGCTAGGAAGATCATTCGGACCTTCCACACGTTTGATTGATCAAGACTATTCGTATCCGAGGAGTAAGACCTCTTTGGACCATTGGTGACCTCTTCGAATTGCACTCCTTCATTTCTAGGTATCTTTCTTCCAAATGGACTCCATCTCAACCAGTTCCTTCTCTTCGGACACACAGTAATCTTCAAACAGGGCCCTAAGCCCAATACGTATGGTTGGGCTTTTACCCCCCACATATATAATATATTATATATTTGTATCAATTTTAATAATAGTTTATTATATTTATTGTATGTTATATGTTCATCAATTTTTACACTATTATATAAAAAATGATTATTACAATAATTTTATCAATTTTTAAGTCCATCCATATTTTACAACTTTAATATCTAGCCCACCACGTGTAGGACTTGGAGCACACTATAATCCCAAATCTGTATAATAAAATTTCTTGGATAGTGAAAAATCTCTGCCACTGCACACAGATAATATTAAAAAGTTGAAAAATGTGATTCTTTTAAATGCCCCTAATACAATCAATAGAATTACCTTTCGAATTAGAATATCAAAAGCAAAAATAAAAGCACTCTCAAACACCACATAATGTCATCCTAGAAATTACACATATTAACGACAAAAAATGTACTATACTTTGGGAGATATTTTAGTAATTAAATATTGTTTCAATTTCTTCTCAAAAAAAAAAAAAAAAAAAAAAAAAAAAAAAAAAAAAAGAAGAAGAAGAAGAAGAAGATATTGCTTCAGAAGCAATATCTAATTATTGACTGAAACACGGTATAAGGTAAAGAGCAGGGCCCTTCCCCTAAAACAATTTCTTAAGACTGGACTCTAACGGCCTGTTTAGTACATGTGTTTAAAAACTAAAAATTATTGTTGAAAAACATTTGTAAAAATACGTGTAAGTAAAAAAGTACATAAAAAATATATACTAGTCCAAGAAAAAAACGAAAAAATCTTTTGCAAGAAAAAAAATGGTCAAATTTTGTACAAAAATACCGCCAGCTCCCGCCAGTCAAGAATTTTTTTGAAATAAAATGTCGGCATTTTTGCAAGAAAACTTGTAGATAGCATATTTAGAGATCCAAGATACAAATTCGAAAATCTTTTGCAAAAAAAAAAAAAAAAAATCAATTAAATTTTGTTCGAGAAAGCCCCCAAGTCCTACTGGGCAAGAATTTTGATAGGAATACAATGTCGGCATTTTTGTACAAATACCAGTAGATAGCATATTTAGAGGTCTCAGAAACAAATAGAAAAATCTTTTCCAAAAAAAAAAAAGGATAAATTTTGTTCAAAAAATGCTCCCGGGCCATACTGGCCAATAATTTGTTTGGAATATAATGTCAGCATTTTTACAGGAAACTTTGTAGATAACATATATTGTGGTCCGAGAAACAAATGGAAAAACTTTTTGCAAGAAAAAAAAACTTAGTCAAATATTGTTCGATAAAGTCCCTAGATCCTACTAGCCAAGAATTTTGACTGGAATACAATTTCGGCATTTTACACAAAAACTTATAGATAGCATATATAGTGGTTCGTGAAACAAAAGGAAAACTCTTATGCAAGAAAAAAAAACTATGTTAAATTTTGTTCCATAACGTCCCGAGGTCCTTTTGGCCAAGAATTTTGACCGGAACACAGTGTTGGCGTCTTGGCACGAAAATGTGTAGATTGCATAAATTTGTTTGAAAATGCCCCTAGTACTTGCTGGCTAAGAATTTTGTTTGGAATACAATGGCAGTGTTTTTACACAAAAACTTGTAGATAAATGGAAAATTCTTTTGCAATAAAAAACAAAAAAAAAAAAAAAAAAAACACGGTCAAACCTTATTTGAAAATGCCTTTAGGTTCTACTAGCCAAGAATTTTGACCGGAATATAATTTTGACGTTTTTTTGTGAAAATTTGTAGAGAGCATATATAAAGGTCCAGGAAACAAAAGAAAAAATCTTTTGAAAAAAAAAAAAAAAAAAACTCTTTTAAATTTTGTTCAAAAATGCCCAAGGTCTTACTGGCCAAGAATTTTAACTGAAATACAATGTTGGCATTTTTGCATGAAAACATTTAGATAATATATATATAGAGGTTAGAGAAACAAATGGAAAAATCTTTCCAAGAAAAAAAAAATTCAGTTAATTTTTTTTCTGAAAATGACCCAAGGTTTTGCTGGCCATGAATTTTGACAGGAATACAATGTCAGCGTTTTTGCAGAAAAACTTATAGATAGCATATTTAAGACCCGTTTGGTACATATGTTTAAAAACTGAAAATTATTGTTTGAAAATATTTGTGGAAATAAGTGTGGATAAAAAAGTGTGTTAAAATACGTGTAATTTTGTTTAAAAATTGAAAATAGTTGTTTGAAAACACAAACCAAACACTCCCTTAGAAGTTCAAAAAAAAAAGAAAAAACTTGTGCAAAAAAAAAAAAAGAAGAAGGAAAAAGCTTTATTTAGTTGTCTAAAAAAACAAATGGAAAAGCTTTCGCAAAAAAAAAAAAAAAAAAAAAAAATACTCCGTTAAATTTTGTTTGGAAATGCCAATAGGTTCTACACGTCAAGAATTTTGACCGGAAAACAATATTGTTATTTTTGCATAAAAATTTGTAAATGAGATATATAAAGGTCTGAGAAACAAATAAAAAAATCATTTGTAAGAAAAATAAAAACACAGTTAAATTTTGTTAAAAGGAGTTTATTTTAAGCAATTAAGGGTCCGTTCAGTACATGTATTTAAAAATTAAAATTTATTATTTAAAAATATTTATGAAAATACATATATATGAAAAAGTATATAAAAATACGTAAAATATTATTTAAAAACTAAACATAATTATTTAAAAACACAAACCAATACTCCCTAATCATTTGAAATTTGAAACAAATGGTACAGTAGTGTTGAACTAAGCTTAAGTACTCAGCCCATCCTGACCACAAGGCTGACCCCCAAAGATCATATGCTAATTTGGTTAAGGTAAATATCTTATGATTTTAGAAAGTATAATTAGAAGGAAAATTCAAAAAGTAAAAAATAAAGCTCACATCAAAATTTGCTTACTATTCACTATTTATTAATTAATTCATGATATCTGTGAGACTGGCAGACGGTGTGAAATGTAAATTCACATCAAATCTTACAAAATCCAAGCCTTCGTACTAATTAATAATTATATTGAGGGAGAAAAGCTTAGGAGTGATGTGTGGAAGGTGAGGTTGGGTCTGTCGTTTGTAGGGCCCGAGGCAAAACGTCGGCATGTGCGTCACTCAGAGAGAGCTGGTGAGAACTACATCCGGAGAAATGCTGGTGACACACTCCGCGCTGTAATACAATACCATCCACTATTTTTAATTAATTAACTAGATATCTATGAGACTGGCAGACTGTGTGATCTAAGTCTTCGTACTTATTAATAATTATATTCCCATCATGCTATGAATAATGGGAATAGAAAAAACAAAACCTAAGAAATTTATTAGAAAAAAAAAAAAAAAAAAAAAACGTGAAGGTGGGTTTCGGCTGACTGGTGCTGAGAAGCAACCCCAAAAAAAAAAGGTACGGAAGTTTTACTGAGGGGGAAGCCTGGGAGGGTGTGTGGAAGGTGGAGTTGGGTCTCCCTTTTGAACTGGTGACATCTTTTTCAACATAATATGACTATTAAAAACTCTCTCAAATGTCATCTTTAAAATGCTGTGCAACAGTAACAATAAATACATTTATCAGGGTTTCGTTAATGTTTACTCTTTAGGCACGCATTAACAAATTTATTTTTTGAAAAAATTTTATTGAGAATTAAGAAAGTTGTTAAAATTTTTTTAATTTTTGATAGATTTTAAAAAAAATTAGTTTATTATTGTGTGTCTTTAAGGATTACATTAATAAAATTCTTTATAATTTATATGAGAAGTTTTTTTTATTGATGAACATGTGAGCAGTTTTTTTATCGATAATCAGTGAGAAAACTATTTTCTCCCAGATCTGGCGGTCGACATTCAAAACTGGCCAAAGCTCCAGATAGTTATCTACCACGCATGTTAGTAAAACTTTTTTTACCCTTTTTGCAGTAGTTGTTGTAATGCCTTGAATGCTTCATTCAGTCTGCTTCCATTTCTTGACTGATTGAAATGTATTGTTTCATTAGTTGTGCAGGTTGCGCGTGGAGATGGGTTTGGGCTGACTGGTGTTGGGTAGGAATAAAAAAAATAGTACGGGAGGCAAAAGATATCGCGTGTTTTATTGAGGAGGGGGGAGGTGGGGTGTGTGTGTCTCTTTTGCAGGGCTCGAGGCAAAACCTCAGCATGTGCGTCACCCAGAGGGAGCTGGTGAGAACTACATCCGCGCTGTAACACAATACCATTCACTATGTTACCCATCACCGCGTGAGCTACATGTCCTTTCCTGTTCACACTTTTTTTTTGGGGAGAAATTCTCAATTCTTTTTTGTTTTTTTTTTTTTTGTATAGCGGATTAAAAAAAAGGTATAATTGAAATGAATTCAAAATTTTTAATAAAAAATTGTATAATTTGTGTAGAGAAACGTTATGTCTATATATATATATATATATATTTTTTTTTTTTAAATGTGACATATTGTTATTAATGAAAAAATAATAATTTTACTAATGAGTTAGAGTTAAAACTAAAACCATATACTACTAATATTTGTAGTAAACATGTTGTTTGCACATTACTAGGTTGCCTTTTACTTTTTAAACATGTTGTGTACCTACTATTGTAAGAAATTTGGGGAATTTTGGGGATAGAAGCTAGTCTCTTATAATGTAAGTGATGAGTCAAATGCAAACCAATAAAAATTTGTCATTTTAAACAAACTATTAAAATTGCTAAAATTATTATATACATACGTAACTAGTCGTTAACCCGTGCGATGCACATAATTGTTTTAAACCAAATGTTAACATGTTTAGGTTTAAACATTTCTCTAATTTTAATTATTGAAAACTAAATTGGCTCTAATATAAAATGAAACATGTAACTATGATGAAACTATCAAAATTTCAATTGTTGTAAAAAAATAAAAATAAATAAATAACTCGGTTAAATTTTGTTCAGAAGTCTCCATAAGTCTTACTGGCCAAGAATTTCGATCAGAATACAATGACGGTATTTTGGCAAACAAACTTGTAGGTAACATATAATCTTTTGCGAGAAAAAAAAAACTCGGTTTAATTTTGTACGAAAATGCACCTAAGTATATAAAAAATTTAAATAAAAAAACTTAAAAAAAAAAAAAAAAGAGAAAGAAAAAAAGAAAAGAAAGAAGGGTATATAGGAATCCATCGAATCCAATGCTCACTTCTCACTCACCGGATTTGAAAAAAAAAATTATATTATATTTCCTTAAAAGTGGTTTTTAGATTTTTATTTAGTCCGATTAACATAACTAAAGTCTTCATCCTCTACAAGATTAATTAATGAGCTTGTACTTTTTAGAGAAATTTTGTCAAAAACTCAATTAATGAGCTCCTACTTTCCTGCAATAGAAGTCTTTCAGAAGTCAATTTTGTTACAACTGTGGGTCTATACACTTTCCATGAAGCTTTAGCTAATGCCATCATCTTTTGGAATTTTTTTTTTTTCGGAGAAACTATCATCTTCTAGATTAGGGTCTACATCCTTCTTCAAAAGTTAATTATTTATGAGCTTCTACTTGCATTTGTCAATTTTGTCAATACATAATTAATGAACTTCTACTTTCTTCTTAAAAAAAATAGCTGAATTTCTTTGTGCGAGTAATGTAAATACTCTAAAAAAGCTAATTTTCTCTCCCCTTTCTTTTCTCTTCACTTCTCCAACTACAACGAGCCGAAGGTGTTATCCTTGGCCTTCTAATTCGGTCATGTCACATTGCTTCTTTTCGTGTACGTAAGAGCATTCACATCAGTTCATCTAAATTTTTTGTCTATTTCACATAAAAAAACCTCATCTTTTTATTTTACACTACCATTTTTACAAAACACCCACATTAGTTCATTTATTTTACAAGATATTTCAATAAAATATTCACTCCACACAATTTTTTTATTATTTCCCTCAACCACCTCTACCTATATACGTGCCTTCTCTCTCTCTTTTGAACAGATCAACTCTCTCTCTCTCTCTCTCTTTTCTTCTTTCGCTCATTCCTTCTCTCTTTTCTTCCTTCTCTCACCGGCCGATCCAGATCGTTCAACGCTCCATGCTCCACGCTTCGATCAAGCGATACCCACGAGCTCCGGCGACCCAGAACCTTTCTTCACCTGCCGATCCTCGCTCCACAAGCACCGATCCATGCTCCACGCTTCACCGGCCTACCCACGAGCTCCGATCAAGCGAGACCCACGAGCTCTGGTGACCCAAATCCTTTCTTCACCGGTTGATCCACGCTCCACAAGCACCGATCCACGCTTCATGCTTCACCGGCCGACCCACGAGCTCCAGCAACCAATCCGAGGACCCATGTGTGTGTGTGTGTCTGCACCTTTGTTCTTATTGTGTTGCATTTGGTATTAGTTTCAATGTATTTGTTATTTGAGTGGAATGTTTTTGTGGGTCTTTTTGGATTTGGTTTAGCTCAAATGGGTTGCCTTCAAAAGTTGTGTTTGCGTTAGATTTATAGGACTTATTACTGTCTAGATTTGTATAAATATTTTAGTTTTCTTTCTGTGTTTATGTGTGGGTTAATTTTCAGTTGATTTGGCACGTTGGATGTTGTAATGGTTGGGGAAGAGAGGTAGGAGATGAGAGTCTGTTAGAGAGGAGAGATAAAAAAACCATTAAAAAATTAAATGCACGAGCTACAGTGCTCGTGTAAATTTACACGGGTATTATAGCTCGTGGATAATTTTAGAAGATTTTGCAAGAGTTTAAACGGACTGATGTGGACTGTTTTTGAACAAAAATGTGTAAATTTGAACATTTTTTTTATTATACATACTTATGCATGAGCTGATGTGAATGCTCTAAGTGTTAAATGCGTAGGACACTACTACTTATGTACAATGAAAGACTTTTAAAAGTGAAGTATAAACGTGTATTAATAGGATGTCCGACAACGGTGTCAAATGATTGAAAACTTAAAAGACTTTTGGGCATTGACGCAGCTAGTGAACAGAAACATGAACAGAAACATGCTAAGATAAAGGTAGGACTTTGCCCCAAAAGTCTAAAAAAAAGGGCAAGAATAGACATATCCACGCAAACCAGGCAAAATCAGGAATTTCTTTTGATAATATTATATACACAATTCAATATGTGTATATATATATATATATATATATTGGAGTTAGATATGCCCAAAAACAAGTAAAAAAAGTAACTTGTGTTCTTTAAGAGAGAAAAATTAATAAATTATCACATTAAGTTGCGGAAAGCTAACTTTAAATTTGACATAAGACTGCTCTTTTCTATTTTATAGACCTTAACAATATAGCTGTAGTAGTAGCTACAATATCAATTATGAAGTAGCCATAGAAAACAGAGAAACATTTCCCGGTATCCTAGAAACAGCCACTATAGCACATACTCGGATTCAAAAGGATTCAAATTTTGCAAGTCTTAAGGCTTGGATAGTCATCAAAATCTGTAATTTTTGAGCTTATTTGAACCTTTATCACGTCTTAGTGAGCACACTGTAACTATAATAAAGAAAATTAATAAGGTACCTCTCATTATTCCAAGGATCCCTAACCACTGTTTTTGTGTATTTCTTGATTACTTTGCATTTCTTTGCTGTTTTCGTTGTCATTCAATATAGATATTCTCGCTTGTTAGTTTATTTGTGTTGTAGAAAACTTGCCCTGTGCACCACTTGGTTCTTAAACAGGCCCTTAGCTACGGCGAATCAAGCCCAGTCCACCAAACAACAATTATTCGGCCCAAGATCCTTGAGCCTATGTGCTACAAAAAAAAAAAAAAGCACTCACACAGATATTAGAATCACTTTCTCACAACTCACCCCTCTCCGTTATTATCTTTAGAAAAAAAATATCTTTTTTATTTATTCTACATTTTTTTCTGTATTTTTATTTATTGGTCTAGCTCATTACTCCTATTTGACTCATTTTTCTCTTTTACATACCTCACTATTTGGGATTTTTTTTTTCTCAAAAATTTTTTTTTTTCTATTATGGTTCTACTAATATATGCCTTAAAGGCATAAGTTAGTTAAAAAAAATCCTTAAATTATTTACTAACATGTGTCCTAAGGGCATACGCTTATAAAATTATTATTATTTTTAATTATTTTGAAGTGTTTTTAATGCTATTTAGTCAAATATGGGTTTTATAAGTTTTCCTAGATTAGGTGATAGGCTAAGAATATATTAACCCATTTTGATAAATTAACAAATTAATTAGCCAATGTTAGGTTCTAAAGATTTAGGAATTTATGTATTTAAAACTCTAATTTGTATTGTTGGCAAACCATGATCAAAACATGTTATTTAGTCTTGTTTAGGCTTGCTCAAAGTTGGGTCTTTCATGTAAAGTTGGAATCGAGAGGCTGCAGATGCATTTGTGCATTTCGGCTTGGCTTGATCGATCGAAGGAAAGGCTCGATCGATCGAATCTCGGGCAGAATGCTTTTCTACAGAATATTCCAGCTCAGCCCTAACTCATTAAATGTTTTGGGTTTTCTGTTTTTACCCTAGGTATATAAGAAAAACCCTAGCCACGTTTTTAGAGTTGCTCCAGTTGTATTCTTGCTCATACTTTTCTGTTTTGTGTAAATCTCTTGTGAGATCTAGACGAGCTTTTCTTTACACAAAGCTTAGGGTTTTCAAGGTAGAGATTACTTCAACATCTTGATGATCAACTCGGTTGCTATCATTAAAACTTAAAGAATATCAAGTGTGGGTGCTTGTAGCTGATTGGAGAATCTAAGAAAAAAGGAGTCCGTGGATTCAGAGCTTACACGTGGTCGTGTCAGTAAGTTTTACTGGTGGGTAGCATTAGGAAGTCAAGCGGGGAGCTTGTAAGTCCTTTTGTATGAACTTCGATTCTTTCATAGTGGATTCAGGTTTACCTTGAGGATAGCTAGATCAAATTTTCCCTAGGTTTTTACCGTGTGGTTTACTGGGTGATCATATCATTGTGACTTTTATATTTCCGCTGCTTTATACTTTTGATATGATTGTATGATTGTGATAACCTAGAATTGCTTAAATTGACTAAGTTAATCACTTGGCTAATTAACTAGGTTAATCTAGTTGTTTTAAGGGGTCTAAAACCGTTCAAGTGGTATTAGAGCGGATAGCTCTCTTGTTAGAGATTTTTTTTTTTTTATCTCTGAGCTGATCCTTGACCCCTATTGTCATGGAGCATGGACACTCCCTTGTTGTTCCTCCTCACTTTGATGGGAATAATTATGCCTATTGAAAAGTAAGGATGAAAGCATTCCTGAAATCCATTGATGAGAGAGTTTGGAATTCCATTGAATACGAATGGGAGAAGCCCACTACTCCTGTGAGTGAGTGGTAAACTTCTCAAAAAGAAGTAGCAGGATTCAATAGCAAAGCTATGAATGTCATCTTTAATGCTGTTTCTATGGAGGAATTTAAGAGGATCTCTAATGTTGAGGTTGCTCATACTGTTTGGAAAATCCTCCAAACTGTGCATGAAGGCACAAAGGCAGTTAAGATCAATAAACTGCAGCAATTAACTTCTAGATTTGAAAGCATTAGAATGTCTGATGATGAATCTTTTGATGAATTCTATGCTAAATTGAATGATATTGTTAATTCTGCTTTTAATTTGGGTGAAATCTATGATCAACCTAAAATTGTTAGGAAGATACTTAGATCTTTAACTGAGGATTTTAGACCAAAAGTGACTACCATAACTGAGAGCAAGGATGTAGACTTCATCCCTATTGATGAGCTTGTAGGATCTCTTCAGTCCTATGAGTCTGACCTACCCAAAGTGAACAAATCCAAATCAATGGCTCTTAAGTCAGTTGATGATGTTGATATTGGTGGATTTGATGATGAGCTCTCTACTACAGAGATTGTGTATCTTGCCAAGAACTTTAGAAACTTTCTTAAAAATAACAACAGAAAGGCAAGAGGTACAAACATTGCTGAACCTAGAAACTTTAGGAAGAATGATCCCACTAAGGTTAATAATTTTGAAAAATCTAGAGAAAAAGTTGGTCAATCTTCATACAATCCATTGGGTGCTCAATGTTTTGGCTGTCAAGGGTATGGTCATGTGAAATCTGAATGTTCTACATTCTTGAGGTCTAAGGGTAAAGTTATGGCTGTAACCCTTAGTGATAATGAGGTTTCTGATGATGAGTTTGGATGTGACGTGGATGGAAACTTCATTGCTTTCACTGCTACTGCTGTAGTCAATGAAAGTATATCTGTTGAAGAGAACCCTTCTGATTGGGAACTCTCTGAGGATGCAGATCTTCAAGAGGCCTACAATAAACTTTGCAAAATTACTGCAAAGGATACTATAAATGTTGAACTTGGCCTGAAGAAAATTGAATCTCTTAAGCTTAAAAAAAAGAATTTGCTTGTTAAACTGTTTGATGCTAATGATTCTTTGAATAATGTTAAATCTGAGAACATGCTTTTGCTTGATAAAGTTAAAACTTTAGAACATGATTTATCTGTTGCTAGATTGCTAGTTCTAAACTTGATCAAATGTTGAATGTTCAAAAGTATCCTTCTGATAAATCTAGTTTAGGATATGTTGAAAGCATCTTTGATTCTGCACCACATTCCACGAACTTTGTTCCTTCTTCTTCTTCTGAACCTTCCGTGAGTGAGGTTGTGAGTGAAACTGTCAAACCACCTGTGAGTGAGGTTGTCAAATCTGTAGAAGTTTCACCCCCTAAGAAGATTAGGGTTGAGCTAGGAGAGTCTAAACCTAAGGATTCTACCCTTTCTAAGGATAAGATACATGGTAAACCTGCTTGGGTTTGTCATTATTGTGGAAAGTCTGGACATATTCGTCCTAAATGTTACAAGCTACAAGCTGCTAAGAGAGCAAACAAACCAAAGATGTCTGTGCCTCAAGCACAAGATCCTATGGCACTTATTGGTGAATTGGTTAAGGCGTTGAACTTTTATTCTAATTCTGGAGTTGGAAATCACTCGAATGTGAATAAGAACTCCAATGCTCATGGTGCATCTAAAAGGTCTTAGATGCAAAAGACTCGATCTAATTGAGTCTTTCTGACATGGTCTTTGTGCTTCACTGTTCATTCCTCTGTGACCATTATTCTTTGGTATTTGTGTTTTTGTTTTTTTCTAGGACTTGCATTGCATTACATTCATGCATTTCATTCTAGGATTTATTTGTTTTCTCTTTTTTAATAAAAAAAAAAAAAGGAGAAAGCAAAAATATGTTTGATATTATTTTTCTTGGTTTTTGAAAACAAGGTTAGTCAATTTATTTACACATAACATGTCTTTATGTACCTTGTTTAGCTTTGATGAGCTTATTTATTGCACTTTACTAGTTGAAGCGTTGTAGTGCATGTTGTGTGGGAAAGATGTTTATGGTGTTTATCACTTTGTCTTAATCCTGAAGTCACATATTGTTTGACTGTCGGACTTGATCATTTTGAGAAAGGCATAAATAACCATCTCACCACTGTTCACTAGCCAATCATGAACACCTTAGTGCATATCATAAGATTTTGTGCTCGAGAAAGTGTAGCACATGCACAAAAAGAACATAAGGTGTAGCCTCGGTTTAATTGCTAAATGCTTAAAATTGGTGTGTACTATTAGGTTTAATGCCAATTCACTTAATTAAAACTGGTGTGTACTATTAGGCTTGATACCAATTCACATAATTAAGAGGCTAAATACAAGAAACTTACATGATTGCAAGTTTATGTTCTAGGAGATGTGAGAGTTATATGATGTAACTCTTTAGGTGATAGTCTCTTTTAAATTATATGTGATGAATTTTGTAGGCTTTGTGATTGATTTTTATTCACATATCACCTCACATGTATCTCAAGCTTTTACTAGTTTGCACACACTACACGAGTTACTCTTTGCTAAACACTGTACATGCTATTGTGTGTGTTTTTTGTCTGACCAACCGAGTTTGAAAATATCTTGAGAATTATGCAAAACATTATTTTGCCTGAGAAATTAAAGGAAGAACTAGCTGAAACTTTCTTTGGAGAAACTGGGATTATAAATTTGGGTTTTTGAAAAAGCATTCCATTTCATCTCATACTCATGCATTGTGTTTCGTTGATTTTAATGCTTTGAGGAGTTATTTTTCAAAATCTGGTTTGAGTTTTTCAAAATTGTAATTTTTCTCAAAATACTGTGATCCGCTGCCTGTTTCGATCGATCCATTTTGTTTTTTGATCGATCGAAAATTTTAAAATTCCTTTTAAAAATTTCGGAGTGATTCGATCAATCGAAAGTATTTTTCGATCAATCGAAAGTCGTGAATCAACTTTTTAAAACAGTGTTCTTTGACTGATTCACTTACCTTTTCAAAAGTTTTTTTCAAACTTTCTTTTCTCTCTCCGACTTGGCAAGGATCTACAGCAAATTTTTGTCGTTTTCCTCCAAATTTTTTGCAAGATTTCTCTTTCCTCAAGCCGGTAAGTCTCTTTTGCCCCTCATTTTTGAGTTTATTTGCATATTTCATGGATTCTTCATGCATTCTCTCTCTAATTTTCGAACCTCTCTAATTTTGGGATTTTTGATGTTTCAAGCCCAATTTTGTGCAATTGATCAATGGGTTTTTATGTGGACATGTTATAAACATGATTGTGATAGTTTAATTTGATCAATTTTGGGTTTTGTGAGAAATTGAAATTTCTAGGGTTTATGTTTAGTTCTGAATTGGGGATTTTGTTCAATTAGATTGAAATTGATAAAATTGGCTTGTTGATTAGATGTAATTAGGCATTATAATCTATGTGTTATGTTTTGTAATGCTTAATTCATCCATGTACTTCAAAATTTTTCAAGTGGTTTTCAAATTTTGGGGTTTTTGTTAGAAACTCTATGCTCAAGTCATTTTTGTTCAATTCAACTTAATTTTGAACTTTGTTTACTGCATTAGTACATGCATCATGCCATGTTAACTGTTCATGCATTATATAGATTTTTGCTCTATATATATATATATATTTCCTTTTTTTTTTTTTGCTAACTTGTAGTCTACCCTTGGTTTTTTATTTTTCTCTCTCTGTTGTTTCTCTCTTGTGTCTCTATCCTTTCCTTAGCATCATGCCTAGGAAGACTAGGGCTTGTAGGTCTATTCCCTCACCTACTCCTTCCCCTCCATCTTTTGACCGAGAGAAATTTCCTAGTGAGAAAAACCAAGAAATATTTGAAAAGCTGAACCTTAAGCGTAAGATCTGGTCTGAGCGGTCTGTTGTTCTAGATGAGTTAGATCCTGCCATTAGGGCAAACATAGAGCGTAAGGGTTGGTTACCCTTGGTGGATATTTCTGATCCTCCTCCACCTGTTACCTTGATCCGAGAGTTCTTCTTGTACATCTCGATCCGCGTCTATGATTCCAACACTTTAGTAAAGAGTTGGATACGAGGCGTAGAGTACACCATTACTCCTAAGGTAATGGTTGATGCTCTAGGGGTACCCTTGGTCCAGCACCCTGTCTACCCCTATGATGAGTCTCCTGTTTTAAGTGATGTCATGTCTTACATCACTGGGTCATCTATCCAGTGGGGTTCTGATCCTCAGATCACCACTGCTGAGCTTTCTGAACTACACTATCTTTTCTTTAGGATAGCATGTCACTGTTTTTGGCCCATTTCTCATCTGCACACCATTCCTCTCGAGAGGTGTGTATTTTTGTACGCTCTAGTTACTGATGCTCCTATCAGTTTTCCCCACTTGTTCTTTCGTTCTTTGAACGAAGTGTATAGGAGTTCATCTTCTACTCATGCCCTTGTTCATCCCATTTTTATTCATAGGATTCTTCTTTATTTAAGGTTAGATGATTTCCCTTCCTCGGAGCCTATGCATGTCATTGGTCCTATAGGTGTGTTTTTTCTTAGATAAAGGGCTGCTCATCTTCGAGCTGGCTTTAAACACCCTAGGTCTGAGCCTTCTGGGTCCGCACCTCCTCCCTCTTCTTCTACAGGTTCTACTGGTGAGGATGTTCCTGATCTTGATGCTGCTGCTGTTCCTCTACCTCCATCAGATGACTTTGATATCCGTCGTACTTTGGAGACTGTTATAACCGTCCAGGCGGCTCATGGTCAGCTGTTGGTGGATCTTTTTGACGAGATTCATGCGTTGTGAGCTGATTTGGCGCATCTTCGTTCACCCTCACCACCTCCTTTTGATGATGGATTGTGATTGCCCTTTGGCATTCTGTCACAAAAACGGGAAGTAGAGTTTGTAGAGGAGTTTTGTAGTTAGGGAGATTTTTTTTTTTTTTTTTTTGTGGATTTGTTAGATTGTATTTAGGCGCTTCACCTTGTATATCATTTTTTTTTTTGGGATATTCATGTTAGGGGGAGTAACATTGATTGATATACATGATTTTTATTTGATTCTTGTGTCTTTGGAAGTAACATTGATTGATATACATGATTTTTATTTGATTCTTGTGTCTTTGGATTTACTGTCTTTTGATTTATATTCTATGAGTTATTAATTGATATATGTCTTTATTATGTGTTGTGTGAATCATACAAGAATGTTATACCTGTTTATATACTATTTTCTGTCACATATGCGTTTATGCGTTTGTTGAGTATTTCAGGAATATACAGATTGATTCAATTGAGCTGCTGTCTACACTTGCAACTGATGGATAGTAGTTAAGATTGAATTTTAGTCTTTATGAGCATTATTTTTGTAAAAAGCTTTTTAATTGTAAACTTTGAGCTTATTGTTTGTGTTTTGTCACGGATTGCCAAAGGGGGAGTTTGTTAGGTTCTAAAGATTTAGAAATTTATGTATTTAGAACTCTAATTTGTATTGTTGGCAAACCATGATCAAAACATGTTATTTAGTCTTGTTTAGGCTTGCTCAAAGTTAGGTCTTTCATGTAAAGTTGGAATCGAGAGGCTGCAGATGCATTTGTGCATTTCGGCCTGGCTCGATCGATCGAAGGAAAGGCTCGATCGATCGAATCTCGGGCAGAATGCTTTTTTGCAGAATATTCCAGCTCAACCCTAACTCATTAAATGTTTTGGGTTTTCTGTTTTTACCCTAGGTATATAAAGAAAAACCCTAGCCACGTTTTTAGAGTTGCTCCAGTTGTATTGTTGCTCATACTTTTCTGTTTTGTGTAAATCTCTTTTGAGATCTAGAGGAGCTTTCCTTTACACAAAGCTTAGGGTTTTCAAGGTAGAGATTACTTCAACATCTTGATGATCAACTCGATTGCTACCATTGAAGCTTAAAGAATATCAAGCGTGGGTGCTTGTAGCTGATTGGAGAATCCAAGAAAGAAGGAGTTCGTGGGTTCGAAACTTGCACTTGGTCGTGTCAGTAAGTTCTACTGGTGGGTAGCATTAGGAAGTCAAGCGGAGAGTTTGTAAGTCCTTTTGTATGAATTTCGATTCTTTCATAGTGGATTCATAGTGGATTCATGTAAAGTTGGAATCAAGAGGCTGCAGATGCATTTGTGCATTTCGACCTGGCTCGATCAATCGAAGGAAAGTCTCGATCGATCGAATCTCGGGCATAATGCTTTTCTGCAGAATATTCTAGCTCAGCCCTAACTCATTAAAAATTTTGGGTTTTCTGTTTTTACCCTAGGTATATAAAGAAAAACCCTAGTCACATTTTTAGAGTTGCTCCAGTTGTATTGTTGCTCATACTTTTCTGTTTTGTGTAAATCTCTTGTGAGATTTAGAGGAGCTGTCCTTTACACAAAGCTTAGGGTTTTCAAGGTAGAGATTACTTCAATATCTTGATGATCAACTCGGTTGCTACCACTGAAGCTTAAAGAATATCAAGCGTGGGTGCTTGTAACTGATTGAAGAATCCAAGAAAGAAGGAGTCCGTGAATTTGGAGCTTGCACGTGGTCGTGTCAGTAAGTTCTACTGGTAGGTAGTATTAGGAAGTCAAGTGGGGAGCTTGTAAGTTCTTTTGTATGAACTTCGATTTTTTCATAGTGGATTTAGGTTTACCTTGAGGACAGCTAGGTCAAATCCTCCCCAAGTTTTCACCTTGTGGTTTCTTGGGTGATCATATCATTGTGTCTTTTATATTTCCGTTGCTTTATACTTTTGATATGATTGTATGATTGTGGTAACCTAGAATTGCTTAAATTGACTAAGTTAATCACTTTGCTAATTAACTAGCTTAATCTGGTTGTTTTAAGGGGCCTAAAACCGTTCAGCCAAGTTAATTAATTAATTCAATTAACATGCAATACATGTAGTAGCACAAACAAATCACCAAATAACTAAATGTAGTGGAAATTAAATTGACACGGTGATTTGTTTACGAATGAGAAAAATCTACACGGCAAAAATCCCACCGAGTGATTTTAAAGTAACTACTCCCAAGAATCCACTATTATCACAACAAGCGATTACATGTAAAAAAATCTCAGTACCTTATACTAACCTACAGTTGAACCCTTACCCCAATATCCTTTTGGACTTGTTCTGTAGTGACAATCTCTCCTTTTAATGCATGGCTTCCAATACGTGACTAACCAATTTGATGCATAGATCCAATTACGCGTCTTACTTACCAACTTGAGAAAGATGTTGACTGCAAAGTTCTTCAGTTCATCACACGATAAAGATCAAGAAGCTCCTTAGTCACAAAACCCTACAATGTACAACACAGTAGCTTCTTCAAAAGAAAGATAAGTTAGGGCAAATTCTGTCTCCAGTCACAATTTGCATGAACAAAACTTTGTTTCACGCTCGCGTAACCTTTGATAGCCCTTAAAACAATCCTTATATATGTTTAGGGTTGTGAGAAAAGAAAGCCTAAACATGTACCCATGGATTGGATTAAAATCAGAACTAAAAACCTATTTTTCATAAATATCAACAGATAGCTTATCTATCGAGAAGCTGTCGAGCATCGGGCTAGAACAGCTTTTTAAACCTCGATAGATACTAGCTGTCGAGCTTTAAAATCCAGCACATCTTCACTTGTTTCTTGGACAAACTTGCATGATTTTAACACTTAATCTTGAAACCTTGTTCCTAATGTTAAGGCTTTTTTTATATAATTTTAATTTGATACCAAAACAACGTGTTTTGAGCCTAACATTAATTTTAATATCAATTCCAAAACTACATTGTTTTGGTATCAGCTTAAAAAAATAAATAAATAAAAATCAAAATTACAGTGTTTCAATTTAAACCCTAAAATTATTACATACCCAGCTCTCACTTTCTCATCAGTCGCCCAGCCTCTCCCTAAACTTCTCCTCCTCACTTCTCTCTTTCTCTCTCCTCACTCTCTACCTCCACTGCTGCTACTTGCTACCACCATATTATGCTCCTTGAAGCCACAATTCCTGGAGTTCCACTTTTTCCACTCTCCTTTTTGCTATTCTCAGGAAGTTTTATACAAGATTTTGAATTTTATGCTCCTCCTTACAATGCTTTCATTGAGGTTTGTTTATGTATTTTATTTTCAATAATTTTGATTTATCTTTCATGGATTCGGTTTAGTTTTTTTATTTTTTAAATGGGTTTTTTTGTGATTTGAATTTGAATATTTTTTAGAGAAAGATTGTGAATTTGTTTGTATTTGTGCGTTTTCCTTTGTTTCCTTTTCTTTTTATGGAATATTTGAATTTTTTAAATGATTATGATGGAGTTTGGGTTGTTAACTACGTTGTGTTTGATTTCTAAGAAAATAAAGGAATTAACCGAACTAACTACTCTGAACTAGTGTGGTGCACCACACCTTGTGTAGATCGATGCCAAACCTTTCATAGATGAGGTGCGGTCAAGCATGAGAGAAAATCGCATCCTATAGGTGTGCTGCCAAAAACCCTCCAATAACCAGCCACACCGCATCGTGTACAAGCCTAGGTCTCTCATTCAGTCATTGAATATATCCCATGTAAAAAAAACTTGATAGCCTTATCGGCTATAGCCAATCATTTTCTCTCTTGCCAGGCACTCTATGACGGTTGGCACAAAACCATTAAATGAACCAACCTATGCAACATTAAGATTTAGATACCTCATCACTAACATTAATCCAAAAACGGGAATGAGTTCCCTTATCATAGGATTTTGCCAAGTTCATCGTATCATATAAAAGATATTAGTTTCTCTGATTCTCATATTTTATTCATGGTTTTCAGATTCAAACTATTCAAACAACGTAGAATGAGAAGTTTAAAGTTTTTCAGGTCAGACCAAGGTTAACCGAAGTTGAACCATAATGACGTCGCAATTGATTTAATAATTAAGTAATAATAATAATAATAATAAATAAATATATATATATATATATGAAAAATTAGCTATATAAACTAAAATAATATTTATAGTTGATTAATTATATATGGATTAAAGATTAAAATAAAATTTTCTTAATTAATTACGAAAGTTATATAAATATTATCCTACTAGTAGTTTAAATATTTCGACAAATTCGAACTTATAACAATATTTCAAAAAATTTAATTTACTAATATAATTGAATAAAATTTTACTTTAAATTTAAATATATGAAATGATATAGGAATACTCCAAGTCTCCAACTGTGAAGTGTGAAACGGCCAGCACAAAAATGCAATTTAGAAAAGAAAAGAAAAGAAAAGGTATACTAATGAATATTGACAAGACAAGAAGGCAGAGATATTTATGTAATTTGAAGAAGTCCCTATTCCCCCCAACCCCCCGCGCCAAAAAAAAAAAAAAACTACTCCCAATGCGTCAGACTTGAGACTTCAATGAGCCGTTTGGTCAATGAGTTTAAACACTATTGTTCAGTGTTTAAACACTGAATACTAGTGTTCAAAAATAAAAACACGCGTTTGGCAACATATCTGCGTTCAGTGTTGCTTGAAAATTGTTGTTAGAAATGTGGTTTTTAAATGAGGTTTTTTGAAATCACCTGTGACCGCTTTTTAAACAACAAACAACGTTTTTCAAACACTGTGGAAACCACCTGATGTGACATATCTCTTCCTCAAATCAGACTCTCCGCCCTCATCAAATAAAAAAAAATTATTTTGTATAAGTTGTCAGCTTTTTTAAAAATTAAACACGCGCATACCAAACACATATTTATTTTTTTTAACACTAAAATATGTTATTTAAACCATAATACCAAACACATTTTTTTTATTTTATAAACACTAAAACACTTTTTTCAACAACACTTCTTAAACTATAATTTTCACATCTTTTTAAACAATAATTTTTAAACTCTATGACCAAACGGGCCCCAAGTATGACACAATGACAAACCCATATGGCATCTTTTTTATTTTTTTAATACATTTTTTTTCAAAAAAAATGCAGGTGGCAAGACTGTAACACAATGATTTAGAGAGAGATTAAAGCTCTGAAATAAGAATGGTAGGGGTGGCGTTACATTGTAGTCAGGGGGTTCAACCGATGTGTTGAGGAAGGAGCCTATTAGGACATATGTGGATCATCTTAGGAACATATGTCAATATTTTATGTAATTGGCTAATCTTTTGACAAAACGCACTTTACTTGTATTTGGGTAGATCTAAAATATATTTAATACTTCAAGGAACAAGAGTTCAAGTCTAGTATTGAAGCCATGTAAATCTATCTAAGAATCAAGTGAGAAAGTGTTGATTTTTTAAAGCTCAATAGCTGCTCAACACCTCTCAACAGCTAGGCTATCTATCGAGCTCTTTAGTTGGTTGTTATCGCAATCTCGACACCTCTCAATAGCTAGGTCGATCGAGCAATTTTATGTCCCCTCGATAGCTCCTCGATAGCTTGCAATAGATAGGCTCGACACCTCCTCCATTGATCGAGAATTACTGAGCTTTACGAAATTCAAATTTCTAGATCTGATTTTCGACCCATGCTAACATGTATGTGTAGGGTTTCTTTTCTCACAACCCTAGACATATATAAGGCTTATTCTAGAGGCCGTCATATAAGAGAATATAAGAAGAACATATGCAAAAGGTGACTGATGCCTTATTCTCTGTGAAAGAAGCTACTGCGTCTTTTGCGCCTTAGGGTTTTGTAACCAAGTGCTTCTTGATCTTTATTGTTGATGAAGTGAAGAACTTTGCAGCCAACATTCTTCTTCATCAAGTTGGTGAGTGAGTCACATACTGGGATTCGTGCATCAAAAAGGGTGGCGTTCATATATTGAACAGTTTAGAGGTTCTGAAGCGATAGAAGGTTTCTGCTGTAAGTTCATCTACGAGTATTGTAGAATCTAGGGATAAAGGTTTTGTACTAGATCTAAAACTTCTCTTTACTATAGTAGATTACTTTTCGAGAATGTTTTCCCCTAAGTTTTTTACTGTGAAACTAGTTTGTTTCATTAGTTTTCCTGGGTCATCATATCTTATCTTATTTATTTTTTCTGCTGCATGATTTTGACATGGTATTGATGTTTATTTATTTTAACAAGTTTTATTCACAATAAATCTAAGTAACAACTTGGGTTTAAAACTTGTTAATTCTATCAACCGGGGTCTAAATTTACCAATAGAGCCCAAAGACAAAGCAAATTTACAATGATTTGATTTTTCCACTTCAGTCTTTGTTTGCTGCCTTTGCACAGTTGCACACACTCATATTGACGAGAGAGACAAAGAGAGGGAGAGAATACTGAAGAGGGAAATGAAAACTTAGCAAAAAGTAGAATAGGAAAGAATACAATATTGTTGTTTGAAAGTTTGAATAACACGTGTGGATGGAGTAGGTTTTCAAAATGTGTGGTGAGTGTGATATAAACATGTAAGTGTAGGATAGGTGGAAAAAAAATATCAAGTGGGATGATATTGATACACCTGACCTCTTTATGGTTTTTATTTTTTTGGGGTTGAATTTTGTTAAGTGGTGTCCAAAGGTTGGTAAGTTAATATTTAATGTTTTACTATTATTTAATATTTTTAGTTAAGATGGGTTGTTATAAAATTATTTATTTAACTTGTATTCAAAATAATGATTTGGGTTATTTTTATGCAGGTAGTACCAAATGCTGTTATATTTAAATCGAAATAATTGTTTCTCGCCAGTGAAGTTCATTCCATCTTTACCCGATCCAATGTGCAAGATTTCGAAGACTTGAAGCATGACATGAGCATGGAATGTCCATGTACAACACATATGTCGTGAGGTTAATGGATGTGCGAACACCCTAGCTAGAAAGGGTTTTTGAACAACAAAGCTTTTTGGAAGTTTATGATATATGCCCATCTTTTGTATATTTTTGCTCTCGTATGGGACATGAAGTGGCTTGGGACTCTTAGACTGTCTTTTTTATTTTTATTTTGTAAGGAACTGTAGTCTGTCTTTGAAGTCTTTTATGCCTGATGTATAAATTTTTTATAATATAAATGGTGTCCTTCTTATTTTTTATTTTTTGAGGAACTGTAGACTGTCTTTGAAGTGTTTTATGTCTGATGTATAAACTTTTTATTATATAAATAGTAAACTACACCTTTTTTTTAAACAATTTGATATTAAGAGCTACCCATCCTTGGTGGATGCGTTGATCTTTAACCCAAGGACGAGTGACAAGCTGCACTAGAGCCTCTAGACCCTATTTGGTAAAATATTTTGTAAGAAAAAGAAAACTCGATTATATATTATTCGAAAATGCTCCCAAGTCCTACTTGCCATGTATTTTGACTGGAAAATAGTATCGGAGCTTTTGTACAAAAACTGGTAGATAGCATTTGTAAGGACACGATTTGGATCTAAGCCCAAAAAGTAAGTGGATCTAGGCCCAATGAGCCCAATACAATGAATTTGTAGAGAGTGGGTTGGACAACTAGGTTATAATGAGTTAGGTAACAGTAATAATCGATCCAAATCACAATGAGGTAAAAGTGGACAGGTATTATCTTAAGAAAATCATTTTCGGCACAATCCGAGAAGATCAGTTTATATATATATATTACTTGAAGTTGGTTACAAATGCAATGTTAATGGCTATAGTACTTCTTTCATCGATTTTCCGATCCCTTTTCTCTTTGGGCCTCCCTTCTAATTTATATTACCTCTCACTTCCCATCTCTACCCTCCATGTGAATGGTAGATTACTTGTGTTGATTCACACCCTCCTGAAGTCTTTGGGAGTAGCTATAAGGTTGAAAAGCATTGTTCAGATATCACTTCCTCATTAATGTGACCAGAGGGTTAGCTGCAATGCATTCAATGTGGTGGCAACAACTTTCTCTTAGATATTTCTCAACTCCCCTCTTTCCTGTACGTTCATAATGCATGCCCTTATCAATAAAACTTCCTGGAATGTCACCCTGGATGGTAGGATATACATTTTGACCTGTGCTTTGTTTAGCAGAGGAGATATTCCTCCTCGACCTGCCTTCCCCAACCTTCTCATTTGTAATTTACTCATGGGGCTCAGAGTCTTTCATCCTTACTACTATTTATCTCTCCTTGGACCACACAATGTCCTCAGCCAAGGCCCAAGACCCAATATATAATTTTGGGCCCCTTACCCCTACAACATCCATGAAACAAATGAAAAAATCTTTTGCAACAAAAAAATAAATAAAAATAAAATAAAATAAAATTTGTTTGAAAATGCCCTTAAGCCCTACTCCAAGAACTTTGACTGGAATACAATTTCTGCATTTTTGCATGAAAACTTGTAGATAACATATATTAAGGTCCCAGAAACAAAATGCAAAATCTTTTGCAAGAGAGAAAAAAAAAAAAAAAAAAAAAAAAACTCATTTAAATTTGTTCCACAATGCACCTAGGTCCTATTGGCCAAGAATTTTGACCGGAATACATTTTTAGCGTTTTTGCACCAAAACTTGTAGATAGCATATTTATAGATCCAAGAAACAATTGGAAAAATATTTTGCAAGAAAAAGAACTCGATTAAAATTTCTTCGGAAATGCCCCCAGGTCCTACTGGCCATGAATTTTGACTAGAATACAATTTCGGTGTTTTTCACAAAAACTTGTAGGTAGCAAAAGCATATTTTGAGGTCCAAGAAAAATTGCAAAAATCTTTTGCAAGAAAAAAAAAATTGATTAAAATTTGTTCGAAAATGCACCTAGGTCCTACGGGCTGAGAACTTTGACCAAAATAGAATTTTTGCGTTTTTGCACAAAAACTTGTAGATATCAGATTTAGAGGTCCAAGAAACAAATGGAAATATCTTTTGAAAAAAATAAAATAAAATAAAAAACCTATTAAATTGCGCTCAATAATGCCGCTAGGTCCTACTTGCCAATAATTTTGACCAAAATACAATTTTGGGGTTTTTGGATGAAAACTTGCATATAACATATACAGAAAATCGAGAAACAAATGGAAAAATCTTTTGCAAGAAAAAAAAAATTCAATTAAATTTTGTTCCATAATGCCCCTAGGTCCTACTGGCCAAGAATTTTGACTGGAATGCAATTTCGGCATTTTTGCATGAAAACTCATAGATAGCATATTTTAGAGGTCCAAGAAAAAATTGGAAAAATCTATTGCAAAAAAAAAAAAAAAAAATCTCGATTAAAATTTGTTCGAAAATGCCTCTAGGTCCTACTGGCCAAGAATTTTGACTAGAATATAATTTAAGTTTTTTTGCACAAAAACATGTAGATAGCACATTTAGAGGTCCAAGAAACAAATGGAAAAATCTTTTGCAAGAAAAAAAAAATTCTGTTAAATTTTGTTCAAAAATGCCACGAGGTCCTACTAGCCAAGAATTTTTTCCAGAATTCGATGTCGGTTTTTTTTGCACGAAAACTTGTAGATCGCATATATAGTGGTTAAAGAAACAAATGGAAAAATATGTTGCAAGAAAAAAAACTCGATTAAATATTTTTCAAAAATGTCCCAAGGTCCTACTTGCCAAGTGTAAGGTTAGGATTTGTAGCCCAAGCCCAAAACAATAAATTTGTAAAGAGTGGGTGAAAGAGCTAGGTTGATTATGGAATTAACAACGGTTAACTACAACCTCCAAGCATAAACTAGCATAAAGATACACGTAAAGACCAAATGCATTGAAGTTCGAAGAGGATTATGATTTATTGAACAGTGATCACAATTTTTAGAGCTACAGTAAAACTTTTCTCTACTTCTTCTTCCCTTTTTTCCGATCCCCCATTATCAGAAACTTCTTTCCTTTATATAGCACTCTCCCCCATCATCCCCATCGTCCACTTGTTCTTCATCCGTGTACTCGCTTGAGTATACGTCCCATCAAGCATCTTCTTTAGCTCTTTGTGAGTGGCGATAGCTGAGGTTACACTGTTCAAGGGTCTTCTCCACATAAATGCGGCCAGAAAAGTTGCTGTAGTGCATTAAATACGGTGGTAGCAGTTTTTCCTTTAGATATTTCTTCATTCTTATTATCTCCAGACATACCCAGAGCTTATCTTTATCATTGGGGTTGCTAGGAAGATCATTCGGACCTTCCACATGTTTGATTGATCAAGACTATTCGTATCCGAGGAGTAAGACCTCTTCTGACCACTGGTGACCTCTTCGGATTGCACTCCTTCATTTCCAGGTATCTTTCTTCCAGATGGACTCCATCTCAACTGGTTCCTTCTCTTCGGACACACAGTAATCTTCAAACAGGGCCCTAGGCCCAATACGTATGGTTGGGCTTTTACCCCCCACACCAAGAATTTTGATTGGAATACAATGTCGGGGTTTTTGCATGAAAACTTGTATATAGCATATTTAAGAGGTCCATGAAACAAATTGAAAAATCATTTGCAAAAAAAAAAAAAAAAACTTGATTAAATTATGTTCGAAAATGCCCAGGTCCTACTAGCCAAGAATTTTGACCGAAAAACAATTTCTGCGTTTTTGCATGAAAACTTGTAGATAATATATATATATATATATATATATATAGAGGTCCGAGAAACAGATGGAAAAATCTTTTCAAAAAAAAAAAAAAAAAAACTTGTTTAAATTTATTCCACAATGCCTCACGGTCCTATTGGCCTAGAATTTTGACCGGAATACAATTTTAACGTTTTTGCACGAAAACTTGTAAATAGCATATTTTGAGGTCCAACAAACAATTGGAAAAATCTTTTACAAGGAGAAAAAAAAAAACTCAATTAAAATTTGTTCGAAAATGCCCCTAGGTCCTACTCGCCAAGAATTTCAACCGGAATACAATTTCGTCATTGTTGCACGAAAACTTGTATGTAGCATTTTTAAATGTCCAAGAAATAGTTGGAAAAACTATTGCGAGAAAAATAAAAAATCTTGACTAAAATTTGTTCAAAAATGCTCCTAGGTCGTATAGGACAAGAATTTTGACCAGAATACCATTTCGGCGATTCTGCACAAAAACTTGTAGATAGCATATTTATAGGTCCAGGAAAAAAAAAAAAAAAAAAAAAACTTGGTTAAATCTTGTTTTAAAATACCTCTGGGTCCTACTGGGCAGGAATTTTGACTGGAATAAAAAGTCTTTTTTTTTTTTTACAAGAAAACATGTATATAGCATATTCAGAGGTTCAGGAAACAAATGTAAAAATCTTTTGCTAGAAAAAAAAATCGGTTAAATATTGTTGGAAAATGTTCCCTAGTCCTATTGGCCAAAAATTTTAACCGGAATACAATGTCCGAGTTTTTGCACGAAAACTTATAGAAACTTTATTTAGTAGTCCCTGAAACAAATGGAAAAATCTTTTGCCAAAAAAAAAAAAAAAAAAAACTCGATCAAAACTTGATCAAAAATGCCTCGTGGTCCTACTGGCCAAGAATTTTGATTGAAATACTATTTCGGCATTTTTGCCCGAAAACTTGTAAATGGCATATTTAGTGATCCAAAAAAGTGAAAGCCTAACAGTAATGGTATCTTTTGTGGTATCCCATATCTGTAGTTTGAAACTCCGCATTATCTACCTATCACAAAAAATCTTTCTTTCTCAATTTCTTCACTTTACAATTCTCAATCTCTCCCCTTCTTTAAGTCTAGTGAGGATCAATCTTCCTCCACCAGCATCACAATTTATCATCACCTCTTTGGTCTCACATTCTCAATTAGCAGTTATTGATAAGCAAATTTTCAATCTTTCTCTACTAGGAGCACCACCTACAAACCATTATTTATCGTTGCATTCTGCTGTCATTCGACCATAATTTTTTTCATTCAAAACATGACTTTGTTTCTTCTACTCAAACTTTTTTCTTTTTTGGTAATATATTTTTGAAGTGTGCTTTTAAAATGAATGA
Source organism: Quercus gilva (assembly GCA_023621385.1). Lineage (NCBI taxonomy): Eukaryota > Viridiplantae > Streptophyta > Magnoliopsida > Fagales > Fagaceae > Quercus > Quercus gilva. The sequence goes on along the minus strand of CM042473.1, from coordinate 65,129,745 downwards.
AAATTTATATAAAAGAAAGTAAGAAACTATAGCAAGAAGTTGTAATTATTGTAAACATCTACAAATTTAGCTATGCAGTCCATACATTCCTAACATGATTACGTATTATTAAACCAGTTTTTCAATAACTTGATAGTTACAAAAAGAGAATATATAAAGTTTAATGTGACCAATTTGATATGAATGCAAACCTAGGAAGCTTGGACAGCCAAAATCATGGTGTCTGCGTCATGTACGTAGAGTGTCCGTTAAAATTAATTTTTGAATTCTGACACAGTCCAGACACAATGGCCTAAAAAAATGAAGAAAAAGGCCTTGGTGCCTTAAATCTATACTCCTTAAGGTCGTTCACAGCATGTTGAGGATAAGGGTGTTTTGGATACTCTTGATCTGCACTCTAGGCACTCAGAAAGTCAAATGGGTGCTGCTCAAAGCTCAGCAGTGTTGCTCAAAGCCCATTGGCTCTCCCTCCAAGCTTCAGACTTTACTTACAAAGCATAGAAAGGATGTGATCCACTAATTCCTACAACTTCATTGTCAATGTCATTATTCCCTCCATACCATTGTGTCGCTTCTCACATAGCCATCAAAATAGGAGATGCAACTAGGGATGGCCATACCCATTGGGTAATGGATATCCAACCCTATCCGATTCAATTATTTTGGGTAATACCCAGTTCTTAATGGATAGAAGGTAATTGAGTAGTGTTTGGATATTACCCATTTACCCATTATTACCCATTTAACTAATTAGATTTATCTCAAACCCAACTCAACCAAATTATTATGAGTAAACCTCAATTCACCCAATAATCAAAATTACCAAATTGCCCCGAAAACTTGAAAATGACCAAATTATTCCTAAAATCCTCTAAAATTACCGAAATGCACTCTAAACCTAAAAAATGACCAAAATACCCCCGAAAACTGAAAATTACCAAAATACCCCATAAACCTAAAAAATGACCAAAAGACCACCAAAACCTAAAAATTACCAAAATAACCCCTAAACCTAAAAAATGACCGAAAGACCACTAAAACCTAAAAAATGACCAAAATACCCTCGAAACTTAAAAATTATTAAAATACCCTAAAAACCTAAAAAATGACCGAAATATCCCCGAAACCTAAAAATTACCAAAATACCCTTAAAACCTAAAAAATGACCGAAATATCCCTGAAACATAAAAAATGACCAAAATACCTCTGAAACCTAAAAAATTAGCAAAACCCCTGAAACATTAAAAAATGATCGAAACACCCACAAAACCTAAAAAATGACTAAAATACCCCCGAAAACTAAAAATTACCAAAATAACCCCTAAACCTAAAAAATGACCGAAAGATCACTGAAACCTAAAAAATGACCAAAATACCCCCGAAACCTAAAAATTACCAAAATACCCTCAAAACCTAAAAAATGACCGAAATATCCCCAAAACATAAAAAAATTACCAAAATACCCTCTGAAACCTAAAAATGACCAAGATACCCCCCCCCCATAAACTTAAAATTACCAAAATACCCTCTAAACCTAAAAAATGTTTGAAATACCCCAAAAACCTTAAAATCACCAAAATAACCCCCAAACATATAAAATGACAAGAATACCCCCGAAACCTATAAAATAACCAAAATACCCCCTTAAATCTAAAAAATGACCGAAATACTCCTAAAACCTATAAAATTACTAAAATACCCCGAAACCTATAAAATGACAAAAATGCCCCTAAAACCTATAAGATGATAAAAATACACCAAACCCTAAAAAATGACTGAAATAACCTCGAAACCTAAAAAATGACCAAAAGATCCCAAAACCTAAAAAATGACCGAAATATCCCCAAAACTTAAAAAATAACCGAAATACCCCCAAAACCTAAAAAATGACCAAAAAACCCCTAAAACATAAAACATTACCCCTGAAACCTTGAAAAATACCTCTGAAACCTATAAAATTACTGAAATAGCCCCAAAATATAAAAAATTTTGAAATACCCCTAAAACCTATAAAAAAAAAAGACAAAAATGCCCCCGTAATCTAAAAAATGACTAAAATACCCTTAGAATCTAAAAAATGACCAAATAACCCAAAAACCTACAAAATGACTGAAATATTCTTAGAACCTTTTATCTTGACAAAAATACCCTCGAAACATCCAAAATACCCTAAACCTTTATTTTTGTAATTTAAGAGGTTACAGATATATTTTGGTCATCTTATAGGTTTAGGGGTATTTTAGTCACTTTAAAGGTTTCAAGGGTGTTTTGGTCATTTTAGATATTTTCTGAGGGTATTTGGTTGTTTTAGAGGTTTAGGGCTATTTTGGTTGATTTATAGGTTTTGAGGTATTTTTGGTAATTTTAGAGGTTTGGGGTTATTTTTTGTCATTTTAGAGGTTTTGGGCGTATTTGGTCGTTTTACAGGTTTTGGGCGTATTTTTGTCATTTTATAGGTTTGAGGGTATTTCAGACATTTTTTAGGTTTATAGTGTATTTTTACCATCATATAGGTTTTAGGGGCATTTTTATCATTTTATAGATTTCGGGGGTATTTTGGTCATTTTATAGGTTTTGGGGGTATTTTGGTAATTTCTAAGGTTTACGGGGTATTTCGGTTAATTTTTAGGTTTCGGGGGTATTTTTGTAATTTTTAAGTATTAGGGGTGTTTTAGTAAGTTTTTAGTTTTCGGGGATATTTTGGTCATTTTTTAGGTTTAGGGGTTATTTCAATCATTTTTTAGGTTTTGAGGGTATTTTGGTAATTTTTAAGTTTCAAGGGTATTTCAGTCAGTTTTTAGGTTTTGGATGTATTTTTGTCATTTTTTAGATTTAGGGGGTATTTTTGGTAATTTTATATTTCGGGGGGTATTTCAGTCAAATTTTAGGTTTCGGGGGTATTTTGGTCATTTTTTAGGTATAGAGGGTATTTTGGTAATTTTTGGGTTTCAAGGGCATTTTTGGACCTTTTCTATAGGTTTTGTGGGTATTTAGTCATTTTTAAGGTTTTGGAAGTATTTTGGTCATTTTTTAGGATTTGGGATATTTTGGTCATTTTAGAGATTTCGTGAGTATTTTGCTTATTTTAGAAATTTTGAGATATTTTGGTCATTTTAGTAGTTTTTGAGCATAATTAGTGATTTTAAAGGTTTCATGGGCATTTTGCTCATGCAACTGTACATGTTTCTCATTGTCATATAGGGACCAATGTTGGTAAAAGAGTCAAGTGCACAAGCCTCTTGGAGGCCAGGCTCAAAGTGCGGGCACACATTTGAAATAGTTACAGTATCCAAGACTAATCACACTGTTTAGTAGTTAAGACTAATTACACCGAGACGCGTATAAAAGATTGAGTCATGTGACTTGAGTGTGACTTCCTTTTAAGAAAAATATTAACAACTAAACCACATATAACATATACATCTATTTCTAAGCTCCAAAGCTACAGTCGTTACAAAACCACATGCTGCCATGCACCCAATACGCAGACTTTGCCTGTGCGTGTATTTTGTATATTCTGAATATACAAAATACATACACCGTCAATGGCTAAAATACATGAGTTTGAGCCCAATGGGCAATAGGAAGTCTGGGCCCACAATAGGCAATATAATACATATATTTCTAGTTTAGAACAATAATAATACAAAACTAGCCAGCAAATGGGCAATATTTTAAAAACAAATATACAGAAATACTTAACAAACATTACACTGTCCATACAAACTTTGATATATTTTTCTTTAACCATATTAGGGAAAGGCAAGTTATTGCGGATGCTCATAATATTTTTTATATTCATCCTCTACGTATTGATACTTCATAGCACCGCTTCTAAGTGACCTAAAATGGTCTCTACGTTGCTTATCTTGAAAAAGCTTTATACAAAATAAAGCAAGTTTCAGAGAGTTGTTGAGTCCATCAACCTTTTCAAGAGAGAGCATTGAAGCTCTTAACTCTTTTTGTTCAATTCTGTACAAGTTTAAGGATGAACTAACTTCCTCAACTCTTCTCTTTTTCTTCTTTTTCTTCAAGTCTTTGGAATCTTGCACATTGAAGATGGCATGAACTTCACCAACGAGAAACAACTTTTTCGATTTAAATATAACAGCATCCGGTACTAACTGCATAAAAATAACCCAAATCATTATTTTGAACACAAGTCAAATAAAAAATTTTATAACTAGCCATTTTAACAAAAAAAATTAAATAGTAGTAAAACATTAAATATTAATTTACCAACTTTTGGACACCACTTTTAACAAAATTCAACCCAAAAAAATAAAAACCA